>VZTU01021349.1:1800-62388 GCA_013400835.1 Zapornia atra | reverse complement strand
TCTCCTCTCCTCTCCTCTCCTCTCCACTCCTCTCCTTTCTTTCCTTCCTTCTCTTTCTCTTTCTCTCTTTCTCTCCATCTGTTTTTAAGATAAATAAATTTCAGAAGCAAGAGAGATATCTGAAACAGAAATCTGAATTTTAGGTAATTAGTCAGTAAATTGTCCTGAAGTCACTGGATTTAATTTAATGCACTCCATTTATTTTTTTTTTTAAGAAATGACAAGGATATTAGGTTTTGATAACATCATGATTTTGGGGTACTTACAATAGTAACTTACCCAACCTAGCAGGAACATTGCTTTGGTACCCTCATATAACCCACTCCCCACTGCTTTTCCCTCCAAAATACACTTCACTGATTTCAGCTTTGATTTCCACTACTCCGAAAACAGTGTGAGACACAAATCATGTCCAGATTAATCTGATGATGAAATGTGAAAGTCTCTGGATCTTAAAGACATCTCAGGGCAGCCTAACTGTGATGACTTTCAGATCTATGAGCACAATACTGAGGCAGCAGTGTCTTCAGGCTGTGGACAGCAGGCCAGTGATGGTGCAGATACTAGCTGGAGGTTATTTGCAGCTGCTCTGCAGAGATGGCTAACCCCTGTGCAATGCTGACAATAGAAATTTTGGAAAATAAGGGTTCTTGGGGTTCTGTGGTGAATTGTAAGGAATGGCAGCAGTACTTCAGCCAATAGCATCCTGCGGGGAATATCTCTCAAAACTATTTATAATTATTGCACTTCTAAGATTCTTGGATTCATCATCTTGGTAGCATGGTGTCAATGTTACATTTGCATCTTCTTTACCTGTCAGAGCTGATCCGGGCTCCCAGCCTTAGCACTATGCTTACCCTGAAGACCCTATCCCCAGCAGATATCACCCACACTTGTACCACTGCCAGGGACTGGTCGTTCCGCCATAAACGGTTATTGCAGTTTCCCAGCAGTGTGAGGCAACTTAACGTTCATTTGAGGATAAAAGGACAGAGCCCTGATGTGTGTGTGGTCTTGAATACTCCAGGGTCAAAACCGGGTCTTGTCACAGCTGCACACATAGAAAACATTTTTATCAGCACAAGTTGTCTTGTTTTTTTTTCCCATGGGGCAATAAACTATACTGGCAGAAGACACTGTGGTGCTGGTGCAATTGTATCTGTGCTCAGAGATACAACTTTGGGGGACAAGAAACTTATGCCCCTATCAGACAGACCTACAGCAATTTAAGAGCTGCAGTCAAGTGGAAGCCTGGAACAACATAAGCAATACACATACAAAAAAAGCTGATGACGTTTTGCTTTTGTGGACCTCAGGACAGCTGGGAGTGCACAAGGGAGGATCATTGGTGCCAACACCCTGCAACTGAGTTGTGTCTCTCCTGGCCATCTCCCAACCCAGTCGCACACGTACATTTCAGCATTGTCAGCACAGCTGTTTCTGCACCACACAGCAAACCAGGCTGGGGGTTAATCGGTTGAAAAAATAACACAGAAAGTAAAGAGGAAAAAGAAGTTGTGAGGTCTTTTGCCTAAATTCACAGAGCTGTCACAAGCAAGAGCTGGCACTGCTGAAGAGAAGGACACTTGTTTTGGGCTGTTGTCCTGGTTTGTTTGCAAATGTTTTGCACCATGAGGTTGTAAGCTGCGATGTTGCCTTGGTCCCATCATGATTTTAATGCATTGTATAGCTTCATTGCTAGTCTTTCTTTTAAGCCAGATGCAGATCTACATCCATTTCCACAATAAGTCCGTGTTGTCCTCCCCTCTACATTAAACAGAGCACATATTTCAAGTTCCTTAGCACTGCAGAAACCAGTTTTCATCACCACATCCCGTTTCATCACCTGTTTTGGAAAGGAGACAGACCTTGTATATCCCTTATTACACATTTTCCCCTCCATTGTGTAGGTACAGCCTGAAGTACCCAGATATGGATCACAAAGCTCTTCAAGTATCAGTCAGCAAAACCTGTATGTAGTTTCAGGCAATACCTGCCCTTTTTCTACTCCTCTCTTTTAGTCTAACCACAGTTTCATTTGTCAACATCATTTCTACTGCAGGAACACAAGACACCAGTAAGATCCTTGATACCTCCTGCTCTCTTCCCACGTGTTCTGCAGGTAAATTCAAGATGGACTGTCTTATCTCTCTGGGGTGCCTTCCATCATTTTCAGTACACTTCTCCCTTGGAGCAGGGTTTGGTTGAATTGTTCTCTTTGCAGACCACAGGCATTGCCTTCAAATTGCTAACTATGGGAACATGAATATTTAACATCAGAACTGACCTGGACAGGATTTAGAAACCATTCAAACAATGACAAACTGAAACAACAGAACAGTATGACTTCCAAAGCAAGTGAAGTGGAAATGCAGAAAGGCAGGCTGCCCTTAGATACATTGGGAGTTGTTGATTCTTACTTGTTTTAGAGGCTCTGTTAAGAGCTTTAACAGCCATTAAGTCTCGGTCATCACATCCATCAAGACATTGTTGCATCCTGCTGCTTTGGACTACAGCCCTTACCTCAAATGTTTGCTAACAATTCAAACTGCATCATCTTGGAATTTGTATATGCATCCTACTATTGTTCTAGTTTTGATCTCATTTACTAGATTAAAGCAACAAAGCTCTAAAATTCAACGAAATATGAGAAAATAAATAGGTGCAAAATCCCACTTGAACAGAGCTGGTTATACCTGCTGGGAGGAAGTCTCTGAGTTCTGCAGTTAAATTCTGATTTTAAAAAAATTTTAAAAGGATTATCTGTTAGGATTATCTGCCCTGTCTGCTTCAGCAGACAGCAACTTGTTGTCTATGTCAGTCAAGTGATACTGGGTATGTTACCAGCTCTCACACTTAGGACTAATCAATTTTTCTGCTTGTAAATAAGTATATTAAAGAGAATAAACCAAAGGACAGCAGGCCACCCAAGTGTAATAGCTAGTGTTAATGGAAAGATAACAGAAGTCTCAGTATCCCTCCAGTACCAGAATTTTTGTAGTTTAAGGTACATGTCTCACACCTTCCATTTACCTCAGAATTGCATGGTCTTAAAACTTTCCATTTTAGAGACTTCCATTCAGAGAAGGTTTTGATTCATATATAAAAGCAAAGGGCAAAATGTTGTATTGCTCAGTGGGCAACAGGTTCAGATGATGTCTTCTTGCAACAAAGTCCACCAACATCTCCACTCCTCAGACACTGCCTGTGCCACAAAGTTCATGAAGTCCTCTGTAGCCTTAAGACTCTGAATAGAGGGCAAATTCTTGCTGGGTTCAGAAAAGCACTTTTAGTGGGAATATTTCAGGAATTTCAGCGCACCAGACACTGCAGATACTCAGTGCTAAGGAGGTTTATGGTGATTGCGAGTAGACTTGGGAGCACAAGGGACAATATAGGGAATCCTATTCCCCCCCCACCCCCCGCAGTTATGAGATAAGGATTACATTTTTTCCCTTTGTGGACTGAGTCAGTATCTGTTCTGAAACACTTCGTGAAGTCCTCTGTTAACCTTACCTATCCTTGCCATAAATTTTGACCCACTCATAGGGATGATTAATATTGCAAAAAAATCCAGAATCATTCCTTTTGTCTCTCACTGTGGCTCAAAAGAGGTATCTCATATTGCAGGTCTTTCTTATTGAATCTTAAGGCATTTAAAGAAAGATTTTGATGTCATTTTTGAAAAGGATATTGGACTGTGAAGAGCATGCAATTACGAGGTACATACCCAGATGTTGACTCAAGTGTTTCTGATATTTGTCTAGGTTATGACCTGGCTGGTTCCTGTCTACTCCTGAGTAAAAGCTACTGAATGAATGTGCAGTACAACAAAAATAACAAAAACAAAAAACCAAAACCAAACCAAAAAACCCAAAAAAGTGCTTTGCAATTTCAGTAGTCACTGAAAAGACTGGATAAAACCTGAGGATGTAGCTTTGGAAGAATTCAGGAGCTTTTTCTTTCATCCACTATTTTCTCTTTCTGTGGTGAAGAGATAATACATCTAAGTATTCAACACAAACTCATAATTTCAGTTAAGTAATAAATAGCATGTCAGCCTGGCACACTCAAGGAATGTTTCAGCAGTATCTTTGGTTCTTCTGTTGGAATAAATATTGAATACTAATAAGGAAAGCCAATGAAAAAAACTGTTCCATAACCATAAACCAGGCTATACTGTACCGCAGGGTCTCCTGTTTTCTGTAGGTCTGTACCATGAGCAGAGGTGAGTGTGGAGACCAGCACGGCTCCTCCTGCCACCCCAGCACCCAGTGCTCTAGTCAGCATTGATTTCAAGTAAAATAAACTCAAACTGCTAGACCAAAATGAATGTGAGTCAGGGGGATAACAGGAGAAAGTGTGAAAGCATCAAAACCAAGGATCACAATGATGTACAAGACAATTTTTAATATTTTTTGGGGGAGGGTGGGGTTTTTCAGCCAGTTTTTAGGTATTGCCTAGAATTCTCACATTCACCAAAAAAGTCCCCAAAGATGTCTCCTTTGTTCTCAGACTTCCTTTCCTTTTTCACTGAAGGAAAACCCTAAAATGTTATGAACTAACACTAAGACAAAAAATATAGGAATTTTAACACATTTTTCTGAACCTAAAGAAGCCCCAAGTCAAACTTTCAGACACCTGAGTGCCTGATCATCTGGATTCAGAATTTGGCCTAAAACAATAAATCAAGGTGAAGATGTAAAAACACATAAAATCTGAAATGCCAGATTCAGACCTCCCCAGAAGGAGCATTTCTGTCCAGGATGCAACCAACGTCCCTCACAGGTCATGAGATCGAGTTCAAGGCATATATCGGGGAAGAGGTGAATGTCAAACCTTGGGTGGTTTGTACGCTACTGACTCCTGCCCTCCACTCTGCTATCCAGGAAAATCGTCTTGAAACACACAATGGGAAATGAGCTGGGGAAAATTCCTGCACCGAAAGTAAGAGGGCTGAGGAGGAAGGTGAGTAGTATTTGGTCAACAGGAGCCTTCTGAGGGAGGGAGGGAGGGAGGAAGGGAGGAAAGAAATTTGGAATTGTTTTAATGTTTAATAGGACAACTGCCCATCAGGATTTGAACTCAGAAGCTGGAAAATGTCATATTCTCCCAGCACAGCCTTGCGCTAAGGGTGGTGTCGTGGTTTTGCGAGGTTGGGTGCTGGAAAAGAATAGGGGTGCAGAAAATGGCAGCTGTGAGGAGCTGCAGGAATTCTCTGGAGCTTCAAAATGTAAACAATCCAAGGCCAGAATCATTGTTGACCAGGGCCAAGCCAGTGAGAGATAGTCACAGCGCCTCTGAGAATCACATATAGGAGAAAACAACCCGGAAGCAGCTGCATTTTGCCACCGGAGAAGGGAGTGAGAAGATGTAACGAGCTGTACAGACACCAAGGCCGGGAGGGGGAGTAGGCACCCCAGGTGCCGGAGAGAAAGATGCCCCTGCAGCCCGTGGAGAAACCCCATTGTAAAGGCCGAGACCCCACCTGCAGCCCGTGGAGGGGCTCCACGCTGGATGGAGCAGGTGGAGACATAGAGAAGACGCTGTGACCCTTACGCTGAAGCAAGCCCCTGCCAGCACTTGGAACCTACAGAGATGAGAGAGAGAGAGAGAGAGAGAGAATTGCACTGGTACAGGTTTGTTGGGGGAGGCTGGTGTGCCCCGTGGAGGACTGGGACTGAGAGACATTGTGATTTATTGCTGCCCGCCACAGCAGGGATCCAGGCGGAGCAGCTGATGAGACACACGGAGAAAGTTCCTGGAGGACTTGTCTCTAGTACCGGGGCCTCTCATGGCGCAGCAGGGGGAGGGTGTGTGGAATGGTTTTCCCCCCCCCGGCCGAGAAGGAAACCAACTTGCAAGGAACTGACCGAAGCCCCCGTCTCCCAGTCCCTGCCCCCCTGTGCTGTGATCGGGGGGAGGAAGGGAGTGAAATCATGACTAGATTGAAGTCTGCTAAGGAGGGAGCGGGGTGGGGAGGTAGAGGTGTTTTAAGATCTGGGAAAGGAAAACAGCTCATGAAGTAACCGAGAACCCCATTATTATTTCCTAGTCCCTGCCCCCCCCTGTACTGCGAGCAGGGGGGGAAGAAGGGAGTAAAATCATGGCTAAAGGGAATTCTGCTTAGAATGGAGGGGTGGGGGGAAGGTGTTACTGAGAACCCCATCGTTCCCCAGTCCCTGCCCCCCCTGTACTGTGAGCGGGGGGGAAGAAGGGAGCAAGATTCTGATTAAAGTCTGCTAAGAAGGGAGTGGTGGGGGGAACGTGTTTTTAAGATCTGGTTGCATTTGTTTTAAGATTTGATTGCACTCCTGACTCCAGTTCTTCACTGTTCTTTCTAGTGTAGTGTAATAAATTAGAATAGTTCTTTCTGCACTGTGTTGAGTCTGTTTCACCCATATCGTCGCTGATAAAATGATCTCTCCTTGTCCTTATCTTGACTCCTAAGCCTCTTAATATATATTTTCTCCCCTGTCCACCTTAGAAGGGGAGTAATAGACTGGCTTTGGTGGGTGTCTGGCCTCCAGCCAGGGCTAAACCACCACAGTGGTGATGCAGCCAGCTCCGGAGCAGGTGCTGGAGGGCCTTTGCAGCATCCCACCAAGGTAACGCCACACTAGCCCATCATCGGTAACACAGTAACTTGGGGCAGTATTACCCTTAAATGAAAAGGGACATTGCTCCTACTGTTGGCAGCAGAAGACCTGAAGGATCACAATTTTAATTGTGCTCACCGTGCTGTGATTTAAAGACTTGAAGAGACAGATTTCCAATCTGTCTTTGCTGACCCTGAGGCTCTCCCTATTTCAGGTTCGCTTTTGTGCGTGTACCTTAGGTCAGATAGATACAGAAGTCGCTCCCTCTCTGTGACCTAGCTGCTCACACAATTTAATTTGTGGATTTGTGCTGGCAGAATAAGAGGTCAGCTCCTGAAAACCCAGCCTTAACATGTCCTGTTGACAGCTTCTCAGATATTGCCTATCTGCTACCCATATCACAGCGCCTGTATTCTCCCCTCATAGCAGTAACAAACCTCCCTTCATTCTCCAACCTGTCATCTTTTCGCCCTGTGAATTTCCAATAATGTCCTAAAAAAAAGCAGAGGCTGAATGAAAGAGCTGAGAAAATGCTGCAACCGATGATATGCTCCCGCATAATTCCCTAAACCATGGCATATACTAATATAAATCCATAATAAGAGTAAAGCCCTGGAACAAAACAGTACAGGTTTTCCCTTGTTTGTTTGTTTGGGTTTCTCTTTGTCACTGCACGTATGTTAATATAAGAGACTGTAAGCAGCGGTACGCGACCAGTGCATTACTCTCCGCTAATGCATGCCTATGAGGCATTCCAGCTGCTCCTTCAACCTGAGCTGCTTTGTAATGCATGTGAACCTTGTTTGAGCTGGCATGATATAGTATCTGGAAGAGCAATTTAATGCAATCTCTCATCTATTTCACTGATTGCAACCATTTAGTGCAATCTTAAAGAAAGATGATTAGAACTCACTGGTTCTTAATGTTTAATTTATTTACATTCATGTCTGCTAGAGAGCCATTTCATTCATCTCCTAAATGATAGCATAAAATCATTGAAAAATGATGTGCAATAAACATTATTATTATACTGCTGTCCTCACTAGCAGATAACAACTGCTGTCATTCGTAACACTGATTGACCTATATGGCACAGCTCTTTAAATTCTAGCCATAATAAAACACATTACGGGCATAACAGTTCTGTATTGATGCCTGGCACAATAACAGGGTTTTAGTTAAAATAAAATACAAGCAAGACTGGCATTTCTATGCAGGTAGGTTGAAAAGCACAGCCACTCTTCGAAAGAAAAAGACCCGACACATAAATGTCATATTAGCTGAAAAGAAAGGGTGAATTTTTGGAACCATGACTGCATCCTAATTGGCACTTCTGGTGTTGTTGCCTGGTGCAGAGGCATTCCTATTAAGCTGAACAAATGCCACATTTGCATTTCCGATAAGTGCTAGCATTTTTCACATTTCTCATGCATCTCTTGTTTAAATAAGCATACCTGAAAAGTTACCTAAATTAGCCTGCCAAGATAGCTTACTGTCTCATTCTCATTGGCAGAAATCGTGGAATTTTTTATAATAATAACCTTGATTCAAGGTAAAGAACCCTGACAACAACATTTGGGGGATTAAAATGAGAGCAACATCAAAAGTTAAAGTGGCTGGCTGGATATATTCTAAGAAAGCACCAGACAGTAGCCTGTGCCAGCACACACAAAGTATATTATGAAATTTTAGGTAAATAAATGCATTCATGAGCTTAACCCTTTTTTTTTTTAAAACATATTAAAGATATTTTATGATTACAATGTTATAAAATGCTGTTTCTTTTACTTAATGTAATAATATTCATTATATTATTGCTTCTTTCAAAGGTGCTGTACTACTATATGGGAAATTATCCATTTTTCTTGATGGAATATTTGAAAATTACTTTTCATTCCAGTTGAGCAGTATGGCTTCTAAGTTTCCAATAAAAAAAAACAACCAAACAAAAAAACCTTCAAACTTGGGAGTAAAACTAAGTTACTCCTACATATTGTATGGATACATACACAGACAGTAAATCGATAAATAAATAAATAAATCCATAGAGGTATCATGTTCTAACTTACACCCTCCCCCAAAATACAACCCTGACTAGACCTATCAAAGTGTTCCTCTAATAAGGGATGTGGAATCAAAATGCAGCTCTCAGTTCAGAAAAGGACTATGTGAATTTGGCACTTTCCACTTGTACAACTTAAAAAGGCATGTTACTTTCCTTGAAGTCCCAGTATCAAAAGAGTCAGACAGACAGATGGAGAGGGGATGGGCTCTCTTGTCTCCACATCCCACCACCTAGCCATCTGAAGTTCTTGCCAGGTACCAGCTTGTCACACATGAGAAAATCTTGGATGTCAGTGAGGTGAACCAGATGTCACTGCCCTTTGCCAGCTAAACTGATGCTACCAGGGAAATCACACTTAACTATGACTTTAGTCCGAACTTTCATAACTGAACAATAAAGGAATATCCCATCTCATTTGATGCAAGCTGAAAATAGTGCACACAAAATTAGTCAAGTGCAAAGAAAAAAACTACCCTACCCAGAATACACTTCCAGTCCCTTTTCAGAGAACAAGCTAATGCTAGTAAAACATGGATACCTGGGAATTCACAAAGGACTAAATCAGGGTTGCCAAGTAGTTCCCACCCCTATTTTTCACTATTGTTGTGCTTAATTATTTTATCTTTATATTTTGCTGATATTATTTCTGTATATACCTCCACACATACACGGAGAATGGGGTGAGGGAAGAGTTTGGAGGGAAAGTGGGTGAGCTTGCAGATCATGACAGTGGCGACAGGGGAGCATGCCTGCCACCATCTCTCAGCACCAGTCTCAGCTCTGCAGTGCCTGTCTCTTTGGGTGATACGGACCCTGTGAGTACCTAAAAAAACAGTCCCATGAAGGGGAATGATCCCAGAAAGTTACACTCTGCTCTTCCATAACCAAAATCCCATGCTCCTTCTATAGGTTCCTTTTCCATGGCATAACTGTTGAAAAATAAGCCTCTCTTAATGGAAACATAGCTACTTGTACAACTCTAAGAAGACAACTCGAAAATGCAAACGAACAATCTACTCCAAACAGCAGAGGTTCAGTCCAACCTCAACGATGTACAAATGGTATTGGCCTCTTGTAATTTTGCATTTCTCTTACCAAATGTCATGGCTTCCTCTTAAAATGTTGCTTCCTCCCTGCTGTAAATAGGTCTTAGGATTGCTGGCGTATGAGGTTCAGAGTGAAGGTTATTCAGGATATGGTACGGCTGCATCCCTTTCCTAAACATTGCCCTCCAGGGCAAGCAACAGGTGGCTGTGGCACCTTTCAAAAGTCATGGACAACTTAGATTGCATCAGAAATGATTCTCTGATGTCCTCACAGTGTACCTAACTGCTGTTTGCTAGCCTGAGGTAGCTGGGGTGGTAGGACATCAGACTCTGGGGTATCTTTGAGTTTTAGATCTTGGGAGATTCTTTGGAATGTAAGTGACCAGGCACACACTGTCCTGGTTTGTTAAGTGCTGTAGAACAACCCTATCACTCTTCAAGGAGCATTTGCTTTCTACTGTGAGTAAAGCTCCACCTTCCTCACATTCCTTCACCTAGCCTGTCTAAAAGGAGGGAAGAGAAGCGCAGATCCCCTAGCTGTGCTGCCTCTCCAGCATGATGTATGCATGGTCACCAGATAGCTACCCTTCCTAGATAAACAAAGCTGTGCTAGATAATGTAAAATTACTAGTAGACAACATTTGGTGTCTAAAAAATCTATTTCCCTGGTTTCTATCAGCCGTTATCATTACTGCCTGCACCCAGCCAAACTAAAACAGCCTGACAGCTCCAGCCCTGCTTACTCCTCCTTCAATGTGCTAGCACAGGGCAGCAGAATAGGTTCAAACGCTCTGGGACGCCCACTGTGCAGATCAGCAAGACTTCCCATTGAAGCTGTGTGATTGCTACTGCCCTGAGTACTACCCTGATTGTAAAACTGTGAAGTAGGCTTCCTGATAAAAACAGGGTTTGGTACCAGGGTAAAAAAAAACCAAAGAACAATATAATAGATTCAAATTATATACACTATCCACCAGAGATGAAGGACCAGTCGAGGCACCCATTAGTCAAAGCAAGTTGCTCCTAACTAGCAAAATCCAAACCAGGGATGTGCAATTGTGCCATGTAAGTGGGGACCCTCTCTGCCTTGTCCCACACAAGTGGCATTCATCCCTCTAGTTGCTATTCACCCCTCTTGATTACTTAGGCTATGGACTCAAAAGCAGGTTAACTTTTGGCAAGCTATCTCGATTTTTAAAAGCTATAGATAACAACACAACTCTTAAGAGCATTGCAGGCTTACCTGAAGAGTAGCAAAAAACACCAGCGAATGAGTCAGGGCAAATCATGCCACAGTTCCAATCCCTTACTTGCACAGTGTAATTTGCTCCAGGTTTATGACTTCGGTGTCAGCTCCTTGCTCAGGGGTGCCTAGTCTTACAAAGTCTGAGCTAGTCACACAGCAAGATTTAATGTCAATAACTCTACTTCCCAAATCCTTGTTATGTGTGTGCTGTGGATAACACAGGACAGAGCAGGGAAAAGGCAGCAACTACTCTCTTAAGCTCCTTTTGAGGCTTTAGGTATTTCATGACTATCCAAGTGCCAATTAGGACTCTGATTTAAAGTTTCAGCAGTCCCCAAGGACAATAGCAGCCACAGCAGAAAAGTAAATACTTGAGTTTTCCTTTGCCTTACACTGATCAAGTAAACACTGAAACCAATAAATTTTCCCATGTCTCTGTGACATTTATTTGTGATCAAAAATAACTGCTAGACAAAAGATTAAAGGGAGTCGGGAAGATTGGCAAAGTGGACCCAGTGTGTTTTTGTTCTTAGGAAACAAACAAAAATTATGATGTTGTGCCAACCAAAACAAGGCTTCAAGAGTCTTCAATTATCCTACATGATAATTCCTATTATCTGATAGCCTCTTACAGTGTACACACAAACAGAACATTCCCTCTTCTTGTTAATTTGGCCCATTTATGCTCCATGCTTCTTTAGAATATATTGAGAAAACCAGACAAATTATGGGCCTGGAAATCTACATCGTTCTGTTTTGTACAAAGTGTTGTGACCTTTTTCTGCTCACCAATAACTACAAAGTGTCTTGCTTGTAAAAGTTCATAGTTGTCATGTTGTTAATCTTAGATGACGACAAGCATGCACCATGTATTTGAAAGATATCGGTTGGAAAATAAGAATGTTATTAACATTGAAATTGATTAACCTTTGCAAAGGTGGTGTATTATACTGGCAGAAAATGGGCTGAATAACAACAGTACTATTTTGGGTGTCCAATGGAAGAGTTTTGATTCACCAACCAGTAACAGCATCCATTTCCTCCCTCTGTCTCAAGGCATGTCCTCACAGCACCTGCTGTCTCTTCTATGGTTTCCTTTAATGTGCTTTAAGGCATGTCAAACCACCACCATCCAAGCAACGGGCATAAGGATAGAAGACCAGGATAGTGGAGAACATTTGCCAATCTGCCTAGGTACCATACTCCTGGCTGGCCATTTGTTGGAGCTTCCCACAGGTATGTTCCCACCTCAGGTTCTGGAGTTCAGCCCAGTGAGCTTCCCAATGCACCTTTGCCATGGTCACAGCCAGCACTGGACACAGCTGGGAGGGGATGCTGCCAGGTGCTGCTACCCATGGAAGACCTGAATTTGGCTTTTTGAGTGCTCCACTGGTGTTTCTGTGCAAAGTCAGGCAGCTCAGCACAATGGCAATTGTTTCAGTCTCACTTCTCTAGCAAGTAAGGGGAATGGACCAACCCGCTTGACGGTCTTGCCTAGCAAGGGAAAGAGTCTAGCTGCAAGCAACAAAGCCTTCCTTAGGCAGAGCTACAGGGTCAAAATGGTCCAAATTGTTAGTGAAGATATTTCCAAAGCCTCTCTGATTTCTGAAATTCACTACAAAGCAATGAAAGGATTGTCATGTCTGCTCTTCAGTTTGGGAACCAGAATTTGGATTGTTGCAACTTTTGATTAAAAAGTTTTTTTCTTTTTTTTTAAGCAAAAGCTCTTAAATTGTTTCTTTTAGAGAGAACTACAAGTCCTTTCTTTTTAACTTAGTGATTGGTACTGTAAAATGAAGAATGATAAATCTTATGTGCCTGAGAAAGGGAAAAAAAGTTGGTATCCATAGTAGTAAGAAATGGTGTGGTTTTCCTTATTTCCTATTCTGAGTTCACGTGCAAGATGGGGCTCACACTGCAACACGAGGCAGTATGAACCAAAAGAACAATGAACACATTTAGAAGAGAGAAACAAAAATTAGTGAATGCAAGCTGCCCTGCAGAAGAAGTATAAACTGTGTCAGTTTTATTCCTACTGTACACCCTGAAAAGGGGACAATCTAGTGTAAGTAGGTGGGGAATGTTAGGGTGCGTTAATTCAAATTGGAAAACCATTTGCTTCACATAGACTTCACAAATAAAAGATAAACTCTACCTATTTAAATTAAAAAATGTTTTGCATGTAGGTTTGTGCTGCTTACATTATCTTCTGTAAATGGACAAATGATACCATTCTTTTCATTACCCAGAAAGTATCGTTCAAGTTAAGTAAAGCCCTGGCTAATAGCTTTACCTTAAAAACAAAACTAAACAAAAGTTATATGCCAGAGAAACTTGGCTAGACTTCAAGGGTATTCCTCTGCCTCTCTAACCCATGCAGCAATTGCCTGCTTGGGCTATAAATTATGAGAATGGCAACAATTGGAATCTGAAAGTGCTTTTACAATTACCACTTACTGTTTGTGGAGCTGGTATGTTTTCAAAGGTATCACCATTACATGGCAAACTCTGATTAAAAAGGCAAAACATAAGTGTTTTATTTATAAGTAATACTAAATAATCTCCAGCTCCTTTTTATTGCACATAAAAGCTAGATTAGAATTCAGAATTACTATTGTTAAAGCAGCTGTTATTAGCTGGACCAAAATAATACAAGAATGTTAACCAGTTAACTAAAAGTGCATAGTGTTCAGACCCTGCTTCTATTTAAATGAGTCAGCACTTTGCCCCTGGCTTCTAGAGAAGAGTATAATCTGGGAAATATGAAGGCAGCAACTCATCCAGTACCAGCCATCTTTCTTTTGTATAACTCCGCTGCCAACTTCCACCTCAATGACCTGGCCTCAGTCCTCTGATGGGCTCCAACAACTCAGCAAAAAGGTTAGAGGGCAAAGAGGACATTGTCTCCTTACTGTGCTAAACACCAAATGAGGTAGGCCTAGGATCTCTATCCCCCCAGTCCATAGCAGTATCAGAAGATTCCTCCTCCTAATCTGCTTTTGGGGTACCCAACAACCAAATCACATACTAAACCACAACCATTGCCGCACACCAGCTGCTAAATGTTTGCCTTTGGTATTTCCTGAGGCACATCCATTTTCTTAATTCTTTTCTAATCACAGTCACTGTAAGAGTCTCGCTGTATTGTATTTGCAAATCTTCAATAATTTTGGCACCACGTGACTGACCATATTCTAAAAGATTATGCTCTGTGAAGGCCATCAGTGTTTCTTTCATCTTCTGCAGTTGCAATAGACTTAGGGTGTCCTTTCTTTTCTTGTACCTTCTTCTGTCTTAAATTGCCATTTTATTTGCCAGCCCACCTGCTTCTGAAGGATCTAATATAATCTCCCCTCATAAATGTAAGAATATCCATAGGTCCCAGTGCAGTGCCTTTCCATCTAATATCAGCTTAAAAGGACTGAGGGTGAATATGCATACAATCTAACTGCACAATGCTCTATGTAGACATCCTGTGTCCTGGTAGTCTCTTGCTCCCAAATAAAGGGGCGGATAATAAAAAAAAATAGCATGTTTACACCACTGAATTTCAACTCCTACAATGATCCCCCAGTCTTTCATTAGGATATTTTGTCAGTAAAAATAAAATAGCTGCTATTCTAAAACATGTGGTAGAAGTTACTATACTCTCCACATTCATCAATATCACCATGAACTGAAACTTTCTTATTGTAGTTATTTCTCTTCCTTAAATGAAGCTGCTTTCAAAATACTCTGAGCCAGGACATCAAATTTCTTCTTTCCTCCACCAAGACTGCAAAACCCCATCTAAAGCTTAGCTCAAACCTTATCAGTCCACACTGAGCTCTTCATGCACTGCTGAAACCACTACCAGACATCTGGTAACCAAAGTATCCTTCTGCAAGTGTGCCGTGCCTAATAAACAGCTCCAAGACGATACAGCAATGGCCCATGAAGTGCTCCTGATGGACCAGCTTGTAATTTTTGGGGTGAAAACAGGTCAAATTCAGCTCCATTTCTTCCCTGTGACTGCAACTGATTCCTGAATATCCATCCCTTGTTGCTGTGAGCTGCAGGATATCAGTAGCTTTGCACTAGCGACAAGGCTGGTCAGAAACCACTTGCTTCCCTCTCTCTGCTTCCCCCCTGCCCAGCACCAGCAGTTACCAGAACATGTAAATATCTGGTTTCTAGTCCAAAACCGTACACTACTTTTTTGAAAACATCTCTGAAAGCAAAAGCGCTCTGAGTAAATTCCTGCCTTTTAGGTATTATGTACAAATGCAGCATGTTGTTACCATTCCCCCACGCGTGTTTCGATACAGGAGGATGTAGTGTGAGAAAGGAGTATACAAGTCCTCCCTTTCATACCTGCAAGCCAAAAGACTTTAGCTGCAGCTTTCGCACCCAGTCACAGCATGTTCCCCACTGTGCAGAACAAGCCTAGTGCTTGCCAGAATGATGATACCTCTGTGGTTCCCAGGGCACTGAGGGTTTAACTTCCTCCTATGTCACTGCTGTGCTGGAAGGAGACATCTCTTATTTTCAAGGGGTGGGAAAAAAAACCCCTCCTAATTTCTTAGACCTGTACAACAGGTCTAATACGACATATTAAAATCTTGCTTCAGTGGGCAGGACTTGTGGGGTAATCTATCAGCAAGGTTGTAAAAATATTTTGATCTCTGCTGCCAAGCTTCTTTCTGGAATGAAAGGTACATAGAAGTTTTTTCTTTTTACAATCTATAGTGAGTGACTTCCTGGATATTTTTTATTTATATAGTTATATATATGAAACTATTGATATCTCTATGTAGCAACAGCTACAGCTCACATATTTCTAACAAATGAGAGCGTTACTAGATGTATACTAGGAATTGCCTGGAGATACTACCACAGAACTTTACAGTTTATCATGCAAGTTGAAAACTAAATTGTTTTGTTCCCTTGTTGACTGCAATACACACGAGGAACTCTGTAAACTACAAATTACAGTTGCCGAACTTTTGCAGATCCCTTAGTCAATTCAACAAAAAAATAAAATTGATTCTTGAAATCATTATAATCTGAAGCAAGCTGGAAAATAATGTGGGTGGAACTGATGGAAAGATGGAGGAAGGAAGAAAACCACACCAGCATACATATAATGAAAACACATCTTCCTTAAAGTTTACTGCATTGATGGAGAGGAATGCAGCAGTTGAGATGAGTGACATGGTGTAAAATACAACATCAGTTATGCTAAATAATGCCAAGGTTTCAAATCTGCATTAATGGCCCCTACTTACGGGTTTTGATGCTGTTCAAAAGCCATGGAATCACTGGAATCACAAAAACAAGAACAGTCAGTCAAAACTACAATTCACAATGCAAAGCTCTCTTAAGAAATTAAGATGAAAGGCTCGGGAACTCAACAACATCACCAGACTATACATCCAAAAAGGCTTCTTCAAGTCAAATAAGTGACCTTCTGGCACAGCTGCCCAGAAGCCATAGAAAATGAGAAGAATTTGGAGAAGTTAAGGTCCAGTATCTGCAGTTCCCATATTTTCTTGTATTGCATTATGGAGGGCAAATAATTTTTTTTTTGGTTGGCTGAACATATGAAGGAAACTTTTTAAAGAAAGTATGGACATATCAGCTCCAAGCATTCAAAAATCACACACAAATGCATGACCTTCAAGAGTCATAAATTCAGCTTAAATATCTGAGATGAAGACTTATTCTCAGTGAAGTAGATGGCAGATTTGATTTCAACAGAGTATGAATTCCATTCCTTCAGATTTCCTAAAAAGCTCTAGGTTGATTTTATTTGCAGGTCAGGTTTTTAAGCCTGCAAGGTGCATTCAAGTTACATTTTCAATTTTTTCCCTGCAGAAGAGCTAAAAAAAAAAGTCTTTAGATTTTGGAAGAACTGAGATTCGTATAAAAAAAAAAACCATGATAAAGAGGCACAGACCTGCAACTCTAAAATATGCCACACTTGAGACACACTATGAGGCAATATTTCGCTCGATCATGGCTGTCCAAATCCACCTATTTAATAAACTTCAGCAGGAGGAATGTGAGTAGAATTGTCAACTCTACCGAAAACCATTTTGGTTTGGGTTCTTTTTGTTTGTTTGTTTAAAATAACGGGTTCTAACTTAGTCCAGTAAAATAAAAAAGTTTAAGATTAATTTTTTAAAAGTTCTTTTGGGGTATGGCAAATGAGCCACCCTCCTGACCTGGCATGCACCAGGGTCTAGAGTTTTTAAAAAAATCAGCATCAAATTCTTCTATCCATCTTACCAAGACAGGATATTGCACAGGGATAAATTCATCTTGTGATTTAACTGCTGCCCCTTTCTCATCCCTCCCCAGTGGGATGGGAGAGAGAATTTGAAGAGTAAAAGTGAGAAAACTCATGGGTTGAGACAAAGACGGTTTAAAAAGTAAAGCAAAAGCTATGCATGCAAGCAAAGCAAACCAAGGAATTCATCCCCCACTTCTCATGGGTAGGCAGGTGTTCATCCATCTCCAGGAAAGCAGGGCTCCAGCATGTGTAACCACTGCTTGGGAAGATAAATGCCATCAGGCCAAACACCCCTCTCTTCCTTCTTCTTCTCCCAGGTTTCTATGCTGAACATGACATCATATGGTGTGGAATATCCCTTTGTTCAGCTGGGGTCAGCTGTCCTGGCTGTGTCCCCTTCAATCTTCTTGTGCACCCCCAGCCATCCTGCTGGTGGGGTGGGGTGAGAGGCAGAAAAGCCCTTGGCTCTGTAAGGACTGCTCAGCAGTGATGAAAACATCTCTATATAACCAGTGCTGTTTACAGCACAAATCCAAACTACACCCCCATACCAGCTAATGTGAAGAGCATTAACTTTCTCCCAGACAAGCCCAGAACAATTCTCTTCTACAGAGGCAGGTCATTTTTGCCACCAACGCTTCTGAATAAAAGTTGTGCAGTGCTAAATATAGTAGAAATGTAACCTGTTCCATTTATAAATTATCAGATACAATGATGATAAATACACTTGTAGAGAGTAGTGAAATTTAGAGAATAGAGGAGTACAACGGGCTCTAATATATTTTTGTTGGGAATGTAATCTCTCCACACTAACACACAAATTTAGGTCACTACAATGAAGTTTCTGTAGGCCTTTAAGCACCAGACGGTTAGTCTTCTAAGAGCTCTGGAAAGACAAAGCAAGCAAGCCCTTAACAAAAAAGAAAGAAGGAAAATAGTTTAATAGGCCCACCCAAAACATTACGTGACATGACAATTTAGAGTGGTGCGCAGGTCTACATGAGGAAATACAAGTCCCCTAATATATGCTCAGGTTGGCTGTGAGATGCACTAGTAACTTGTAACCATGCTGAATTGCTTCTCTTTGTTTCCCAATTTTTGCTTTCCTATCTTTCAATAAATCTGATTAAATTGTGCTTGCTTAGTGTAGAGCAAAGGAAAGAGGAGATGGAACTGGCTAGGACTGAAAAGAAAAGCTAGGAAATGAAAAAAAGGCAAGAAATAGAACTTGGATTACTTTTTTTTAAAACCTGTACCCTGTGACACTTAACGCTCTGCTACTTAAACCAGAAAGGGTTTTGGAAAAGCTCAGAACTGTAAAACAAAGGAAAAAAGATCCCCAGATAAAACATTTTTTCCCCAGATTATATGGTAACAACATAAGCAGAGGCAAGGGTTGATTTTTAAGTTACATGTTAGACTCCAATCTTACCAGCTGCGTAACTAGTTGAAAAATTTGGAAGCTTTCCTCAGCTTTGAAGAGTTACAGAGCTAGCAGCAGTTCTTCATACCACTGCATAAGCTTTTATGTCATGGCCACTGAAAAGAGTTCTTCTGAATACACTTCAGACACAGGCATGGAAACCAAATACGGAAAGTAGGGGTGTTTTTTTGGTTTTAATCGCCTGAACAAGAACTCACAGGCTGACGGGGTGTGGGGGTTGACGTTCAGTTTTCAAACCCAACATTTGTGCAGTGTGCAGTGTTACTGTTGACTGTGTTGATGGCTGCCATGTAAAGGAATTTGTGAAGGATTTTCTGGGGAAAAAAAAGAAAAAGAAACTTAATAAAGAAAAATCCGCACCACTTGATCAGGTTCACTGCCACGCTTTTTAGCTGACTACTCCATATGATCTTTTGTCTGTCTCCACTCCTCCCCGTCTGTTCAAATGGAACAGTGCCAGCTCGCAAATTGGACAGTCCCTGTTGCAGAGATGCCAGATGCAGAATGAATACTTGAACAACAGGGGAAAAAAAAGTAGTTTACAGACACTTCTGACTGCCAGCAAGACACGGCTGCATTTCAGAAAGCACGTTAAAAAAAAACCCAACCAAAACCCACCAAACAACATACATCAAAAACCCAAGAAACAACTGTGGCTAACGTTCCAAAAGATGTAGCTGAATTACAGTTGCAAAGTAGATAATTGCCTTCTCAGTCGAGTGTGTGAGCGCAACGGCAGGCCAGCGAGTACTGGCGGCAGAAAGTTATTAAGAGTTAAGATTTGCTAGATGTATTAAATCAAAGAAAAGAAAACTTTTTAGTGGTTCAGCTCAGAGGGTGCATTAGTTCCAACCTTGTATCTCAATGCCAAATGAATCCCTGGTCATCAATTGTTTATCACCATTAATATTTCTTGCTGCTTTTGCTGATAAGGTAGTGATAGGATGCAAACACCACTAGGCCTGAGAAGTAAGATTTCCTGTATTTTTTTGTTGCACTGGAGCCCCAGGAAATGTTGCTTGCCTGCACATTTATTTCATCAAATAGTGAGATTGACATTTTATTCAAATCTATCCCATTTCTTTGTCAATAATTGCATAGCAGCATATTCTGTTATACAATGAGGAGATGAGAGAAGATAATAAGGACCTGAGCAGAAAATCCAGCCGCTGAGAAGTTCACCCAGAAAAGCTCCAGATACAATGACGTTCCTCTCTACCACCATCTGAGAGATCTGTACCTCTAAAAAATACTTGTATTTTCAGATATCTTCCGCTGTCTGTGGAAATGGGTTCAGGGAAACATAAAAAGCAGCTGGTCAGATATATAACCAGGGTCAAGTCTTGTCAGAAGTTCAGGGAAAGATGTCTAGAAGAGGAGAGCAGCTTTTCCTGATGGCTGAAAAGGTAGTGGTGATGCACTGAACTGTTTCTTTGCCAGGACCAGCGGTGACCCTGGAGGCACCATTTCACTGTTTTATAACCACAGTATATACTTTGTATAAATAGCTGAGATACTGTTTAAGCCTAGGCTAGGCAGTAAAACTTTTAGGCTCAAATTTACAAGGGCATAATCACAACCCGTGGCGTGCTGAAAAGCCCAGCAGCTGCCATTGCTTTCCACTCTGCCCACCATCCCCCCCCTACAGCTCCAACTCTATGCCCTTTTGCCTCAAATTATTATGAGGACAACTAGCTAGGGAATACATTTTTAAACAGGAAAGAGTTATTAAATGCTAAACTTCCACCAGTATAAGTAATTTAGCATTAGTAACCTCACTTCATAATTAACTTTGCATAACAATAGTAGCCGGATACCCTCATACCATGATAAGCAACAGGCTCTTCTGCCCTGGAGACAATACAATCAAAACTGACAAAAGAGAAAAAAAGGATCACGTACAGAGAGAGATTAAGTGGATGTCCAAGGTCACACAGACTATGTGCCATAGAAGCTGGAGCTGAACCCAAGGACTGGGAGTTACACTGGCAATTGCTGTTATTTTAATGATCCCAAAGCAGGCAGACCTAACGTGGCACAGCAAAGGAAGGTGGGTCATGGATTTAACTTCCACCTGAGGATATTATCCCAGAGGTCAACCAAATCAACCAGCAAGCAGGGTCTGACCCATCTGCAATTGAGAAGGCAGTCTTTCCTCAGCGACAGCTCTACAGTGATTGTTGAAAGAGTTAACAGACATCTGCAACTTAATTTGATGTTTTAGACTGACTGTTGTGGATGTTACTGAGGGGATGTGAAAGTAGATGAACGTCACAGCAGTATTAACATGGAACGATGTTAATGTTTATTAACCTGAAAAGGTTTGGGGACCATTAAGGAATAAAAACAGCTGGGTGTCCTGCAAAATCTTTTTCCCTGCCAAAACCTTATCTCACTTGATGTTTGCCACCATGACTGTCACCTACACCACTGTTTCTGGGTTTGCACCTAAGTGTCTCTGCATTTTAAATATCTGGTGAGATAACAATACTTCTTTATGTGATGACAAAGACAAGACAGTAAGGGGTGACATAGCTTATCAGCTTTTTTTTTTTAGTGTCGAAGTATTAGCAGGTTATCAGCATCTCTAAACACTACAGCAATTTGATTTTGAAATTGGTTTCATTGCTGCTCTTTTCACCTCATTTCTCAGAGGATTTGGAGTCACATTCTCCATCGATTCTCCTCCTCTGACCCTAGGGAAATTGAAGAGATACATAGGTTCAGATGTAATGTTCACTAACAACTCAAGAAAAACCCACACACACATTCTCCATCAAGGCTTTGTTTTGATGAGCCTCCTTGCCTGTTTATCATCTACTCAACAAGTTACATACAGAAATGTGATAGAGATTTTTAGCATATTTGTGGACCTATCCAAGGGCCGATCATTAAGGCATGTTCAACAATCACCTGCTACCGAAATTCAATCATAAATGCAGGTAGAACTTGCAGACAACAAAATCAGCCATGTTCCTTCTCCCATGCTGTGAGCAATTGTACAGGTTTTTTTCATTGACTGACTCTTTGATATATAGATACATCCAACTTTGAGCACCATCTTTTAGATCTGAATAAAACTAATGGCTTTCAGCGTTGCCTTTCATAATTGGTCACGCAGAGCAGAATGTATTTAGTTGGAAAAAATTATCTTTAGAACAAAAAGATGCTAAGGTGCACAGTCTGCGCTCCTTCTGTGCTTGGGAGGAGGGCTGAGCACATTCCTGCAGTATACCAAGCAGTTATGCCTGAACAACAATGCTTTAAAATTGATCTATGCCCTTCTTTTGAAGCACAGTTTCTGATCACATCCTTGTTTTGGGCAGGACTTTCCCAGTTTTCTCTGCTTGTGAAGGAGGTAATGGCTTGTAGAAAATGAGTCGCTTTTCTGCATACCACAGAAAAACATTCATTCTGGTGAACTCTGTGTCCTTGTATTGAAGCTGCTTGCCTATTTCTTTTTTTTCCACCAGAAACTCATAGGCAAAGGAATATCTGTGTTACTGCACTAGAAATGTCTATGAAATGCATATATTTTATTTCATATTCATCACTTATCCATATAAATCATGTCTTTGCCTGTCACTGTGTTTTTACCAATGAAACAAAGGTTTTATTCAAAGTGGATATCCTAAGAAAGAAGCTTCTGCAATCAACCTCTTCACTTAAACAGTGTCTTCTGATCCCTACCTTCAGATAGACTGCTCCAAGTTGCAGACAATACTGTAGTGATATTATTTTATATCACATCATTATGGATCACTATAAAACAAAACAAAAATAGCCATTCTTCTTCAGCCCGGACAGGCATTAAGGACACAAACATATTGACAGTAACTTCACAGCACTGACATATTCTTTTTCCTTGGCACCAGATTATATTTAAACCTAAAGCACACACATAAATAAATAAATAAACAAACAAAAGACCAGGGAAGAGTCTGATTCTTTGCAAATGAGAAACTGCTGCTGATAGCACCAGGTCATCCAGGAGCAAACCAAGGCTTTTCAACTTGAATTGCCTGATCTGAGGTGAGTTCCCATTTTTAATGAGACATTTACTAAACTTCTGCATATATACGGAAGGCTAATTTACTTCTTGAGAGATCAGTCATGTTACCATCTCAATCTAATTAGAGCAAATTGTCTTTAAAACAATATTGATTTTTAGATTAAAGCTTTCCGTTGTATTATCACCAGGCAGTGTTTCCGTTATTTAACCTTGGTGACAGATAAGGTCAAATTCAACAAAAAAACATTTATTAAAGAGCATTGTCAAAGTAATTTTGACTCTTAAAAGAGAAAATTAGTTAAATTGTGCTAATTGCTTTACCAAATAAATATAATGCATTTGTTTATAAGGGCAAAAGTTGCATAGTCCTTTTACTTCATTTAGAATGTTTCAGAAAGATTAGTTTGGGGTTTTTTTTCTGCTGCACAGATAAGTATTTTTGGTCTTTTACTATACCTCCAGATCATGGTTTAATTCCCATGCTCTGTTCAAAATTAAATATCTTAAAGTTCATTTTTCACTGTTAAGTTTCATGATTGTTCTCACAGGTAGGTAGAAACCAGCATTTACCCATCCGGTGTGGTGTTCAGTTAAGAACCTATTTTCTTTTTTCCTAAAATGTACTTTGCCAAAATAAATGAGTTTTTCTGAAAGAGATTGGATAAACTAGTGTATCTTCCAGAAAAGGAACCCATCAGTTAGCCAGGGCAAAGAAATCTGGAAAGTTAAAAAGTCTGGCACATTTATGAAGAGAAACTCAAGCGCCTCTTCCACAGTAGTTTGAAACAATGAGAGAAGTTGCTTCAGTGCACAAAGAGAAGAGATGTGGAGCTATTCCCATTTCCATCTTCAAAAGTGCAAATGGGAAACTGAAGGCTGGCACTAGGCTGAGATCATTTATTCACACCAGATGTCTGCCAAAGGATTGCAGGTGGTCAGCATAGATACTTGTCCACAATTGTAATAAGCCTCGATTGGAAGAAACAGAGAAGGCAAAAAAATGTCCAGTGGCACTTGCAGCTTTGCTAGCTGGCAACCCAGTTTGCAAATGCACATAAAAACACGATGGTGTTATGACTGAGTGCTATAGCATCTTCCACTAGCCCCAAGACAAGGACAGTTCCTCACTGTGGTTTCCTCAACCACAGAAAAACCTCCAACCCCATGAGTATGGATAAAATGAGATATTTGGAAAAAAAGGTTAGCAGCTAATAGGGAGCGATATCTGGCTTGACTGCAACTAAATATTTTAGCATTACTATGTAAACCAAGACAAAAAGAGACAGTTTTCAGAAGTATATTTGCAAGATGCCCAATCTTGAAGCTGTTTTGTGCATTCAAAACATGTCTACACCTCCAGCTACACTCATCATAGTAGACTGTAATAGCTGCGCTCTTGCAGGTAATGAGTAAATTCCAGTTATTTTGGTAATGTTGTTTTCAGTTCATCATTGTTACAAACCATATTTTCTTGCCACAGTATGAATGATGGAGAATGTTGACAATTTTACATTTGCTATCATTTTGGTTGTTGTTTTTTTCGTAATACAGGAACTTATTGTAATAAAAGCAGTCAATGTGTATCGTATGCTTTATTCAGTACAGTTTAGTGGGTGTTTGGTTCTCCAGAGAGGATCTGAAAAACTATACCTGACTCCAATGAACATGTACAGATTACCTCACTTTGCTGAGACCTTGAATTTCTAGTGCATTAAACAAAGAAGTAATAAAAAAATATCAACAGTATGGTTTGATATTTTTCCGTGACTGGTCACCTCTGTGAGTTTCAGAAAAAAAAACCATTTGATGTGACCAGGCCACATGCTGCTGCATTACAACCAGGTACATGACCACAGCCACATTACTGTAATCAGTGCTCAGGACTGAGATGAAGAATTGTTAGCACAGTGATGGTGTACCTGGAGGCAGGGACAATAGCGACCATCTTCAAAGTACTTCCAGTAAACCACGGTCTGATTGTTGTTAGACCTCATTTTCAATGGTCTCATCTCCTCCTCCGCGCACACTTAAGAGCTTCACTGAGCTAAGACAATTTGAAGGCTGTTTATCTTCTGAAATTTGCTCTCTCAGCCATACCAAAAAAAGAAAAAAAAAAAAATCTAGAGATACATTCCCCTTACAGAGAATCTTGGCAGAAATCAACATTTTATTATGACCCTGCCATTTAATTAGGATGAATTATCATTATTTTACGTTTTAAGAAAAAAAGAGTCCCATAAAATCCAAACACACTGATTCATGTTATGAAAATTCTATTATGCTACAAATAGAAAGGAACTGAAGATCCTCTCTAAAGGCAGAACCTTTGCCTGAACCTTGAAGTCTATTTGTGTGTTTACCATCAATAGCACTTACATCCTGAATGACAGGCTAAATCACCCAAGTTCCCTACTCTGACAATACTAAGTAATGACTTCACATTTAAAAATCTAGCCCTTAGATGCTAAATCTAGCATAGACTGTAACTTCTACCTTGGCCAGTAAAATCAGTAAAATTTGCAGGATTTACATAACTTGTTGCCAGCCATCGATTATCAGCAAGAGGCTTATAAATTCCTGTGACTTTTTGCTAAATGCTAGCTGAGCCATCACACAAAAATCCAGAAAAATTAGATAAATTTGATGGATCCCCAGTGAGCTCTACTTCTGTTTTTCATCTCCAAATGATAACCAGGCAGGCTGAAGCAGACAATCCTTTCTTGAGGGTAGGAGGAAAACATCATCTGCAACACGTTCAAACCAACTCCTGTCCTATGCTGGGAGTGACCATGGGGACCACAGTCATGTTATCTCATCCTTCCACTGATCATCATGTAGGCTGGGTGAGGAGGCAGATCAGCCTCTGACAAGACTGCTGGGTGCTAATGACTACTGTTTATTCTGATGCAGTGTTGTAGTTCTGGTGTGTGTTTGCGTGTGGTGGAGGGGAGGTGTTTTAAGATACGGTCGCACTTCTCTTTATCAAACTCTGGTGTCACTGTGTGTGTAGTGTAGTGTAATAAATTAGAGAGTTTTCTTTCCTTTAGTCTGTGCTGAGTCTGGTTTCCTTGTGATGTTAATTGCGGGATGATCTGTCCCTGTCCTTACCATGACTTCTGAGCCTCTCAATATATATTTTATCCCCTGTCCAGCTGAAAAGGGGAGTGATAGACGGACTTTGGTGGGCATCTGGCCTCCATCCAGGGTCAAGCCACCACATAAATTTAAGGGGTTTGAGTCTGGTCTGGATCCCCATAAGCTGAAGAGCTGACAGCCCACTGGGCTGCTGTCTTTCCACACCTTCTGTGAGAAACTACCTGTCTGTCCTAAAAATAAAATGCATGTATGTGGGAAATGATCTGGCCGCTGGACTTGGATTGGCACATCCCTAAGAAACAACACTGAGAAACACAAATTCCAAACCAAAATGAAACACATCAGCTTACAAACCACTAAAACTTAACATAACTTTTAAAGGAACTTCGAAAGACTTTAGTGCGTACTAGTGAAAAGTCCCTAGTGTCTCGCAAGAGAGTGGGGTGGAGAAAGTAACATAGATTTCTAGATGCTCTTTTATCATAGCTTGTAATGTCTGAAGATACATTTACACTTAGCTAGGGAAATAATCTTGCAGAGCCAAGAATCTTCCCTGTTGATGGACTGCAGATCAGACATAATGGTATTATGTTATATTAATTCTTTCAAGAGTTCCACTATCTACTCACTGAAATACCTCTACTAGAAATAATTTCAAATCCTCTAGTACCAATACAATTACTTTTAAATTGTCAAAAGATAAGAAAATTTTGTGCTGAACTTAATTTTATAAAGCTATTTTGAAGTTCTGTGTAGTCATTCCTTTAGTTTTTCACTACTTTATTTGGTGCCAAATCTTCCAAAACGTTCCACAATAAAATTAAAGAATCTCTCAGTTTCTATTTGCAGAGTGGATGTTATACATATAATGAAGTTTTTCTTCATAAATATTTAGCTTTCTAAAAGAATATTGACCAACTTAATGTGAAAAATTAAGAAACCTTAAAATAATTTTTAGCATCAATCTGTTCCCTTTCCCTAGCAGCTGCTGTTCTTTCTACCCTAAATACGCTCATGGGTGAACTTCTGGACCAGTAGTCACCGGATATTGTTTTCAAAATGACTGAAGTACACTAAATCTCATTGACTTTCAGTTTTGCTCAACATGGCATGCCCTGTGAACAGTAAGTGACAGATGTGTCTATTGTCCACAGTAGGACTTAAAAGGCATCAGTGCCTTTTTGACAGGATTCATTTTCCCACCTAAAATGTTCTGTCAGACAGAAGTTGGCAGAATCGCTATAAAAATTCCATCTTCTTGGATCACAACCATTAAAACAGAGCTTTTAGAAAGACATCTGGAGGGCTTCTGAACCTCGTATGCTATCCCACATCCAAGAAAACCAATGTATTTTGCTCACTGATGGATTCAGGAAGAATCGAAGGCTTTCAACTCCTTCCTGTGAAAAGAGAACTAAACTGCTGTTGTTGGTACTGTCATTTGGCCATATAGGAATAAGTGTGTGATATTATTTGAACTTATTCTGAAATTATGTCTGTTTGGGGAATGACAGGGTATTGCCTAAATAGCAAATAGTTTGGCCTTTTTTCTCCAAGCAATAGCAAAAGGAAGGTGAGAAGGGATATTGTAAATTCTCTAAGGCTCACTGACCATCAGCACAGCAAAGAGAGGCCACAGGGAGCAGGCAGGTGTGGCTCTCTGAAATGGCCTGGGCAGAGGTTAGGGATGCAGCAGGGCTGGTTTGCTTTCCAATGCTGACAGCAGAGAAAAGCGTGGTTCATCAAACCTCCCAGTGCTCCTGGTACAAGCAGCAACTAGGTTGTCACTGCCAGCTTTATGCCCGTATCAAGACCCCCTACAAAGACAGAATCTATTTCTTGGGAAATTTCTGGCCAATTTAATGCTCATTAGCACACAGTACTCAACCCAAAAGAGTGAATCTAATGAATTTAAAAGGTAAATTTGTGCAACCATGTCATTTTTCATTACAAATAGCTTCTATTGCAACCCCCAAATCTTGTGCACTCTGTGTTTGAAGTAGCCAGATCTCCAAGGAAAACAGACCGTCCTTACAAAGATTTTTAAGAGCCAAGGCACAAAAGAAAGTAATGGCACCTGGCAACTTATCTCCCTACAAATGTTTTCTTTCAAGTTGGATCTGCTAGCAAAGCCCCCTTTCAAGTTTGACAAGCAAATGCTGATTGCACCATGGAGACAGTTTCTACAAGTTACCACAAGGTAGTGACGAAGAAGACAAAAGTCTGTAATATTCAGGGAACGCCTCCCTCTGCTAATCAGAGAAAGCTGAAAGATCAAATACTTGCTCAGTGGGCAGTTGTTACTGGCTTTGCTTTTTTAGTTCAGTTCAATAAATTGACTCGCTCACTTGTTGCTAAAGCAGTTTATTGTTAATGGGCTTCTTGGTCAACAGCACCTCTTGATAACATTTTAATTAAAATGAATGTGGGTCTCATTTACTTTTTGGGGTCTAATATGTGACACTTCAGAACACTGACTGCGTCAGATACCATTTTTCCTCAATTAATTGGTATACAATCATTCTCAAATGGCTTGGAAGAGTGCAGCTTTTTCCCTTCATGCCACAATTACCACTTACCAATGGTGCCCAGTACAAAAGTCATGCTTTCCCTCTGACAGGGCACACCATGTTGAACTCACAGATCAGGTTGCTGTTGTCTCCACCCATCCTCGTCTCAGCAGAAGTACCTTGTCTGCTGGCTACACCAGGCAGCTGCGTACCTCTGGCTCCAGGCAGTGGAGGGGCAACACCAGGCACCGTGGGACACATTCCTTGCTTCTAGCTCCTGCTCAGAGGAGATTAAAGGCCCCAGCTCAGGCTGGGACATTTCTGACCAAACTGTGAGGCAGTCACAGCTGTTTGCACCTGCAGGTTGGGAACACCATCACCATGATGCACAGGATCAACATGGGTATGTGAGAAAGAAAAGAAATAAAAATACTAATGCAAAGCAGACACAGCCAGGCTCACTAATCTGTTCTTTCCTAAGAGGTTTAACGGGGCTCTGTCTGTTGAGCCAGAACTCCCACCCGGGGCCATCACTGAGAGGCACTGGCACGCAGACTCAAGTAAGCTTCCCTCACGCTGCTACGTTTAGGAACAGGGGGTGATATCCTCCCTCTTCTGCATTAAGGAAACTGAAGCATAGGGACTAGTTCAAAGACTCACAAAAAGGCTCTCTGGGCAAAAGCAGCAAAAGGACAAGGGCCTCCCATGTTTCAGGCTACCACATGAATCATTGAATCAAGTCTCCCCCTGGCATTAATGGGTAAGTAGTCAGAATCACTGGTTTAGATCTCATATCACACATCCTTCTCGTAAATATACGTCTAATTCCTACGACTGATAGATTGTCCCCTCTGGCCCTATCTGCAGAATGGGGACTATTCTTTCCCTTTTGTACCAGACACGCTATGCTAAGAAATAATGATTAAAAGACATGGAGAGCGCCTTGCCTCTTTAGTCCTGGCATCCCCCTATCATTATAAATATTTTTCTACACTGTTGCTGTTTTACAGGTTCCGTAATGAACTGTTTGTTCATCAGGGAGCCAGCTTGTAAGCTGTAAAGATCAGAGCTTTATTTCAAAGGGAGGGAAAACATTATAGCATTTCGCCTTATGGGCATTTAGGTGAATTTATAACTCATGAAAGAAGTTACATGAGCTTACTGACAGGCACTGATGCACCAAAGTTGTGCAGCAGAATTTATACATTTTAGTCATCTCCAGAAAGCAGCGTAGACTCCATTTTGCAACTCATGTATACAACGATCAGAGAAGTTACTTGGTTTTCAGTGCCCATAAACTCTTTCCTGCTGCAGCCCTCTATTTCTGCAGGTGATTTTTTAAATTTATTTTTTCTGTTGTGGACACCTGTCCACTTGGAAACATCTAAGCCACAAAACAGCTGTCAGGCGGTAGCAACTTTTGGTTACTCTGAACCAGGACTGGATTCAACCCAACAGTGACTGAGAGGTGAGAGATTTGATATCATCTTATCAATTTTCTGAGCCATCTGGTTCTAAATGTGCAATTTAACAGTGAAACATTACCATGAAGAATCTAACAGCATTTATGAAGTTTAAGACTGGAATTAGCCTCTGAATGATAGATACAACCCTATCAGCTTCAGCTTATTATGCATTTAAAATATAGCTACCATTCAGAGTGAAGCAAAGATAGCTGTATGTCATTAAGTCTAATGCAATATAAGATGATGCTCATATGTAAAAGTGAAATCTTATCCAAGTATTTGATCTGATGTCAAAGTAACACATGTAAATCAAGATGAAGATATCAACACAATATAAAGAAGTTACTAAGAACATCTGTACAAACCTTAATCAGAGTGTTTTGCCTTTCACATAGAGGTAGAAAACATCCTCTAGTGTATTACACTATTTGCGTGCAGTGCCACAAACTTCAAAACCTGAAGGAAAGAATTTAATAGGCTGGTTCTATCAGACTCACTGCTCTAACCATTGAGCATCCCACAAACTTCAGCTAGGTCAGAGCACTTCCTGCTAGGATAATCTTTTCAGCCTTCCTTCTTCTACCCCTCCTCAACACCCATTTTTCTGATGTAGAAATGAAGCCCAGGCACCTACTGAAGACCTGCTGAAGATCACACAAGGAACCTCTACAGACGACTAAGCTGACAGACTTCTTCAGGCTCTAAGTTTGCAACCTTGTTGGATAACCATGTGACTTCTTATTCTCTACTTCTATAAGGTATGCTTTATTTTTAGGACATATGCTTCCCATGAGTTTGGAAGCTTGGACTTCAGACTGGGCAGGCAGTCCTTGAAGCCCTTAGGAAGTGCTACTAAAGTTAATACACATCCAGGAAAGGGAGGGCTATCCTCCAGATTGGGCTGCTGGAACAGTACTTTAATATTATTTAAGATTTTTTTTTAACTTTTAGTAAAAAATTCATTCATATCCTGGCCCCAATATAAAATTCTTTATTGTGTAGTGGTACTGATTTTCAGACTCTGACAGTTTTAAAGTAGGCCAAATGTTATGTTTAAATACCCTGAAAATGTAGTTCTAGAAGATAATAATCAGTCGAATGTAAAATTGAGCTTGAAAGGTAACACATCTGTATGGATCAGTGCAGTTTTTGAAGACTAAATTAGGTCTAATTAACTAGGCTGAGACAGTAGCTTTTTCCCACCTCATATTTCATCTCATTGTTAAAAGTCATAATCTATACATTAACCAGCTCTCCACCTGAAACGTAGGGGAGTGCTGCTCGCAGAAGGCTCCAAAACTGGACTGAAGATACCAGGCTGTGCTGCTCCTCACAGCTAAGAAATACGTCAAATGATGCTCTCTCTTGTATCACATCCCTGACATTGGCTCTCAGGGAAGGATTCAGCCTGAAAACCCCCTTGAAGTGGAACAGAAACTTTGAAGGCAGCATCAGAACAAAATCACGTTCCACTCCTCACATCTGTCTGTGCACTTGGCAGACGCTGCACACCAATAATTTAAATTAAGGCATTTTTCATTCTCAGGCATTGTGATAATTCCAGGGCATTTCCTCCATCATATTTGTAACCTATTCATTATACTATTTTACTGCATAATGAAGACAAATGCCAACAGTTTAGCAACAGATTTGGATAATGACAAGATGTACAGTAACCCAGAGTAATGTGACCAGGCCTGCAAGTTCTAATTGAATATTTTTCTGATCCTGCTTCCATTAATCTTTCCTCCTGTTTCATTTCTCCAGCCATTTTAAGTGTCGCCTGCCCCCTTTCCCCTTCCCTCCTCAAACCGCCTGCTGAAAGCATTTTCGAGAAATAGATTCTGCCTCCATTGCGGAGTCAGACTTTCTCCTTATCAATATACACGGCTCACTTGCCGATGAACCATCGAGCTTCTGATGGAGGAAACAGCACACATCCCAGGCGTGGTACTTAATTGGTATGCTGGCCCATGCAAAGCTATCTGATTGCATTCAGTAACTGGCAGGGACAGAAAGCATTTCCAAGGGAAATAATATCTAGCTGTGAATGTGGGATATGTGTGTAAGAACTGAACAGTAAACACCAGCCTTAATTTTAATATCTCACATTATGCAAAACTTAAAAAAGATGAGTGCTCTGATATTCAAGCAGACCCCTGCGGGATGGGAATGTTATCATAAGAATATTATAGAAACCAATGTAAAATATCCAGCTGCTGTGAGAGTTTTAGGGGCATCAAACGTTCTTGAATCACCATTTTCCTTCCACAAATGAAAGTATTTACCTATTAACAGCAGCAAAACTGTATTATTTCGCTGGGCTGTATGACCACAAGCAACATTGCCTTCAGTTTAGGCTTTGATAGGTTAGTGCTTAATGTCCCACACAGCCCTTAAAAGCTCCAAGGTGAAAATGTAAAACCATAATCCAGCCCTAAATGGTCATTTAAAAAATGATCATCCCAAAGCTCAGGAGTGCCTTTATCTGTTTATGAGGCATTCCAGTTAAAATAGTTACACTAGGAATGAGGAGAGGATGATACCTATTTAATTTTATGAGGTTTTTTTCTCTCTCTCTCCGATGATAAAAGGTGCTGGGACTGCAGCAAGAGCCAAATCCTGTTTGCCTTATTCACACAACTAGTCACAGTGACTACAGAGGTACTGTTTGTTGAAGAAATTTGGCCTGACCTCTTACTGTGGCAATTATCTTTCTTTACAAGCAGGTTTCTCTTTTCCTCCTACTCCCTAGCCAAACTGTTACTCATACACTTCCAGATAAAACGTGTGAGAGACACAAAGCAAAGAAGTAAAAGCAGCAAAAAAAGAAATCAATTCAGATCAGTGGGTTCAGAATAAAAACAAAACCTTGAAAAAACAAAACATCTTCCTGACACAATTTTTAGGGAATTGGTCAAGGGAGATTTACACGTAATGGTTCAGACAATACCTGCATTGTTCATCCCTTAGGATTTACGTCTACTTTCCCAGAAATGAGAAGGCAGGAAGGAATTTGTGATATTCAGAAGCAATTTGTGTGCAAATCTTGACCTTCATAACGATGTCCACGTATTTGTAAGTTGATTTTTTCTGTTGGTGGTGGTTTTGTTTTGTTTTGTTTTGTTTTTTGAGGTTTTGGGGTTTAGTTTGTTTTTTTTTTTTAAAGTAACATGTGGTATAAAGAGAATTAAGCACCTATCTGGCTAGGCTGTCATTTAAGCTAGGGCGATAAGTAAGCACAACCCATCAGCACAGCTCCTTGTTTGAACCCTGCCTGTCGGGTAGCCTGATGAGCTCATGCTGAGAGCTTTTCACACCTCAGAGTTAAATCTCAGCAGCCTTGGTCAGTTCTTGGGTCAGACACCTCCAGATGCACCTTGGGAACCTGGTGCTGTGAGACAGTCGCTGCCCTGGTTTTGCTGGAACTGCTGCTGCCACTTCAGACACGCGTCCTCACTTTCTCAGCCTGATCCCAGTTTCACTTGCAGACTTCTTTCAGGGTTGCTCCTGAAAATGAAAAAAATCAGTTATCTGAAGCTCTCCCTTCAGATCTCTCTACTTCAGGGTAAAGAAGAGGACCTGGCTTTTCCTAGCCAAAGTCCCAGGCTCCTCTTGATCTCTCTGCTTTTGAGGGACAGGGAGAGGGTTGTTCTGTAAACACCTTTTTTTTTTCTTTTGGTGGCAGAAGAATCATAGAATCACAGAATGATTTGGGTTGGAAGGGAGCTCAAAGATCACCTAGTTACAACCCCCTGCCATGGGTAAGGAGACCTTCACTAGACCAGGTTGCTCAAAGCCTCATCCAACCTGGCCTTAAACACTTTCAGGGACTGGGCTTCTACAACCACTCTGGGCAACCTGTACCAGTGCCACACCACCCTCACAGGGAAGAATTTCTTCCTAGCATCCAACATAAACCAACCCTCTTTCAGCATGAAGCCATTACCCCATGTCCTATCACTGCACTCCCTGGTGAACAGTCCCTCTCCCTGTAAGACCTTTCCTTTATGTCATAATTAAGTCCAGAGCCTTCTCTTCTCCAGGCAGAAAAGCCCAGCTCTCTTAGCCTGTCTTCATAGAAGAAGCGCTCCAGCCCTCTGATCATCTTTGTGGCCCTCCTCTGGACTCTCTCCAACAGCTCTATGTCTTTCCTGTACTGGGGACCCCAGAGCTGGATGCAGCACTCCAGGTGGGGTCTCATGAGATCAGAGGGGCAGGATCACCTCCCTCAACCTGCTGACCACTCTGTTCCTGATGAAAAAGATTTTTTTTCTTAAAGAAAAAGGTTTTACTGCGGACTCTAAGATTTGAAGTACTTAAAAAAAAAAAGATCCACTTTCCTTTCAGGTGATAAAACTTCCAGAAAGAGCAACAATCCTTATCAAAATTACTAATAAGTAAACGTCGGCAACCAGAACAGACTAGATCCTTGCTCTGTAAGAGGAGGGGATCTCAGCATTACCTTTCTCTAGGATAGGCCTCAGTAAGGAGGAGAAAAAAATTCTCAGTAATTGCTCAAACCTTCATCCAGACAGACTGAAGAACGTGACACACCACCAGGTCCTCTCCTGAGGGCCTGGAGGAAATGCAAAGGCAGCTCAGGCAACCAGCAGACCTAGTGTAGAGCCAAATTTGCTCTGCTTATAATCAGAAGTCTTGATACCCCACTCCAAAAGGGAAAAAAATACAGACAGAAAAAAAACCCCTTTATTATTTTTGGTGCATAAATATAATAATTGTAACACCTGCAATTAGTGACTCCTCCAGAAAAGACATGGACAGTGTGTTTGTTTGGGACCAAGTCCCAATCATCCTCAGACCCGGCAGATCCCTTCCTTCTTGCAGAACAATAACAGGGAAAAGGCACAGAAACTCAAGTACTATTTTAGCCCTGGAGATAATCGCAACAAATTCCCAGCAAGGAATAATTCTCCAGTTTCACATATTTAATCGTTCAATTTTCTTCAATGCTGGGCATTAATGGACATAAGGGACAAAAGACTCAATAGACAATCCTGCACCCTTTGTGCCCTATTCCGGACGTGAGCATACGCTGCAGCAATTCAAGATGTCAAGTCTAGCTGTCAAGGCAAAAAAGAACAGAGATAAATGGTCACCCTGTCGCACAGGCGTGCTTACTGCAAACTAAGCACAAACATGGTATTTAGAGCCCTAACATTTGAATAGGTTACAATCCACCTCCAAATGAAAGAAAGTTTCCGTAATTAAAGGATACAAAAAAAATTGACAGAATTTCTCAGCCTACTTGTATAACACTTCTCTGAAAGGCAGAACTTGAGGGAGATTGGATTCGCCTCAGCAAGGTATGATGCGCAGTGAATTGTCTAATGCTTTCCCAGTACATTTTAACAATTTGATCACCAGTAGGAAATTGGGTGAACCTTTGAATTTCAATGCATGAGACTCCTCATGCGTCAAGATGAAATAATTCTGTGACTTGGATGATTACTTCTGAAGGCAAAAGGCCAAAGTTTTCTCCTTGAACTTTACATATGAATTGATCAAGTCAATGCATTTTACATAGTTTAAGGTACCTCCCTTCTTTGCTTAGCCACATCAAGGGAATACAGTGGTAAAAAGCCATTTTCTTTCTACTTGCAGAACATATTAGCATTTGAGAGGGAAATATCTATAAAAGACCATATAAAAGTCTTCAGAAAATCCATTAATCCCAGACATTTTGTCCATAGTTTCTTGCAGTGCTATCGGAGTGTCTAGGCTATTGACCTATAATCCATTAATAGGATTTTTAAGAGTTCTGTTATGGTTACTCTTCAGGAGATGAGTGAACAGATGGATAGGGTGGTCACACCCTTGCTATAACCTTTGCCTAACAAAGCTGATTAATTCAGTCTTTCTAGTTGATAAGGCATCAAGTGTGTCTTTGTCTACAGATAATTAACTAAGATACAAGGCAGAGGAGTCAGAGGAGGTGAACAGCAAAGTGAACTCTCTAGGCTAAATCCAACAGACTGGGGACTAGGAGCAGAGGTGAGGTAAATGATGCTGTAAAGTATACATCAGTAAACCACCGTGCATTAATGCACGTATTCAGGAGCAGAGCAAGCTACAACCTGGAAAACAAGCCTCTAGCCAGCCATGCTGGACGCTATGAGCACTAGCTGGAGATTTGGCACAGTACCATCACTGCAGCCAGCATTTCACTCACTACTCATTACACATAACTACCTTGAAGCCACCTGAAGGTAGTCCACCTGCATTAGGCATCACTGTGCAGGTGGCAAACAGCAACACCTCTGCTCTGAGAGCATAGGAGCAGCTCCAGAGTGAACAGAAAGGCAGAGCAAACAGTGCCATAGCTGCAGATGTCCCACGACCCCCCCCCAGCAGACATGGTTCCCTCCTTTCCATTTGCTTTTGTTTGGCTCTTTGGAGCATTTCAGTGGGTCCATGCTGGACCGGAGGCCAGCAGCTGTCTGCCTTGCCTCATTAGATGTGAACGGTAGGGGTTGCAGCCATCTACCACACTTAAGACATTCAGAAGCTCCCAGACACATAATTGACTCTTAGCTCCTTTCAACCCCAAAGCAAGCTAGCTACAGTCAACAATGATGAATAAAGAAAGAATTCAGGCCTGGTAAATAACCTGAAGTAGAACAGCTGCAATGGGAAGGGAGGCAGCCAAGTGAATTAAGCCTCCCATGTTCCTTGCTTGTCCTTGCTTTTCTCTCCCTGACCTACAGATGAATACTGCCTTTTACCACTACTCCTCATGGCTCGCAGCTGCACTGCTCGGAGCCTGCCAGGAGCCTCTTAACTCTCCTCTGTTCAGTAGCAGGGAATTTGAACCATCAAGGCAGGTACACCATGGTGCTGTCCCTTTACCTGTTCCTTTAAAGTTTCATCTGCCTTCCTTGGCATCCTCCCAGCTCATGTCCGAGTCCACCCAGCTCACATTGATTCTCCTAAAATGTTTACCCTAATCAAGTGCCTTAGGAGGTAGCCTCAGCCACCGCTTTTCAGCAAAAGGGTTGACACAGCTGTAGCGCAGCTGTTTCTCTGCCTCACCTTGCAGTGGGGAGCAGAAGCGACATACAGTTCCTGCCTCATTGGAAAACTAGGGGAAAACATGTCTTTCACAACTTTAGGTTTAGACTAACACTTTTAAGTATTGCACCTTACAAGAAGCTGTGCACAGGTTTTCATTCTGTTTCTGAATGAAAAAAAAAAATTAACCGTGCCAGAACCTCACCTTTCTTTCATTTTTTTTTTAAGGACACAGGTTGACATTTTACCAGCATTGAAATAGGAGATTGCACAAAAGTTTTGAGCCACAAACCACAGAGATTTTCACACATAACCCCCAAATTCTGATATTTATATCAATAATATATATATATATGTTATTTATAAATATCAGGTATATATATATATATATAAACTCTTGATCCAATTGTGAAATAGTACTATAGTTACCCAAACATCTCCCTTGGGATTGCACAATTTTGCCTCTGGCAGCTCCCAGAAATATCTCAGTATTGCTACAACAGTCTGGCTCTAACCCCATCACATGCTTATTCCTCGTCAAAGGACACAAAGATGCAGCCCTCTTCTGACAGACTAATCACCAAACTGAAGGCTCCTCTGGGGTGGTACCATGCTGAAGCTGGCTCACTGAAAACAGGGCATTACAGCTCAGCTTCTGTCACAAAATCTATTTAATGTATTTTATTTTCTTCTTATTTAAGGTAAACTACATAGGCAGCCCATAGTAGAGACCGGAAACCAAGCAGATGCTCTGAGCCACTGGTAAAACTGATACCTGATCCCTTCCATGAGGAGCCATGATTGACCTTGTGGTTTACCTGGCAACACTTTTAAGAGCATTTTCTTAGAGGCTGGATGATTCAGCTTTAGTTATTTGCAGGCAGAGAAGAAACTGAACTCAGGTCTCCCTTGTCCTAGATGAGCACTTTGAATGGCTCAATAATGTATAAAAATGTGATAATGACACCAGTCCATGCACAGTGTTTTACAGTGTTATGGATAGGAAGGGAATCTCAGCCTTATTTTAAAACTCTGTATACCTATGTACAAACTTACATTCAGGATAGCATAGCGACTGAAATTCAGGAGAGAGGATTTGAAGGAACATGCACAATTCAGCAATTTTGACCAGTCGGTTATGAATGTTTAATGCATTCTTGTCTAGCAAGGGTGTCCTTGCTCGTTACTCAAATGAGCAATGCCACCAAAGAGGCTATTCATGTGTGCACAACAGCATGATTTAGCCCCTTCTGATTTCTAAAACTCACAGTAATCATGATATGAGCTTGAAAATCAGGGCTGACTTGGATATTTATTAGCACAATTATGTCTGCAACCCGTCGTAGACTGAACACAATTTTGGTAGCAATTTTCAAATCATTAGCACACTGCTTTAGTAACATCTTATCTCAGCTATTAGACAGGCTGTTCTTAAATGGAAGTCATTAGCAAACACTCCATTACTGTATTGTTTTGCAGTATGCATTTAGTATATGGGATTATTTTGTAAAGTAAATAGCCTCTGCACATGAAACAAATCAACATATATCTACAAAACATGATTGTAAGGCTTAACTAATTTACTTCATTTTACATTATATTAAAATATTTTCAACTTTTATATGAAGTAGTTTCTAAATAATAGAATTTATTGTACATGATTAATTATAGCAATGGTGGCCATCTATCTGTGCTAAAATATGACAGTTTAATCTTCAAAATCACATCAGGAATGAAACGATTCTAAATCCAAGAAATCTCTTTATAGGTTCTAAGTACAGCTCATAAATTACCATGGCTTTATATATCATCTATATTTCTGCAGCAATGGGTCAAATTAATACTACATCTAAGTCTGCAGTCTTCTTCAAGTAAAATTCCTGTTCATTAAAATATTTTTAAGGTGTTTTCACAACAACAATGCCATATGGCTAGCTTCCTCTGGAAGTTCCTCAATTTTTCTTTCCTCTTTTTCAGATATTTCCTAGGGTGGGCATTCTTTATCCTTCAGGAGTTTTTTTACAGAAAACAAAAATTAACACAACTAAGTGTGCTTTCATCACACTTAATCCTCTTCTTTTTCAGAAGGATCAATCCTTGCATCATGGCTGGGTATTTCCCATCCTCATCAGTCACTTGAAATTTTTCTCCACCTGAAACTGCAAAATCCCCAAACTTGGCAGTATCACTATGCCACAATTTTGCCCCGGGTCACAGTTAAGCACCACATGGTCCCTCCTTGCTTTCCCCTAATATTCCCCAGTGTCCATACACTTTGAGGTGCTCCAGGATGACCTTATGTACAGATACTGAAGCTTCAAGGTGTACCTGTTGCAGCATGGTCTTATCCACAGCCTCAGGTGCTTCAAGGTGTGTTTTCTCCAGTATGGACCTATCTTTGGGCCACAATCCCTTCAGAGGTACACCGGCTGTGGCACAGTCATCACACAGTCAAAGATGTTTTGAGATACACCTGTTCTGCGGTGGAGTTATTCATGGACATGGATTCTTTGGGGTGTCCTGCTCCCACGTGGTCCATCCACAGGTCACAGTCCGACAGGAGTTCCAGCCTGTCCAGTCTGGCAGCACAGGAACAGCAGCGGTGCCCTGGACATCTGCCAGCCCCGGCACGTCGCCATCACTGTTATCAGAGCGTTCCCAGCACAGCACAGTAAGATGATCAGCAGTGCAGCAGCACAACGAGCAGTGAGAGCAAAGAGCAGCTGCTAACAAGCACTAGACAACTATCCAGTAAATCAAGGAAGACCTACACACAGCAAGCACAGGAGCCTACCAATTAATAGCAAAACAGCAACAACAGCAAACATCAAATTTCGATCTAGCACATTCTAAACAAATCTGTTGTTATCTCAGACCCTTCGAGTCCTATGTTGGGCAACCAAAAAACTCTCATAGTTTTGCCCCAGACAGCAGCTAAGCACCATGCAGCCGATTGCTCGCTCTTTCCCTGGCGGGATGAGAGAGAGAATCAGAAGAGTACAAGTGAGAAAACTCATGGGTTGAGACAAAGACAGTATAAAAAGTAAAGCAAAAGCTATGCATGCAAGCAAAGCAAACCAAGGAATTCATTCCCCACTTCCCATGGGCATGCAGGTGTTCATCCATCCCCAGGAAAGCAGGGCTCCAGCATGTGTAACCACTACTTGGGAAGACAAACGCCATCAGGCCAAACGTTCCCCTCTTCCTTCTTCTTCCCCCCGGTTTCTATGCTGAGCATAACATTATATGGTGTGGAATATCTTTGTTCAGTTGGGGTCAGCTGTCCTGGCTGTGTCCCCTCCAAGCTTCTGGTGCACTCCCCAGCCCACTCGCTGGTGGGGTGGGGTGAGAGGCAGAAAAGCCCTTGGCTCTGTGTAAGTGCTGCTCAGCAGTAATAGAAGTCCCAAAACATACCCTCGTACTAGTTACTACAAAGAAAATGAACTATCCCAGCCAAAGACAGCACACTCTTTACACCTTTCCCAGCACAATAGAAAGGTGTGAGGTTTTTGGAAGGCAAGGAGGGCTGTCTGCCCAGGACCACAGGACCTGATTGCTGGGTTTATTCTGCTCACGGGTTACCGGGATACCTTCATGATGTAAGGATACTGAAATGAAACATTGTCCCCCAGTTAGCTGGGGAAGAGAATGATTCACATATATGTGGGAAGAGCTTTATTTCCTCCTTCCCAAGCACGCATCACGTAGACCAGCCCTGTATCACAGGACTCTCGGAGGGCAGGATTGAGAGTAAGAGGCTGTTTGATATCATGTTTAAAAAGAAACACTTTCTTCTTTGTGATTAATGTGTTGGTAATGGGGATGTTTGTAACACATCCTCAAACTATGACCATGTGTCTTGAGGCCAGATGTCATGCCATGCCAGATATGAGATGGATGCTGTTACAGATTAAAATATATGAGTACCATTTTAGACCAAGACTGATTTTGGAGCCTGACACAACCTAAGCACCCTGAAGGGCTTAAGGAGTACTGAGTGTTGAAGCTTCACCTCAGTTTGCTCCTCTGTCCAGTGTAATCCCTCCTTTAGTCCCTGTCATCCTGACAAAGGTCTTGAGAGGATCCCTCAGATTGGATGCTTTCGGCAGCTTTGCTGCAATACACATGACAAATTTTTGCTGAGAAACCCCTGGAATATAAAGCTTAGGTGTTAAGTTCCTTCCTTTTTACTAGCATAAAATGTTTATATAAGAAACAAGGGTCTCTTGCCTCATAAGTGTCCTGCACTGTGACTTTCTGTCTGGAACATGGCTGCTTATTCCTGCTGTGATCCAAACAGGGGCAGCCCACACCGTAGCCACAGGTAGCTCTGCAGCTAAGCACAGGAGAAACCTGTCCCTGCACACTGGTCACTGTCTCAGGACATACTCTCTAAAAGAGTGCCTACAGGCCAATCTGCTGATCAGCTGGAAACCAGAGAAGTTTGCAGTTAAGGCTGTTCAGTGAGTACAAGACAAAAGAAATAAGCATAGAGATGCGGTGCTTTCCTTTGGAAAGAAGAGTTAGCTCAAACCTTCCACGCTGGTCTCTACCTCTAGTTTTATAAGAATAGTGCTGAATAAAGACTGGATTAATTTAGTCTGGTATCACAAAGAAGAACAGCCTCTTGATTTTGATGAGGTGTAAAGAAGCAATATCAGACTGCCGATCGACAGTAATAAAGAACTGAGATTTCTCAGCACCTTGTAGGCAAAGGAGGAGCAAAGAGATGAGAAGCTGCATCCCTGCATGTGTATTTCTTGTGCTTTGCTATTACCCAAGACTTAAGGCAAGGGAAGCATGCAGGGCACAGCCATGTGGGAGTCTGCCAGGGGGTATGCTTTGTGGTCTCCATTCACAAGCCTCTGCCTATACACTGCTTGTGTGAGAAAGACTTTAAAGATGAAGCTGGACAAGGTTGTGTAGCTACTGGAAATCTGCTTTGCTTTCACAGATTCGTAGGGGTTGGAAGGGATCTCTGGAGATCATCTAGTCCAATCCCCTCTGCTATAGCAGGATTACCCAGAGCATATTGCACAGGGTTGCATCCAGACAGGTCTTTCATTAACCTGTTCCTAGGACTTGACTCTAATACTCACCAATGTGGTCACACTATTCCATGGGGTGGGGGTTGGGGGGAGGGCAGAAGGTATTGGAAAAACAAACAACTGAAGTTCCAACATAGACAGCAGAGAAGCAATTACGGACAAGCTGAATAATAACTTTGACAGAAGGTGGTAACTAAACTGAGCCACTGGCTTTTTCTCTACCCCAACTAAAAATTATAGGACTGATGGGGAAAATAACATTTCCCAAACAACTATTTGGTTATAAAAGTGACTAGAAAAATATGTTGTCATAGTACAAATTCTTATCTGTGTGATGCAAAGGAAGTGCTCTGTAAGAGCTTGTTTGATAGCTCTTGGAGCCCTAAGAGCATTTCTGTGCCTCATGCAATGCAGACAAGGAATGACTCTGTGGCTGCCTATCAGAAGAACAACTTCCTATGAATTTGATTCCTTTTCAAAATATTTTAATGCACGCTTCACGCTCAGTAAGTCAGTTGGCTGAAAGTTGTGGTTGGAAATAAATTTTCACAATATGAATCAAATTAAGTTTCTGTGTACTAAAAGGTCTTCAGATGTCATATGTCTATTTCCAGTTTTCTTCTCCAAGGTCAGAACAACTAATAGCTTTACGGGTAAATTGGCCACCAAGCAACTCCTCTCCTGAGTTTTCAGTAAAAAATTCTTTTTCTGTTTAGCAGACTGCCTGAAGGTAATTTGCCAAACACAAGAGAAAAACGTATTATTTTTTGTTTGGTTCAAAAATGTTTTTTAAAGAAATCTAATTTTGCTTCCTGAGAGGCTTTCAATGAGAATAACATTTTCCAAAACAACACTCTCTTTAGTGTTTTTACTTGGTTGTGTACCATTTCTGCTTTCAACAATCACTTCCAAGTTGTCCCTGATTTGAAAGCAACTGCAAGGCAAGAGGAGACTGTAAAAAATGGGAGAGACAAAGTGAGGCCTTGAGATGAAAAGTGGCTTGGAAAAAACTTTTTTTTTTTTAAATTCAACCTGCATTGCTATTGCCTAAGAGATTGATGAGAAGATAGCACTGTTCAGGAATGCAATATGCTATCAAGTTAGGTGCCCCAAATCATAATCCCACACTCCAGCAAATGTGGATATTCTCTTAGAAGATATTGGTTATTTTGCATTCCAAGTTACTTCTGAGACATTTTTTTTTCTCTGTACATCAGCTCTTGAATTACTTTCACCTTTCATAATGTAATCTGCTGTGGCAGAAGTTTATGGCCATCCTTATTCCTTATTTCAACTCTATACATCCAATTTCCCCCACTGAGGGCATCCTCATGAAATCTGAACATCAGCAGGGGAAAAATAGGGGCATCAGTCAAGAAACAGAATCTAGTAGGAGGCTGAATCTAGTAGAGGTTGTCCTCTGGACAACCTCTACTGTTTGCTCCCATGTTGGCAGCTCTCAGCACATTCCCACGAGCAGGACCTTGAACTGAGAGAAACACATTAGAAATGGTATTTTACCTCTTTCTTCATTCAGTTTTATGCAGGCTCTTTCTCAAACTAACTGAAAGTTGACACATTAGATTCAGGACTTCATGCTCTTTCAATTTATACCCCAGGATCTATTTCTATACTCTTTTATCTGCTGTAGCCAATGGAATTGGGGAATCCCTGGGAGCAAGGATTTGGAATCTTGACAAAATTTCCATCTCTTTGGGTATTTCCTGTTTTTCTGTAGCTGTTCCCACCTGGCATCAGTTTGAAAGATCAATATTGTTACTGCACAGGTTATAGTGTCTGAACTTTTATGTTTGGATAGAGAGGCTCCCTTGATTTATTGTCCTAAAGAAAAATTATCATCTATTAATGTTTGTCCTAGCTTAACCAGATATACTCTTCCCTGGTGACACCCCGCCCGGAGTACTGCATCCAGTTCTGGGATCCCCGGTACAAAACAGACATGAACTTGCTGGAGCAAGTCCAGAGGAGGGCCATGAAGATGATCAGAGGGCTGGAGCACCTCTCATATGAAGACAGGCTGAGAGAAGAGAATGCTCTGGGAAGACCTTAGAGCAGCCTTCCAGTACATAAAGGGTGGCTACAGGAAAGATGGAGAGGATCTGTTTGCAGGGGCATGGAGTGATGGGACAAGAGGGAATGGCTTTAAACTAAAAGAAGGGCAGATTTAGATCAGGTATTTGGAAGAAATTCTTCCCTGTGAGGGTGCTGAGGCCCTGGCACAGGCTGCCCAGAGAAGCTGTGGCTGCCCCCTCCCTGACAGTGTTAAAAGCCAGGCTGGATAGGGCTTTGGGCATCCTGGGCTAGCGGAGGATGTCTCTGTCCATGGTAGGGGGTTGGAACTGAATGGTCTTTGAGGTCCCTTTCAACCCAAACGGTTCTGTGATCCTATGAATCCTGAATGAACCATTACCGACAAACTTATTATGGTTTTCTAATAACGTAAGTACAGAGTTCATTCTCACATGGCACATTCTGAATGCCAGCCAGTAGTGACCTACATGTTTACTAGATAAATTACATGTTAAATATTCCTCATGCTGCTGCTTCATTTGACTTCATTTTCCTTGCTGATACTTCTTCTAATGTCACTATCTCTCTGCACTATCTGGAATCGCCTCATCTTTGCTACAGTATGCTAGATACTGTGTATAATCATGCAAAGAGAAAAATACACATCTTAGACTTTTTAGAAGTTATAAAATACACATAACTTTTCACCAAAATGAAAATGGAGACCAGATGATCCTGTGCTATGAAGATATAGCAAGAGAGAAAGTATATCTTCACAAGTGGGATGAATACCCTTCTTTATGCTTGTGTTCTCTGGTCAGTTACATGATAGGTCTAAATATACTGTATGCAAAGAAGAATTTGTTTGCAAAAGAAAGAAGCATCTTGCTCAACTCCATTGTACCAATTTACCTATCAAATTTAAGGTCAATGGGGGATATAGGATAATCTAAACTATTAAACCAGCTAAGACTTCTCTGTAACTTTGTCTAAAAAAAAAAAATCAGTGGGACTTACAGATAATGACAGGACTGAGGTGACAACCTTATCAGCTGAACTTCTGGTATACTGCAGTTTTACTACCTATTACTAAGAAATCATTGCAGGTTTCCCTTCTGCTGCCTCCATTCAAATTTACTTTACACAGTTCACATGTGTGGAATGTGACATGGCAGGAAACACCACTGTTGACAAATAACTCCTCAGGAGAACTGTCTGAAACACAGGCTGCAGAGATGATGAAAGGAAACCATCACTGGTTTAGTACTATCCAGTTTCACAATTACATTGACTAGAACCACAACTGAGAGCATTAATTCATACATGGTTCAAGACTTATCTCCCCCTGTCCCCTACAAACTCACCAGCAAGCCCCAGGTGAGGTTTTACAGGTGCTGACAGCAGTGCCCAGGCAGCTCCCTTCTCAGCCACACAGAAAAGATCTGGGAGTCCTGAGATCCTGGGGTGGCATGGGCCAGCTGCCTGGCATGCAGCTGATACGCACCCCCCACATCAAAACAAGGACCGTAACAGCTCCATCACACCCAAGTTCTCCCCCAGAGAACACAGTCCTTCTAACTGTGCCATCTCCAGCCAGCCGTCAGGAATAAGACAGGTTTTTAGGAAATTCTGACTTTCATTAATCAGACATCTGTCAAAAAACCTCCCAACACACCAACACAAAAACCAAACCACAAAAAAAAAACCAACCCAACACCAAAAGAGACCAAAAAAAATGCAGAAAACCCCCACCAAACCTTTTCAGTCCAACAGATCGATGTTTTTGTCAGAGGGCAATAACAGATTCAGTGTCACAGGGGACAATGTTCTCACACCTAGCCCAGGATCAGATGCATGATACTACCCAGTGCTTGCGAGACTGCCGTATTCTGCATTTGCAAAAGGCATTGCTGAGATACCAGTGGAAAAGATGCTATCAGAGACTAAAGCAGTGGTACATATTAACATTATTGACCTGCAAAATTGAGAGATCTGCTATCTTTGGTAGGTAGCTATAGCCAGGAAAACCTGAAGAATAACAACTTGCAGGCACTGTCAGAGGGGAAGATAGGATCAGATGATATGGTGTACTTTCATATCAGGATTACTATGTCCTGACAAGTGCTCTAGAAAGACACAAGACATCTACCTTGATTCCAGGTAGAGTTTTGTTTCCGGAAGCCCTGAAGTGGCCTTAGCACTACAAGGGAAAAAAAACCCAACACACAGAGCCACAGCCCAAAACCTAAACAAAAGAAAACAAAATTAAAAAACCCAACCAACACAACACGATGGAGGCTGTGGAGTTTTTGTTTGTTTGTTTCTTTGTTTTTAATCTTTAAATGCCAATATTGTATGTTGGCTCGACATTGTAATCTCTCTGCAGGTGCTGTTCCAAAAAAGCAGTGTCCCTGGAGAATTAATAACATATGATCATTAAAATAACTTTTTGCAACACCCTTGAGTGTCTGTAATTAACGCATTAAGCTGCACTTAAAGAGAGTAAAGTATCATTATACACATAATAAATAATTTTAAATTACTGAATTATTTGTCTGTACAATTACCCAGGTAATTATCTAAACTTTACTAATAAAAGGTTTCATTAACTACCACTTACTCTGGATAGAACTAGCTTTCACACTCAGACACATCCCCAGTGCAAAATGCAAGGCAAAAGCCATAGACGTTTTAAAGTAAAAACCGAATTAAATGCTGAGCCCAGCTCCTTCTGAGGCTTTTTTTGCTACATAGACTGTGTTTCTACACTGAGCCAACTGGAGACAGACACTGCACTGGAAAGCACAGGACAGGAACTGAAATTTTTACCCAAGTGTAACCAGCTACAGTGAATCTTAGGCTTTTGATACAGGTTTGTAATTGAAGAAAACTGACCTGTTGCACAATCAAGCAAGATTTCATACCAACATGATTATAGTGGTTTAAAATCAGAGCCTTTCTTCAGCAGCTTTATAGCCTAATACTGGCTATTTGCATGTTGGTAGACAGCTTTATGCTAACACAGAGATGAGAGAATAAAGTGGGAACTAAAACTGACAAGGTGGTATTACCCAAAGGGATGGGACCAAGGCTTAAGAAACAGCTTTCTATTGCAACACGAGTGGCTGATCACACACATACCACTGCTCTAAGGGCAATGAAATCTGCCTGTCTTGGTCTTTCTAGATCTGAGGCACATCAGATATGAATATGCAACCCAAAGGGAATGACTTTGGCTCCAGAGCTTAAATAGTCTTACAATAAATACAACTGCTGTACAACCTCATTATAGGTAAGATGTAAAGCCTTTGTGGGCATTGGTTTCTTTCATTTTAAATCAAGTCAGTAATAACTTTGCCACAGCTAGAACCTGCTGCATATGCAGGATTCGTGCATGCAAGTCCACTGTGGTCCCATGTTCAGCCCCATAGTCCAGCTGCCACACATTAGCTGAGCTGCAGTTACTGCTGGCAGCCCTCAGCAAATGCAAATTGGAATGACTGAAGTGGGATGTGTAAAGTGCCAAGTCTTATTCCCTCCTATTTGCAGCAGACTAAAAGTATGCACATGGACAGCTAGAGCATTACAAACATCGCAGCTCCCTCAGCCATAATTCAAGTGCACATCTAAAACCTCAACCATTTGAGCATGTAAAGAGATATACAATGTTTTATCCACAGACTCCCTTATCACAGATAAGTTGCACAACCACATTTTTTTCCCTCACAAATCTCACTTCTGTTTAAATGCCTTTCCAGGAATCACAGAATCACAGAACATTAGGAGTTGGAAGTGGTCACAAAAGATCATCTATAGTCCAACCCCCCTGCCAGAGCAGGATCACCTAGATTAGATCACACAGAAATGTATCCAGGCAGGTTTTGAATGTCTCCAGAGGAGACTCCACAACCTCTCTGGGCAGTTTGTTCCAGTGCTCTGTCATCCTCACAGTGAAAAAGTTCCTCCTTATGTTCACATGGAACTTCCTATGCTCCAGCTTGCACCCTTTGCCCTTGTCCATCACTGAGAAGAGCCTGGCTCCATCCTCCTGACACTCACCCTTTACATATTTATAACCATTAATAAGGCCACCCTTCAGTCTCCTTTTCTCCAAGCTAAAGAGGCCCAGCTCCCTCAGCCTCTCTTCATAAGGAAGATGTTCCACTCCCTTAATCATCTTAGTGTCCCTGCACTGGACTCTTTCAAGTAGTTCCCTGTTCTTCTTGAACTGAGACACCCAGAGCTGGACACAATATTCTATGTGCGGTCTCACTAGGGCAGAGTAGAGGGGGAGAAGGATCTCTCTTGGCCTACTAACCACACCCCTTCTAATACCCCAGGATGCCATTGGCCTTCTCAAGCCAGGAGGGCACATTGCTGGTTCATAGTCACCCTGCTGTCCCCTGGGATCCCCAGGTCCCTGTCACCTATGCTGCTCTCCATCTGGCCAGTCCCCAGCCTATATTGGTACCTGGGGTTGTTCTTTCCTAGATGCAAGACCCTACACTTGCTCTTCTTAAATATCATTAAACTTCTCCCTGCCCAGATCTCCAGGTCTTGCTGAATGTCAGCACAGCCTCTGGTGTGTCTGCTACCCTCCCAGTTTTGTGTTGTCATCAAACTTGTCGACTGTACACTCTATTCCCTCATCAAGGTCATGAATAAATATATTGATAGGCATTTATTTTTCTGGCCTTGGGAGCCTACCAGTACCTAAACATCATGCACTAGCTGTTTCCCTATGAGGTGTTCCAACCTCAGCTGCACAACCAGTAAATGTACTCTAGATATCCTAAACCCTTCCAACTTCTCAAGACACCAAAACTCAGAGGTGATACTGGTGGTGTACGTTTTATTATCCAGCTGACAGTTAGGATGCTTAACACTTTGCCTAAGAGATCTTAAACTCACATCAGATATTTGAGGTGGGATATCTGCAGTGGAAATTCCTCAGTCTTTACAACTGAAAGTGTTTGACTTCAGGTTAAACATTATCTGTCTTTTTAGCCACGGAGAAGACTAGGATTTGAGGGCCAGTTTCCACTGGGTTTGTATGCAGACTGTGGTATCTGATGAATGCATAACTGAAGACTGTCAAAATACATGTAAAAGATTGCATGCTCATTCTTGTGATTTTTAGGTTCTTACTTTCCTAAACACAGAAATGGGCACCCTTCCTTTCTTCTTTGATTTTATGCATGTTACTTCCCAAGGTTTTTAAACCACAAAATCCATCATATGGACCAAGCATGGTTCATTAATCATGCTGCAAGGGTTATATTCAGTGCACAGATCCACACCACAAACCAACACAGCAAATGCCAAAATTTTTTTCTCCTCTGAGTGGATTGTGGGTTTGGGGTGGGGTTTGTTTCCTTTTTTTATTATTTTGGATTTTTAAAAAATATCTGCCTGAAGAAAACTCCAGACATAGACTATTTCAGTCTGAACAAAGTACTGGTGATTGAAAGAAACATATTGTGACACATTATTGTGACATAAAGTTCTGCACAAGTTTGACTTCAAAAAACCACTTGTTTAGATGAATAAAGTAATAGTTGTATCTAGACTTAAACAGTGGGTTTAATCCTTTGAATTTAAGCTGCTTTATAATAGAGGACTATGAGAAACATTGGCTTTACCTCAGCTAGAGAAATTGTCAAAGTATATTCAAGCTATACTGTCAAAGTATATTTAAGCTATAGCCTCAGGAAAAGCTTGCTAATTACTGTGATCCTGTTCCCACTTTCAGGAAGGGAAGTGTGACAGGTAGGAGCATCAGCTCTGAACCACTTATAATGACTGCAAACAAACTTGGGTTCTGAGGCACACAAGCAGGACTTTATACTTTGGAGACACATCTGTAAGTGTCTCCAACCTGCAAAAGGACCCCCAGCTTTTCTTCTCCCATTGGAACAGGAAAAGGGAAGAATCACATCTTCACATTTGTAAGGTTTGGGGCCCCCATTTTTTCCTATTCAAATTTATTTCTCTGTCTTGAAACAGACAAGAGATGGAGGTTGAGCATAGCAAGTGGTAGTTTCCAAAGAAAGTTTTATATTAAGCATAGAGAGCAGTTTGTATAGTCCTAACTGTTCATGTGCCCACCAAAGCTCAGAAAGCCCGTCCAGAGCTTACAGAAGCCCATTTAAATATTTATGGAGGGCTATGTTTCATTACTTATGCAGGCACATGGAAGAATTTGTTGGGTTTTTTTAATAGGACTCTTGCCATGGCAATGGTATTGCTGTGGCCATGTGCTCATGCTTGTGTGCCCCCAGACTGCTGTCCACAGCTGTCAGGGAAGACAAATGGGCCTCTCTGAGGGCAGTTGCCAAAGCAATTTGACTCAACTGTATTCATAGTATTAGAAAAGACACAAGCTTAAAATCAGAGTCCCCCACTGAGCACTGCCAAGGTTTTCTTGCCATCAAAGCATGTAACTACAAGGTCTCACTTCATCTATGTACTTGTCACTGAGCACCACCAAACTTGTATTTAAGAGGCAGCATGGAGCAGTCCAGCCTACAACATACTAGGTACCCTCATGAGCTGGTTTTTAGTAGAGAGAATTATGCAGTTCTGTTGAAAAATAGATTGTTTAGTCTGAATGCTGCTCGTTAATGACATTGAGTGCAGTTAGGCAAAGCATTTGCTCACTGGTGTCAAGTTGATGATGGCAAATGACCTCCAAGCTACCTGGCTATCTGAGAGCTGTCTCCCAAAGTTGCTCCTTGATGTTGTTTACTTCCACCCAGGGAAGAAAACTGAGCATTATGACAAACTGAACAAAGACACACACCGAACCGCTCAGCTTTCTGCACTCCAGAAAATGCCAGTGGCGTAAGGGTTAAGAGCCTCTCTGATAGAAAACCAGTCGTGCTGAATTCTTCAGTCGCACTGTTGTGAAGTATATAAAAGTGTTTTTCAAGATTACATGTCTCCATAGGTTATACTCTCATTATAAGGAGCTGCATTTACACAGTAGGGGAATTTAAGTTGGAAATGTGACAGTGCTAGTGAAAATGTGAACTGGAACAAAAATTACCCAGGAAAGAAGCACCTTAAACCTTTCATTTCAAAGAATCTGTGCTAAGCCTGAAGAGAGCAAATAATGAGCAATGAAAGGAGTCTTTGTTATGCCGTGATTTCAAAGCTCCGCCAAAATGTCAAATAATCCATTTAATCAATCAGAAAATTAAAGAATGTGGTAAATTCCCAAGGTAGTTTGAGGTTTTAGCTGTGCCAAGTAATTCAGCTACTGCATAAAGCTTATGTCATAATAGCAATTACTTAATAAGTCATTTTTGTCTAACCATGTTGATGTAAAAATACTATTTAGTTTTCAAATTATTTGCAGCCTTGCTCTTATTGGGATACAGCATGCAATACCTCAGGAGATGTTTACATTTGTCACTTCAAGCACTGCTTTAATTTAATTTTTATCACACTATGTCCTTCAAAAAGTTCCTATTATCTCAACACATTACGAAATTGATTTCTTAAAATGGGTGTTCATGAGATCATGTAAGAAAAGGAAAACACTATCTCTCAGTTTACATACAAGACTCATTACGGGCCTCTGACAAACATACCAAAACTCCTATGATATCAAATCTATATTCCTTATGATGTTTACATCTAAAATTTGGTGGTTTATTTCACAACACTCCTGAGAGTCCTGGATTATCATCAGTTACATTCTAGAAATGTAAAAGAGGCTACAGTGAACATTTTTTACATTATAGACTATTTTCTATCCCTCTCAAAGGACGAATTTGACAGAATGGTTACAAATGTAGATTTTTTGCTTCGAACAAGCCTAATAAAATTACAGATCCATTTTCTTTATGTGAAATTAAATACAAATGTTTTATTAAAGTAAAAAGTTCAGAGTATTTAGATGCAATATGCTAGTTCAGAAAACTTGAGAGTACTTTTATTGTCTGCCAAAATAATTCACTTCTGTTGCATAATGAAATTCTGCCTAAGTTTAGTAGGCCTTAGTTTCAAATCAGACTATTTTAGATTTCTTTCTATTATCTACACATTTGCATATAGAATTCCAGAAATTTCTTCTGAACTCTACCTTGTGTAGAGATGCATCCTCTACCTACCTGTAACAATATGGACAATATCTGTATTTCCTCCTTTTAAAAACTGAAATGCTGACACAAAGAATCATAAAGTCTATCAAATATATACCTACACTTCAGTTCTTAAAGAAAAAAAGGCATTCAGCACAGCAAACAAAGCCTGACCTGCGTTCATGACAGCAGGTGGTGAATGTCTTTGTGATCCTGGAGCCTATTAGCATGATCTCCTTCAGTGGCCAGATGAATAGGGACCTTCCTTTCAGAAGCCACAGTGAGCTTCACAAAAGCCTCTGTGCAGAGGAGGGCTGGAATGAATCCAGAGTCATGCAGCTTTCACTAACCCACTGATCCTTTCTTTGGCTCCCCATCTTCACTGCCCACCTACCTCTCCCTGTCCCCCTGAGTCTTGTTTCCTGGACTAGACAAAGACTACAATGAAGATAACAAAAGTATCCTACGGAAATGTATTGAAATGGGCCATAAATTGAGAACCCCTTGGAGTAACTAGCACTCCCTCACAGCTTCTTCAGAAAATTCAAGAACTTTGACCAAAGAGTAAGCACCAAATTTGTATCAACTCTGAGTATTTCTAGTTTCCAGATTTTATTAGACTGGGACATCTCCTCACATCTCCCCTTCCACTGTCCTTCAGAAGCACAAATGTTTCCAGGGCTGAAGAACCAAGGAGACACCCTCCTCATTGTATTTTCTTGTGGGGATGGGAAAAATCAACCTAGAGAACAGGAAGCATAAGTGAAACAACAACAACAAGCCTTTTTTTCCTAAATAGGTTTACAAGATAACTATTTTTTCTGTAATGATTTTTTGGAATTTCCCTGCTTGCTGAGGTTCCAAGACAAACTCGCTTATTCAAAATGCCATTTCAGGTGGACCAAATCTATTGAAAACTTAGGTCCAGTCAAATAGTTCGTTTTCAAGGTTGAAAAAAAAATCCTCTCAAAAAGTTCAGTTCCCCAAAGCAAATAATTAGGAACAAGGACCCTGAGTTGGACCCAGAAATATGAATAATGACATAATGAGAGGCAAGTTTGTAAGGATATGAAAAATCTTTAAATCGTAAGATTGCGCTGGAAAAATTAGCACAATTTTGGTCATGGAAAGAAAAGGCTGGTTTTATTTTAGCTGCTGAAGAGTAGAAAACTAGAAACAAATGCCCTCAGTGTTGACAAGGAAGAGAGAAATATCAAAACTCATGTAAGGTTTGCCAGACAGTCAAGTTCAGGGTGACAGCTTGTAGCTAAAAAGAGTATATGGGAGAGGACTGGAAAGTAATATACTGCATGTACTATTTTTTAAGAAATCCAGAAAAACAAAGACAATTAATACATATCTAATATTATGAAGGCTAGTAAAGCACCAGGTTGACAAGGGACCTTTCAAACAAATTCCATGAATTTAAATAATACCAAAAATTTGACCAGAAAGCTTATGTATTTCTCTCTCTCTGCATATGGATCCTTCCACCCCTAATTCCACAAATTGGAATAGCATCTCAAATTCTTGTCTCATAATGTCATACCTATTTTTCCCAAAACCACTCTGGGGTTGTGGATGAACAGTTAACTGACGCTCAAATCAGGAAGACAATGATAGCATTAGGAGAATAGGTAAGTGCCAGTCTCCAGAAATAGCCTTTCCAATTTTATATTTGTACAGCTATTGCAAACCTCTCTTCTTCCCCCAGTGGCATGGCCCTTCCCAACAGTTAACAAAGCTTTTCTTACATTCAGATTGAATTGCTGTAATTTATTCTCCACGATGCTACCCTTGAAGACTGCTTTAAAGCACTAGCTCCAGCAGAAAACAACTGCCCTTCATTTTATGTTCCTGGCCTTGGAAAACACATTATGCTTGTTTTCAGAGATTTGCACCCTTTCACAGGTGACACTCAAGCTGTTTGCATTGTCCTAGAAAGACTTACGAAATCCTGCTGGGATCTGAGATTGCCAAGAGGTTGCTTTCTCCTGAAAGCTGGCATGTACACTACCTAAGACAGTATTTTGAAGGCATAAATAGCGTATTGTCTCGCTCTTGACTTGGGCTGGTATTAAAGAACACACACAAAATGGGCATTTGCAAAATATTAAACAAAGTGGTAACTTTAACATTTCATCTCTGTGACAAGACCTTGCTTTTTTTCTGACAAGTGACTACATTTTAAGCATGCACACACACACACTTTTTACTCAAATTGACACTGACAAGAAAAACACTCCCTTTGCCATCACAGCAAGATGTCACTTAAAACTTTGATTGTCAAGTTCTTATAACGCATAATTCAAAGAGGTATTTCTGATGTCATGTTGCAGGATTTATAAGAAGATATATTCCTTGCTCAGGAAAAAAGGAAATAAACACATCAGCTCCACCCTTGAGTCAGGGAGAAAAGAAAATAGGATAGATTTTTTTCAGGAAAGAATAGACTAAAGAAGGTATGACAGTCTCTCTGGATGAACTACTATTACAAAGGAAAAAAATGCCAAACTGATCCTGTCTCTTCCAACAGACAAAAAAACCCAAAACCCAACAGAAAGCCAAAAACATGTTTAAGGTGTGACTACTCTGGGCTCCATTAGAAGAGGGGTGGCCAGTAGGGACAGGGAGGTGATTGTCCCTCTCTACTCTGCCCTCGTGAGGCCCCATCTGGAGTCCTGTGTCCAGATCTGGGGCCCCCAATACAAGAAAGATGGGGAACTTTGGAGAGGGTTCAGAGGAGGGCCACGAAGATGATTAGAGGACTGGAGCACCTGCCCTGCAAAGAGAGGCTGAGGGAGCTGGGCTTGTTCAGCCTGGAGAAGAGAAGGCTGCGGGGGGACCTCATTGCAGCCTTCCAGTACTTGAAGAGAGCTTATAAGCAGGAGGGGATTCAACTTTTTAAAAGAGCAGATAATGTCAGTACAAGGGGGAATGGATTAAAGCTAAAGGAAGGAAGGTTTAGATTAGATATTAGGGGGAAGTTTTTTACAGAGAGAGTGGTGAGGTGCTGGAACAGGCTGCCCAGAGAAGTAGTGGATGCCCCGTCCCTGGAAGTGTTCAAGGCCAGGTTGGATGGGGCCCTGGGCAACCTTGTGTAGATCCAGGCCTGGAGGTTGGTGGCCCTGCTTGTGGCAGGGGGGGTTGGAGCTCTATGATCCTTGGAGTCCCTTCCAACCCAGACCATTCTATGATTCTATGATACTCCAGGAAAAGGTCATTGCCCACTAACTCCTGGGTCAGATATCCATGGCATTTCAAGCTGGTTATGAAGGGAAATTGAGTTACATGGGCAGACATGTCATGAAGAAAGGTATCAAAGGGCAACAGCGCTGCTAGGCCATTCCAGTACCTAGTGTACAGGGATATATTTACCTCTCATGTTATTTCAGAAAGTTGTTAACTTACCTGGCACCTCTCTCCATACACCTCAGCGCACCACTCTGTGACTTCTGTTTGGAAAACCAACTTTATTCAGGCAGTTTCCAAAAACCAGGCTTACATTTTTAGTCTTATCCTCTATTTCATTAAGCAAACGGGACAAACAAAGCGGGTAAGATGAAACCTCCTACAGGTATGCTGAAAGGCCTTGTTATAGTAGACATGAGCTGGTTCTGCTCATGCTCCAGGGAAAAAAGGCTGTAGACACAATGCAGCGTAGCTGCATTAGCATGACATAGAGCCAAATCCTATATTTTCAGCACCTCACCCTAGAAACACAGGCAGAGTAAGGCCATGTCAGTGACCAAGAGGTCAGGGAGGCACTCTGAATAATTTATGGGGGGAGATGGGGATAAATTGTTCTTTACTGGCCAAATCTCCTTCAGAACATATCAAGTGCGTATCTTACTCCCTGAGTGAACGTATCTCACTGGTTTGCACTATTAGATGTCCTCCGCAAAAAATGCAAGTACGACAGTGGCCCCGGTGACAAAACCCACCCTTTGAAACTCAGAATTGAGTTCCTCTTTTACTCCTTGCTATTAGCCAAGGTGGAGTCAATCCTTTGCACAGTGAAGTTTATGGTGTGCTAATAAAGCAAAGCCCCTCAGCCTATTTACACCAGGTTACCCGAAGTTTTAAAAAAATAAGCATCAACATATTCAGAAAGTGCATCCAAAGCATTTTCAGAGTAGTTTCTGCTGAAATGCACAGTACTTGTTAGATTCCTTTGACCGCTGCAGAACCAGAGCTACTACAGGAGAATGAGCTGGATTCCCCTCAACTGTTAACAACTAAGAAGTTATTTAGCAAGTCACAGTCACACCTGCATAAATTTACTGACAATGGCATTGCAAAGGAAGCAACCTAGAAAGATTAATGGATTGGTACTGCTTAAACTGAGTATGTAATTTTTTGTCAGTAGAGCCCTTCCAAACTGGTGCTGACATACAGGAAAAGATCGCAGCTTTCCCTTAAGATCCCGTGTTCAAGCATTTGGCTTGGTATTTTAAACAAATAGTTCAAATTGGAGAACATTTGACTCTGGAAGTAATTTGGAGACAAGGTACAGTACTGAGAATACGCTCTCCAGGTAGGACTGTCAAAGTATAGTCTGTGGTAAAGATGAATTGCGTATTATTTACGATTGACAACAATATACATTAAACTGGGAGAAATACAGAAAAACAGTATAGGAGCTGATTTGAAATTATTTAAAGAAAGAACTTTGTCCCAGATTTCTGCAGAGTAATTTCCAAAGTGTATTTTGAAAACATTTGGGGCAAATGATGGAGACCATTTTTATCTTAGCCAAATAGGAAGTCGAAAAATAAGTGCACTTTCCTCTCTTGGCAATAAATCCTGGATACTGTTTGGAGCAATTTTGTTAAAACAGAAGGAAGAAAACACTTTGCCTTTTAATGAGAGTCTGAATGTAACTTGCTTTAGACATCTTTATAAATTTGTCTTCAAATGGCAGCTTTGGTGCAAACTGGTATCTACCATCTTTGTAAGCCCAAGTAAGACAAGTGGTTGCCACACAACATCTGTGAATTTAATCAAGGTCAAATTATCTGTGTGCTATTCAGATTAAACTAGATATTTAGAATTTACAATAAAGGAGGGAACATACCTCCTGCCTAATTATTGCTGGGGCTTTTAAGCAAAGTTCCAATAATGAGAGAGTACTTTCTAGCAGACAAGAAACTCACACCTGAGAGTCAAAGTACCAAATAATCAATCATCTTTTATTAACATATGCTTCAGAGAAAGAATACAGTCAGAAAACTGTAAATAATTGTATCAGAATAAGTAACATTCCCCAAAATATTCCCAAAGGAAATCAGTACCCAAGAACAAAGCAGCCAGAGCAGTAAGGCAATATGTGACATGGCACCATTGTAAAGGAATCGTCAGAAATTGCTTTCTGCCCCCAACACTGCCAGCCTTTATCTCGGTTCCATCACATATTTTCAGAAAGACATGTAAACAGGGTAAAGAATTCTTTTTCAATCCCCAGATCATCTCTCAGATTTGCTCTCAAACATGGAAATAAAGGACCTGGACCACTTGCTAACAGGGTACCCCTTGCCTTGATTCCTTCTTAATTTTCAAGCATTTAGAAATCCATTGGCTTTTCTTTTTATTTATTTTGGCACGTGTTTATTAGCTATATTAAATTCTTAGCTTAGTGTTTCATATACAGTGTTATCTTTGGCAGAAAATGAAAGATGGATGAACAATTTGAACACTGAACACTGATGTAAAGATGGATCGGCTCGTTAACAAACTGATTTCCTCTCATCAAACTACGTGGGTGAGGGATGAAGAAACAAAATGCAAAAACATGGTAGTCAACGTGGTGACATACTAAATCATCTTCCAATCATTCTCAATAACTCTACAACTACAGCATGCTATCCTGATGGCCCCATCTGAGTTGATGATTTTTCACAATGTATTTCATGGCTTCCATCCCTACATGAGACTTTATTACTATCACATAGGAATAAAAAGCCATAAAACACTAGAGTGAATTTATCTTGATCAGATGCAATACTTATTTTCTTCACATGACTTCACCACCATTCCAAAACTAACCAATGATTTCATGCTACATTACTGAACATTTTAAACTACATTTCAATGACAAGAAAGACACTGAAATGGTTACATCACGAATTAACAGAGCTTTAGCCTTTAAACACATTCCTACCTACGAGAATCAAGAAACAATCACAAGACACAACCATTTAATTCACTGATAAAAGACGGGACACCACAGAAAAATATCACTTCCACATACATCTTTCAACACAGAAGGAAAGACAAAAGACACAAAAGAAACTGGGATTGATTAAAGCTATGACAGCACCACTACCAGCACCTTTTAAAAACTATTTTCCTCAGTAGCTTCCTGGCATGCATTATAAAAAATTCAGACTCCATCACTAAGACATCTTTAAGACATCTGAGCTTAATTAGAGAAACAAAGCAAAATTCCCTGCTTATGGCACTGAAACAGCTACTACCACACAGCTGCTAGCTAATATGATTCACTCACCCCTAGGACTTCTACCTTCATGGCTACGATAAATTTACGGTAGCTCCAAAGTCTATCTTTCTCCTGATGAAAGACCAAATGAGACAAATTATAATATACCCTTATTTTCTAAGCCAGACTATGATACCAAGGTCCTGGTCTGAAAACAGTTATTTATTAATGTAATTACTATTCATCTTCTTATTACTACTAATTGGCCAAGTTGAAACACAAGTCTCTAGGGTCATTGAAAAGTCAATACAATAATTTAACTGCCATTTGAAAATAATTTTGCCTGTGCACTTGCAAACAAACTAAGCTGCATCAGAAATGTCTTGCTAAGTTAAAAGCCTGTGCTTTACCAAAAATATTTTACATTTTCCCAGCCACATAGCCTCACTGGCATGATACCAATGTTAATTCTGATGTACCGTTGACACCAGGACTAAAAATTAACACGTTTGGTTTGTATGCTGCTATCCTTTCTCACCTACCAAATCCTATTTCTTGCATAGTATAATGTTGATAGCACAGAAAAGAGCAAGAAATCATTAAATGAAAGGAAGTGCATAAATAAATTCAATTATCATGCATAAAACATGCAAATGATTTAAAGACTGCATATGAAACTCTAGTTTATATTCATTAATCTCAGGTTGCACTTTTGAGGGAGAAAGAGACACTAATTGGGTCCAGATTAATGCACTCCCAAACCTTCCAATTTGTTTTTAGGTGAGGGTTAAATGAGATGTATTAAAATAAACACAGCTGCTCACCTTCTCCAACACTGTTTCATTTGTGGAAAAGAAGTGAAAATGAAAAGTATACAAGTAAATTGTAGGCTTTGTATACTAAGAATGTGGGCTTTTCCTGAACACCTCACAACTGCCACTTACCCACTGCAGCTCCTTTTTCTTTTGGGTTTGTTTATGGGTTGGTTTGGGGTTTTTTTTTTTTCATTTGTTTAGAGGGTTTTTGGGTGGGATGTTTTGGCTACTAAGATAACTTTGTGCTGAAAACTAGTCCAAAAACCAAGCTAGTGAATGATGCTGCAGATGGACCATTTTAAACCACGTGCAGATACTTCTAAAAGGGGGTCAGTCTGAAGCTGGCACATCGGTGCTGCACGACTCCATTATGTGGGTAATGGGGGACTCACAAGAGGACTTGAATGATTTGGCTTTCTCACCCAGCCAGCAGAAACATGAGACAAAATGGGGACAAACCCAAACAAAAAAGAAACAGGGGAAGAGCTCATTCCCTTTCCTCTGCTGGCAGAGGAAGGTTAAATGTAGCAAACAAAAAAAGAGTCACCAAACTAATTTCATACTCAGCCCAATGAATTTGGATGAGAGGCCCAAAGGGGAAAGGTTAGGGTGTTATCAGTGACGTAATTTCTCTTGCCTTTTGTTAAAACGATTGGCAATTAAACCCCTCCAACACAATGGGACATTTTCTGCAGGGTGGGAAGCATTCAAAATCTTACATTTCTCTGATTATTTTTAAAATGTTTTCCTCCTGAACTGCAAGACATTACACCATGAAAGCACAAAAACACATACATGTAGACTCAAACATATATTCACATAGATGGTTTCAGACACAGACCCACTTCTGCTGACAGCCTGACTCTCAGAGCTTTTTATTAGAATTAATTTCTGCATGTTTGCAGATGCTAAATTAGTTGCAATAAATAACAACAATAAGGCTGAAATCTGCCGACATCTTGACAAATATTCAGAGAGCCATTTAGTTAGGAAATATGCTTATGATATTCATTGCTCCTAAAAGAGAAAATGATTATACAGTAACTAAACCCTAAGTAAGAGCTAAAGATATTCACCTCATGAAGCCATTTCTCAACTAGCCCCTTGGCACTTGCTGGAATTATTCGCAGCACGAGCTCTACTTTTTCATTTTCTGCTGACTCCATGAGGGTAATTTCTTTCTCGTGATTAAAAGTGAGCTTGGCAATTCCTTCAAAGTGTTTCCTTAGGTGTGTTTGGACGTGGAGTAGATCCTTTGTCTCAAAAAGGATTCCTGAGAGATCATTGCTGCATCAGGAGGAAAGAAACCTGAAAAACGATAAAAAATGAACTTTAGAGGTATTTATATAAACATATTTTACACCAACACCGACAGCAG
>VZTU01021348.1:5187-21096 GCA_013400835.1 Zapornia atra | reverse complement strand
AGTAGACATTAAAACAGCTTTCAAAAATAAATGCTGCATCCTGAAACTTCACATATGTATGAACCTCCTAGCTTCAAGGATTAAGCTTCCACTCTTGACTAATTAAGGAACTTCAACAAGTCTTCAGATTGTTCCTTGCTCAAACTTTTTTCTTCCTTACCCAAAGATTTTTCTTTCTAGCTTTAAGCCACAGTTCAGAAATGTCACTTACTCTTTTCACTTCTTCCTCCATGACGCTGATTTTGTCAACATACTCGGCAATTTGTTCTTCCTGAACTGTCAGCTTTCCATTCAGGGCTCTCAAGCAAAGATTAAAGCAAACAAATTAGTCAAGTAAGAGCTGATTTCAAGATTAGCTACTGCTTTTTATATCACATATTTAGCAATAAAAAAGTATTGCTAGCTTCTGTAGGAAAAGCAGCTAATATTCTTTTAATGCAGAAATGATTGAAGACAACTCTCCATTTTAAGCTTTCTGTGTAAGCTAGCCTTCCTACAAAGCAAAGTAAACTACATTAAGATTGATTTCCTGTATGATCTTCAATTGAAAGAAATGCTACATGGTATAAATCTGCACCCTGGGTATGCTTATGGCAAGTTCCATATATAAAGCCAGGATAAGCCTACTTTTTAGATAGGCTTCTGTGTCATAATTAAGGAAGAGTAAGTTGATCAGTCAGTTAAGTTCTCTTTACTATCTTCAATTTTCTGGTGTGATAGTAGATCTGAAAGCATTTCTGCATAAGGAGAGGCACCAGTATCTGAGATTTACTGTTAGCAATTTTATAGAAATTCTGAAGACATACTCATAATTTTCAAGAGAAATGTAGACCCCATTTTTCTCTCGTGCAGCCGCAAGGTCTCGCTTAAGACGCTCAATCTCTTCAGTATATTCCTGCATAAAGAAATAATCAATCACATGTAAGCCTAAAAACTTCTACTTTGCTTTCATGACTTAGCTTAACGGATAATCCACAAAGACAGTGCTCTATGCAAGCTTTGCATAAGCACAGGAGTAAAGCACTTGTGTTCCAAGTAAGCTGAGTACAGCACTGTTTAAATTCACATTGTTGGATATGGATAGAGCACAGAAACCTCCCATTTAAATCATACTTGGTTGCATATAACAGCTTATAATGGGAACTGTAGCTTCTTTTAGCAGTGGACAGCTACTTTGTATTGGCTCTTTATGCTGTCAAGTTCAGTTAATTCAGGCACTTTCTGGGAATGAAAAGGCTAATACAGCAAGTCCAGAAAATATATCCAGTATCATTTAGTGGCTCTCCATTAACTTTTAAAAAAGGTCATACAGAGTCATGTCTAGTAGCAATAGCCCTCTCTATCCAGCTTTAGCAGTTTCAGTATCTGCACAGCAACGAATGTTGTATCAGTAGAGCAGCTTAGTTTGAAAGCATCATTAAAGTCACCTCAGAAAAGCACTGCTACTGGTTATAGCTTATCCACAACATTGTAGTTCCTGCATAGCAAATACCATGTTAACAGAATCAAACCTGTAACTTTTTGTGAAGATATGTCTAGCTTACCTTAATAAGAGCTTTTTTTGTTAGCTTCTGATTAACTTCAGGCTTGTTCATTATGTTCTTTGCTCTGTGGGCATATTCCAGTGTACTCAATGTTTCCTGTGACAGATGTAACACTAGGTCAAGCTGAGGAGTTAACTCATACTTTTGTATCATTAGCAACAATCTATTTTAGGAATAGTTTTTCAGACTTGAGTTTACCTCAAGGTTTATAGATGCAGGAGAAACGGTGGCAATTATTGATGTTTTTGTTCGCCCTCCAAGAGAGTCTTGAAGGATTCTTGTGAGTTTTGATTCTCTATATGGAATATGCGGGGCTCTTTCTACTAGAGCAGTAATAACTCTTCCGAGCGTCAGGAGAGACTGGTTGATATTTCCAGCTTCACGAGCTCTTTTATCAACTGCCCCAGACCGACCAATGTTTTCACTTCCTGCAAGATCAACCTGAAAGACAAGAGGAAGGACACGCTTCTGTCTTCAATCACCCTGAAGAATGCTTGCTCCATAGTGTTGCAGAACACACCACACGTGAATTAGCTTACAAGTTGTTCAGGAGACACGGGGGTGACAGTTGGGACCAACATTTCCCAGAGCAGCACATAGAGTTCATATTGCTTTATGAAAAACAGCGACTTCCACACACACACCCTTATTGGGGAAAAAACCCCACCAACCATAGATTCTTGAGACTATGAGGTTAGATCATTCTAATTCATTAGTTTAAGAATGTCATTAATGACTTTTAGTTCAAATACTTACCAAGTTTAATTTCCCAATTTTAACAAGCTCTTCTCCATCTATTGTAGTTTCTTTCATATGGATGGTAATTGAAAACACAGAGTGGGAACGACTACAAAAATTCAAACAGACATCCAGTTGAAGCTAAATGATGTATGATACTACTGCAAATTAGGTATCTGTACTCTTCTTAGGGAATACATTTGGACCATTAATTGTGACTTAGACATTTTCAGTATGTTGAAAGTTATTTTACCAAGTATGTTTGTGTGTCTACATATGAATGGAGTACTTAAAACCAGCAATGAAGCACATGGATGATATTAGTCACATTCAATCCTGGTAAATCTTATCTTACTTCAAGCAAAAATGATAACATCACCCACCTCTCTACAACCTCCCTTCAGGTAGCTGTAGGTGGTAAGGTCTCCCCTCAGCCTCCTCTTCTCCAGGCTAAAAATCCCCAGCTCCCTCAGATGCTCCTCATATGATTTGCCCTCCAGTCCCTTCACCAGCCTGGTTGCCCTTCTCTGGACTCGCTCAAGGACCTCAATGTCCTTCTTATGGTGAGAAGCCCAGAACTGGACACAGTACTTGAGGTGTGGCCTCACCAATGCCAAGTACAGGGGCACAATCACCTCCCCACACCTGGACAGACTATTTTTGATACAAGCCAGGATGCCATTGGCCTTCCCGGCCACCTGGCACACTGCTGACTCATATTCAGCCTGCAGTCAACCAACACCCCCAGGTCCTTCTCTGCCTGACAGCTCTCCAGCCAGCCTCTCCCAAGCCTGTAGTGCTGCATGGGGTTGTTATGTCCCATGTGCAGCACTCTACACTTGGCCATGTAAAATCTCATCCCATTGGTCTCAGCCCATCCAGTCTTCTCAGTAGTACATCTTAAGGTGATTTTAGCTCGAGCTTATTTCTTTAACATGTTTTTACAGTAGGAAACTGACATGTATAGAAAACCATAGCTATTCAGTTACACCAGTTTGACCACACATAAACCAACAGTTTGTGCAGAATGGATTATCAACATTCTCTGTAATTTCAGATTAAATTAGCTCTGTCTTCAAATCTGCAGTAGCCAAATACCCATTCCCTTGCACCAGTACAGAGATGTGCTCAGTGTATCTTTAATTTAAAATAATGCAGACAAGTTGTTCCTTGTTTATTACAACATTGGATGACTACTTGTTCAGCAACACATATATCACACCTGCAGTTGAGTGGGAAGGATATTTAAGAGTCTGGCACAAGAGTTTTTATTTAGTAAATAGAACTGGCGAAAAAAACCCTCAACTACTCATAACAGCTAGAACAAAGAGAACCCACCTCTCTAATACAGGTATATCAGCCAAATGTCTTCCAAAGCCTTCTTTTTGAAGATGTACAATATCTACTGCAGAGATTATTTATCTCATGCTAGTACCTACAATGTATTTCATTTATATATCTGTCAGACCTCTGTCTTTTGTTACCACCGGCATAGAAAGCTTTAAAAAAGATCAACTTCTTAACTTTGAGTTATAATTAAATGTCAATATTCTAGACATCAGATTAAGAACATTTTGCTACTTATCTCTCAGAGTTAGGTGGAACATCAGTGCTACTGTTCCAATTAGACACTGCTTATTAACAAGGGACATATTCATAACTAAGCATGTAAATATAGAGCTTTTGTAAAAAATCATGTAGAGACTAATTGCCTATTTTTAAGATGAAAATCATTCAGACTTTATAATGCCCCTTCATGCAACTATCATAACCACACCACAGGATGTGATAACAAAGTTTTAACTATGGCTTCTAAGCCATGTTTAGCAATCTGAACTGTAATACACAATCTCAAGACCATGCCAGATTTGCACAACCTTCAGTAAGATCCTGCTTTATAAAACAAAGTTTCTGAAATGCGGAAATTTGTACCTGGAATATGCATTCATGTAAGTAGCTGCAGTAGTTCTTTTTGCTGCACCCCTCTCCAGTATTTGGTACACTTCATTTTTGTTGTGGACAGTTATTTCTTCCAAGCCTTTAATAATTACACCTCTCTGTCAGAAAATAATGCATGCTTACTACACATCTTGCAACAATCCTGAAAGCTTTAAGATAAAAAAAATCTGAAAGACAGCTCTAACCTTGTTTCGAGGGTCATCAAACATCTGCAGTCTCTCCCCAACATCAGGAGTAGGATTCAGAAGATCAAAAAGCTCCTCATTATAGATTTCCAAAAGAGAGACCTTCACTGAAAATTCAGTACCATTCTCCGTGAGTTTTTCAAAAATTTGATGCAAGGTACGGGGTATTATACCTGCTAGTGGATCCTATAAATTAAAGCATTTAATATATATATATAAATGTACTGAAAGATGTGTGGAACTTCAGGTATGTAGCATGATTTAAGCAAGCATACCTTAGACAAAGATCATTGACCATATAAAAACTGCCAAGACTTGTACGCATGCATTAAAGATGTAAACTTTTGATTTTCATATAAATAATGTGTTAATTTACAAACATTTAAGGAAAGTCAGTTTCAAGATTTGAAAGGCACCAGCTCCAACCTTCTACAACCTCTTAACTTAGAGCTACAGTACAGATAAGAGAAATCTCAGGAGTGAAAATATACCTCCTCCCAAGTGTATTCCTCATTGGGTGACCGCTCCCCTTCCATCGTGAAGGTCTTACCAGTACCAGTCTGGCCATAACTGAGAATAAAAAAATTCAAATATAAACAAGAAACTAAAAATCAAGTAAAACATCCCGATAATAATTACTGGGTTACTTACGCAAACACTGTACAGTTGTAGCCCATAATAACTTCATCCAAAATGGGACACACAACACTCCGGTACACATCGATTTGCTTTGCCTGAGCCCCAAAGACCTGGTAAGACAAAGACACACATCCCATTTATCTATGCAGAAATACATAGCATCACAGTGATCTGACCACATTAGAGGAATGTACTAGCTCGTTCCTAGTAGTCCCAACTTGACAAGCGGTTACCATATCAAACGTGTAAGTCTTTCTTGATGTCTTATCTGTCACTCCTCCGGTGCGGACACTAACTTCCTTTCTTGCTTGATCACAGTCTACAACAGCATAGGAGCTTGCTTTACGTTCCGAGGCATTAAAAGGCCTAAAAAGACAGGAGTTCAGGTATCAGGTTGATATCATTGCTAGCAAGAATAGTAACTGACAAAGCAGTAATATCACTCAGTTCAAGGGTCCAGAATAGCATAATTGCATAAAAGGAACATAAAGCTTTTAAGTTGTTTAATAATTAAGGAGAAACTGCCTCAATTTCACAGTTTCCAGACCTTGTTTCTCCCTCTACCCACTGTGGGACCATTCAAGTACCTACAGCTTTTAGTTTGCTTACATACATATTTAAGTCCATAAACACTTATTTTAAGATCATTCAGGTGTACACACAGCTAGCTTGCGATAGAAAATGCTGTTCAATTGCAGGAGGGCAGAAAAATTAAGCATACCACATAGATGCATAAGAGCCTTCAAAAACAACTTAAACATGAAAGTTAAGGCAACAGTGAAACAAGCTAATAAGCTTAAAGTTTTGTTTTTATTTACACAAGCAACGAAGCCTCCACCGAGCACTGATGCCGCATTTTAAAGCCCCACAAATCCTAACAGACCCTACTAACAGCAGAACAGTAGACAGCAACACCAGAACATTTATAATGCTGATGCATTTTTGTAGATTTTATGAAATTCTATTTACAATTCACAAGACAGATGAAACATTGGAGTTTAGGAGAAAAAAAGGCCATACTTTTTAACTCTGAAATTTACGTTAAGTTTAATAGAAGTTTAGAAATTTTATGGTATCATTTTGTTTCATCACTAAGTTAAAGCTGGTGTGCACAATTTTCTTTGAAGGGTGTTTGCAACTATTTCTCACTAAAAGCATGACCATGGGTTGAAAACTAAAAGGATGAAATCCTATCTTCTTACTTGCTTCGTAGTGCTACTGCACTGAATGTCTATGCTACCTGCATAAGTGACCTCAGAAGTCAACCTGAAGATAGGACTTCTACAACATTAGTAAACAAGTATTTTGACAGTGGAGGCACATCAGATTATGTATCTTTACATTATAGTGTAAAAAAACCCAAACCAACACCCAACCAAGAAACCCGCAAGTACATGGCATTTTGAGCTTCCTGACTCTTGTGGCTAAGGTTTCTTCCTCAACATAGCACTGAGGCTGAAGTGTTAGATTCTACACAGACCACTAGACACCTTGGTGCAAAACGACAACAGGTGATCACCAAAAACTTGGTTCACAGCAGAGGTACAGATTCAGTTTTGTGACTCTTAAAATAGTAGGAGGTTGAACAATATACTCAGCTCTGTATTAATATAAGAGTGAACAGCTGAATACAGGAGCCTTATGGCATGATATCCCACAACTGTGTGAACAGAGGAACAATACAACTAGGCTAGAGTATACGTGCAGATCAACACCACGTGCCACCAGACAAGCAGCAACCTGGTATGTCACGGTGGCACAAGTTCACCCCCTTCAGTATGAAGTATATTAACAACCCTAATGCAGGCATTATGAGTTTGCCAACTCAAGTTTTACCAAGTCACAGCGAATACATTGCTTGAAAGGTTTCCGCTAAGCTCTGACACACCAGGCTTTGGAAAGAATGCTACAGCATCTATCAACCTATCTGCAACATAAGTAGAATCTGACACATATAAAGGAAAGGTGGAAGGAACATTTAACTCAAACACACTGAAGTTCTCTTAAGGAAGAAAAGCTATAGAAGAGGCAAGAGCAAGCCAGGAAATGTTTAGGGATTAGAGACTAAATCTTGACATAGGACAGTCTAAGTGTTGCAACAACAGCAAAACACTACACCACAGGCAATTTTGATGCAACTGTCATATTGAGCATTATATGTAATTAAAATAGACACTGATACTTAGTGAGGCAATTCAAGAACAATTGAGAGTAATCGGATGAAAAAGAATGCAATTTCTTCTGACAGTATTTCAAACTCAATTGCTTCAAAAAAGTCATTCTTCTTTTGCAATAGCCTGGATTAACATCACCACTTTCACCAATCCCATAACATTAGTTTCAGCAACTTTTTAGTTATGTTGCAAAAAATTAGAGAAAAGCATTTTCAAATTCCATTGTGCATCTGTACCAGTAGAACTTCCAAGCATAAGAACACAATGACTGCAAAAGGTATTAATATTAGTCAACATTAGGAGTTCCAGATCAAAAAACCTTCCAAGGGCATTTTTGCGCACTATTCATAAGCATTAGCAGTATTACAGTTCTAAGCAACACTTTAAGAACATTTAAGATTCACTATCAGTGAGCAAGTCTTTTAAGTCACCTCAAAATCACAGAATCTAATTTTGCGGTACATTAAATTTGCCATATCATACCAAAACCTAAATTAATTTCATCAACCATGGTAGTTAGCCATTATTACATAAAAAGTTGTCCCCAGTAGCTTTTTGTCCAAGTTTGGAGAGTTGGCATCACTGAAATTATAGGAAAGACTGATAAATGGGTGTAGTAAAAGTTTTATTAGCTGTTAAATCAGAGCAGCTTCCCACAGAAGCTCACAGAAGACAGAAATACAGTTTAGGGTTTTTTCCCTTCAGTATCAGTCGTACCAACTCTCATCCTCATGCAGCTTTTCTTAAACCTCCCTACATCGCTTCATCCCAGGCGCGCGCTGCAAGCTACAAGAGTTTAGTCACAGCAGCGGTAATTTAGCGGAAAGCCAGTTTATCTTTAGTAGCTACAGGGGTCCGCCACACAGCGTACGCAGTTAACGACTCGGACTGGCGTTTTAAACCTAAGTACGAGCGCTGTTTACACGGAAAGGCGGGCTGCGTAACAACGACATGCTCGGAAAGACATCACGCAGTTCTCTTTACCGGGAGCCACCGAGCAGAGCCTCAGGTCGCGCGGCGCCCCATCAGTCCCCCGTCACACGCCGGCGGCCCGGGCCCGCCGGCCACACCGGCCTGTCCGAGGAACCGCGCAGCAAAGGTCTCAGAACGAAATCCCGGCGGGACATATGAGGGGCCTCACCGGCTCCCCGCGGGCCCCGGCTGCGGGCCGACCTCCAACGCTCGCCCGGGGTGGAAGGGGGCAGGGGGAAGGCCGCCGCGCCTACCTGCACCGCACCACCACCTGGATGTTCTTGCCCTTCTCCTCCTTCTTAGCGCCACCGCCGCCCTGGAAGCCGAGGGAAGCCATGGCGTGCTTCGTCGCGAAACCTGCCGGGGGAGAGGAGCGAAAAGCTGACGGTGCCGCTCCGGGGCACACGGAACTGGGGGCCGTCCCTCGCTGCAGCCACCGCCACACTCCGACCAGAGACGCGCGCTCCGCCGCCGACTTTGAATCACGCACCTCTAGCCGGCCCGGCCAATCAGCGTGAACCCGCGGGGCACCATGGGATTGATTTTTCAAATCCTGGTGGCGACGCAACGGCATACTGGTAGCGGCCGTGCCGCTCCGTCCCGCCAAGCGCACTGCATGCTGGGAGCTGTAGTGCCGGGTCGGGCGCCACCACGTGACCGAGTGACGTTGGGCAGGCTGAGGGACCGTTTCCGTCCCTTGCAGCCCGGATACTGCGTCACGACAGAGCAGCCAGCCCGAGGAAGCGAAATAGAGCGGACGGGTGGCAGGATGGCAGAGCAGCCCGTGTGCTGCGTCGGGACAAGCGTTTTTGCATGATATGCCGTCTGACTTGGTCCCCCACATGGCTGTGACGTTATAACTGACGTCAAACTCGAACATGCTGCTCCGCTATTTTTTGCCAGCACTACCGGGCGCGCTCACGAGGGGGCAGTAGGGAAGTTGGTGCCTCCTTTGCAGCGACAGCCGGCCATCCATGTATTCGAGCGCATCCAGACTTCTCACCTCGGTTAGCTTTCCTCAGGATTCACATCACCCACCTACGTTTTCCTCACAGGTCAAGCTCTCCATCCATCCATCCTTTCTTCTATCCCCACTGGCTTTTCAGTCAGTCTACCTTTTCTTTAAATGTCACACTCAAAATTGAGAGGAACACGTAGCCAGGGCCCAGTGGGCTGCAAGCATTACGTCACCTGTTTGAAAAATAGTAATATCCTACTTCTGTTCTCATGGTGGGGCACGGCCTTCACTGCTTCCAGCTGGGGACTCTGCTGTCCCCTCAGCCAGTGCTGCCCCACTGCACCTTGCCACGCGTTGGCAGCAGCACTGCCAGGCTCGGCAGTTGCTATGCCCCAGCTGTGCGTTTCCCTGTCCCCTGCGCAGAGCTCAGGTCCTGCTGCGCGCTGTGCGTGCTTTAACTCGGGTCGCCCTCCAGCACGATTCGTCAACATCGCTCTGAATTCTACATGTACCTTTCAACGTGTTTACAGGCTGGTATTGCCTGCTCAGTCAGTGGGCAAATCCTAGGTCAGAATGAAAATACATACTTAAAAGGCTCAGGACAAAGCACCGCGGGTGCATCACATCCATCATTTGATTTTGAAACTGGATCATGTGAATCACTCACCAAGTACAAGTTTGTGTCCTCTCACTAGCAGTTTCATTTACGCCCTAGCTTCCCTGAGAGAGCTTCCTTTGAGAATGTATTTAAAAGCTTTGCTAGGTGAGCTCTATGACAGGATAACAGGTCTTGTGGGTAGAGGGAAAGCAGCAGATGTTAGTGAAGACTTAACTGGTCTGACATGCTTTGTTCTCAACAAACCCATACTAGCTTCTGCAGACTGTCACACTGTCTACCTGTTAGGGCCACCAGCGCTACAGTTTTGCTGTTGTTCTAGCTGCTGAAATTCAGCTTACCCATCTATAATTCTGCAGGTTCCCCACTCCTCCTTTTCTTTTGTTTTTTAAAGTTGCTGCTTTGAAACTTACACCTCCTCTGTAAGTTCTTAAAGTCAATAAAGCTAATAACAAATGAATCCTAACCCATAAGGCTTGTGGTAATTTTTCTGACAGTGACATGAAGCAGCATCACATTATGCTCCTCTACAATTTATCTCAAAAGTTAGAACAATGTCAGAGCCAATCAATCTTATACTAGGCATGAAGAACAGGATCTGAGAAATACACACATTATTTTTATAGAAAAGGACACCAAGTGTTGAATTTCTTTTCTGCTGTGAGCAGAAATTGCTTCAGAAAACATTTAACATTCAACAAATTCCAAGAGCTATGAAATCTTTAAAGTGATTAATAACAATTTTAATTTCCAGCCTTTCTAGGCAAGTATTTTCTGTTTGCTCCATGTAAGATTTTACTGCTTGCAAGCCACTTAATACATCTTAAAGTATATATAGCATATAAATATATTATGTGAAAACTAGAAAGACATACATTTGGAATTTAGTAACTTCCAGATGAATTACTGCCCCTCAAAATTTTGGCCTCAAACCTAGAACTATGGCAATGATTCTGTGGGAAAAGCTTGTAACAAAACACTTAAAATAGACAGCAAAGGAATTTATATTTTCTATCAGTCTCAGAGCTTAACTTTCCAACCAAAATGAGTTTTGTGGGTTGCTATGACTAACACATTTTTTTCTTTCTCTACTAAAAACTAAAAAAATCACAATAATGCATTTTGCTTCAGTTAAGTGAAGATTTAACCAAGTGGGAAAATTAATATAACATAAAAGCAATATCCTTTGCAAACATATTGAGACGACCCTTACTCTTGCTTGCTTTTTGTATTCCATATCATAGATTGGAAGAATAATTTGCACAGACAATTGTGTAGGAACTACCACTAGACTGAAAAGTCAAATGTAAGTATGAAAATATATTGAATCTTTACCTTTTGCTCTATACTCCTTCATACAGATCATACAAAAGAAGGCAGCACTGCAACACAATAAGTGTTGTCTTCCAATTTTGGCCTGTTTATTCTTTTCTAGTATGAAAGTGTAACTTGCATTAGTCAGAATTTTGCTTAAATTATAAACACATCTCTCACAAACACAGAAGAGATAATTCAAATGCACATTTTAAAAAGAGCAATCTGTTTAATGATGGAGAGGTCAATCTGGCCAACAGCTACTTTTGCCATAGCTGTGGGAAGTAGAAAACATGTATTTCTGGCAATCAAGTTAGCTGAAAAATGCATAAAGTTTAATGGCTGTTTTACAAGGTCAGTTTATAGCACAGGTCATAAAATTTCTTAGACTAGGTAGAGCCTAAATGTACTAATACACTATAAATACAAACTGAGAAACAGGAATAAAAATCACAAGAAAAGATATAATAAATTAAAATAATGAGAAAAAAGAAACAATACTTCAGATAGTCTTAACAGTGGTTGGGAGGCATGTGACAAATATGTAGGTTTTTTTAAATTTAAAGACAAAACATACAGAAAAATAAATCATATCAATATGCACAATTGCCAGCGTAAGGGCTTCAGTAAAGATTATTAATCACCACTTACTGATCAAAAAGAACAATTCTTCACTCAGGCTTGCCAGCAAGAAGTAATTGTATTACAGTAATATTCATAGACAATGTATGTCTCAGGGAAAGAAAAAAAAAATTGGTGTTTTTTTCCTATCAGTTGACCTAGGTAATTATAGGTACAGGGGCCTGACAAATAGTAACATTGTTGACACTAAACACGATTAGCTAAGAATTAGGAAAGGTTATAATAATGGAAAGATATAATTAATACAAATTATAAATTTGGCTGAGACTTCTTCAAGGCTTAGTAACACCTGTTTTGATTGTCAACATACTACACAGTGTATGAGCTGTATTGAACATTGGAAGAGTTTAATATTGTTTAATATTATACATAGGAATAATATACATAGGAAAAATTTACTGATTAATTGCGCATTCCAATTGAAGGGGAGATGACCTCCACATTAGATAAACGTAAAGCAGCCTGTTCAGTTGTCCAGTAATATTCTACACTTCCTGTTGTCTACATACAGAAACGTAAACAGTAAGGACTCACACACATGCTGTACTGGTATATTCTCAGCTGAGGACTGGGTTCTCCTTCAGTCAGTCAAAGTAACAGGTTAATGATTTCACTGTTAGAAATAAAAGATAAAGCACAATAGAGTGAGCACCTTATTGTTGAACATTAAGGACTCAATACATATAACATTAAAACCAAAGTTGGTTTCAGCTATCCAGGGAAACAACTCTTTACTGCATGTGTGCCAGATCACTGTCAGACACAGACACAGATGGTAGCACTGTTACATCTTTTTAGAGTTGTCATCACCATAATCAAAAATTAACACTACACATAGGGAGGTGTACGCTTTTGTGTAATTAGCCCAGAGTAAAGCTAATAATTTTCAATATGCTTTCTTATTTTCAGTTAAGGTATGCAGTTGGATGCTGTCCTTTACATAAAAAGAAAAGAAACAATGAATGGGAAAGCTGGGAACAGACTTGACAGGACTCATTGAAGTCAAGACGAAATGTCCCATTGGTTTCTCATTATCTTTTGACTTAAATTTCAGTATTTTTATACTGAGACCAGGCAATCATAGAATGGTCTGGGTTGGAAGGGACCCCAAGGATCATAGAGTTCCAACCTCCCCTACCATAAGCAGGGCCACCAACCTCCAGGCCTGGATCTACACAAGGCTGCCCAGGGCTCCCTCCAACCCGGCCTTGAACACTTCCAGGGACGGGGCATCCACTACTTCTCTGGGCAGCCTGTTCCAGCACCTCCCCACTCTTTCTGTAAAAAACTTCCCCCTAATATCTAATCTAAACCTTCCTTCCTTTAGCTTTAATCTGTTCCCCCTTGTCTTGCCATTGTCTACCCTTTTTAAAAGTTGAATCCCCTCCTGCTTATAAGCTCCCTTCAAGTACTGGAAGGCTGCCATGAGGTCCCCCCGCAGCCTTCTCTTCTCTAGGCAGAATATGCCCAGCTCCCTCAGCCTCTCTTTGTAGGGCAGGTGCTCCAGCCCTCTAATCATCTTCATGGCCCTCCTCAATGGATGATCTTTTCTCATACATGCCTTGTCATTAAATTGACATTATTTATTTGGTGTGGAAATAACAATCATAAACTATTCAATCTTTAGCCTGATGGCAGTGTCTACAAAGCTTTTATATACAGTTACAATTTGAATTTAATCTGGAATTTTAGCTAGTGGAAAAATATGCTCCCATTAAAGGGATCTCAAGGCTGTACTCAGTTTTGTATTTGCTGCCTCTTTTTTTCCAAGATTAATATTTTTTTTCAAGAGGAATATAAAATACTGCGTTGATTCTACGTTATTTGTAACCTTCCTACTTTGAGGATCCCTTTCTCCACACCGTTCAGTTACATCACACATCCTGAAGAGGCATCGCCATGCTCCAACTCCATAAGGATGTTGAATAATTGCCACGCTTCCTCTACAATTATACTTAAGTTAATTTGATCTTTTGGGCAACGCCTGTTTTTCCACTAGAGCAAATAAAGGCGGCAGGACTGAAAACACCAACTGTCTATGAGCAATTCGAGTTTCACTGGGAAGAAATCTTAGTTGCTGGACTACACTGAAAGGGAATTTTACTTTTGCTTCTTTACTTTTGTTGATTGTGTTGTATTAAAAATATCTTTAAACCTTGGAAAAGTCATACAAAATAGCATAGTTTTGGCTAGTATAAACTGAAACAGGTTAGATTATAAGAACACAATCTGCTCTGAATAAACAGTGTCATTGAATAGCTGCTAAATAAGCTTACAGGGAGTAAAGTGGATAAAATAGGTGTACAGTAAGTGTGACCTCTATTGCACACTTCTGCAATAGTTATGTTGAGGTGATGCATGGGGAGGTGATCATCTTTCATCACCACAGCTACAGAAGCAGAAGCCCTTGCTCTAGAGGCAACTATTCACAAACCTACCAGAGTTTTGCTGGTGCAGTCTGTTTTCCCAGGATTGCCCCCATGTATATCCTAGGCAAGCTCTGTAGGGAAGGGCAGGATTTATCAGAACAGCTAAATATACATCAGGCCAGTGTTAGCTAAATATATACATAAGGTTACATTAGGCTAACAAACTCACTGTCATGCCCTGAGAAAGTAAAAACTGTCTGAAACTCTGCATGCTTTTATAACTATCACCCCTATATGGTAACTGATACAACATGCCTACAACTACTGTTAATAAAGGCAGAAGCATTTCTGCCATACATCCAATTTAAGATAGCAACTTCAATTCACAACCTCGCAATTCCCCACTTGCCTCAGAGGGGAAAGACATGAAGAGGCATATACCTGGCAGTGTGCTTTCTGCCAGCCATAATGGGATTACCCTGTCCGATGCACTGGCAGTGGCAACGGGGTGGAATTAGGATTTAAGATCTCACCATTTATCCTGTACTCTTTCCTTCTGGCCTGGTCTTGACTTTTACATACACTAGGAAATGGAAAAAACCCAGACTGCTTCAAACTAGAATCCCACAAGGACAAAGACATCCTTCTTTTTCACAGGAGTTAACATATTGTGTTAAAATTAGGCTCCCACACAGTTCTAAATCCAACCAGTTAATTTAGGTGAAAACTACCAACTGCCTTGCTCCAACCAGCAGAAGTTAACTTGAAAGACAGTTCTGTGTCTAAACTGAGGCCAGAAGTGTGGGTGTACTTGATGTAGACATGAACATTTTAAACTGGGTTGCTCAGGTACTGGTAAGAATGTCTCTATAGCAGCGCAAAACAGCAGCTGAAAGCCCACCCAAAATCCCTGACAGATTTTATTGACCATATGGAGTAGCGTGCTGCTACTTCTAACAGCTAATTTGACCAAAGCTGACTAGTTTAAAGCTACTTCTGATACATCCTCACTCCCATCTTTGGGTGCAAAAATAACTGTAGCCAATTCCTCAGGTCACATCTTTCTCCCTTTTTATGACAGGAGGGTTCTGTGAACTTCCAGCTATGAGATACCACCTGCAATAAAAGGCAACCAGTGGGAAAGTTAAAATCAGGCATTGCATTTTGAACTTTGCAGGTTTTGGGTTTTTTTACGTAGCTTTGAGACGTAAGACATAGGAAACCAGACACATCTGAAGAAAGCGTATTACTAGGACTACAAACTGGGCGGGTTTTTTTTGGGCTGTTTTCCTTTTTTTTTTTCTTTTCCCCTAGAAAGGAATTAGAACAGCAACAAGTTTCTCACGGAAAAATGTACTAAGAAAAAAACATCTCTCGAGAAAATCCAATATATGGAGATATAAGAGAAATTCAACCTTATTTACATCTCGTACAGCCATTCTGCCAGGGGAGTGCTGTGCCCGAAGCAGCGGTGCCCCGGTGTTGCAGACCTCTCCCGCGGCAGGTGAGTGGCACAGCTCCTCCAGGGCAAATTCTCCCCAGGGGGAGGGAAGATTTTGACAGCCGCTGCAGTGGGAAATCTGAAATCTCTGCCACTCAGGACGGCACCACACCCCCTGCACTCAAATTACGAGGCGTCTAATTACCTTTTGTCTTGGCTTTCGCCGGCAGGGACGCGGAGCGCGGCTACCAGGAAGCGGCGGCTCCCTCCGCGCGGGGCCGCAATACGGCCCCTTCGCGGGCGCAACCCAGCCGCACGGCCGCCCCGGTGCCTTTACCGACGCGGCCCCGTCCGCCTC
>VZTU01021345.1:0-29928 GCA_013400835.1 Zapornia atra | reverse complement strand
GGTGAATATAAAAAAGTTAAAAATAAAGAGAAATCTAGCTATTCTTTAGCTGAAAAGAGCTCAAACTATGAAATCCTCATTTTATATACATACATTTCAAGTGTTTATGATTGTGTTAATGCATGTCTGTTTAAGTGTATATATGTATGCATGAGAAAAACCAAGTTGAATTTGGTGAACAAAAAGTAGTTCTGCTAGTGAATAAAGGGAGTAACAGAGGGAATACATTGTGAAGGTGGAGAACACAGGAAGTTTGTCATTAAGGTCTGAAAATCATAACAGAAAAGGGTTATTCTTCCACTGAAGAGCAGAGGGAATCATACTATTAGCCTTTAAAGTCATACAAGGTGTTAATTTAGCTTCAAAAGGAAATTTTTGAAAATATACAGGAGTGCATCAACATTTTCTTTGTATACTACAGTAATAGTAATAATGACATTAAAAGCTCCACTCTCTCAGTGCATCAGATTTTAAATCTCACGGGGCAGAGATATCAAGCTGATGGCATAAGTGGGGGGAAAAAAGTCAAAAAAGAGAATTTCAGAAAATGTTTTAAGTATCTAAAAGGGGAAAAATACAAGGCTGATTTCATGTTGTGGCACAGAGAAGGCCATCTTAGAATTTATTCCCTCCTTCAGTATTGTCTTGGAATGGTATTTTATTTATAAATCTTTCATCTGGGTGTGTGATATTTTTTATTGGCAAGTTTCTCTCACTGCCTCTCTCAGATTTTGCTGCTGTATCTGCTTTCTCACACAGAAGTAGCAGAGCATCTGGGATACAGGGAAATAAACACTGAGCTCCTTGGACAGCAGAATATCTACCTTTAAAAAATTCAGCATTTACAATATGACAGTGTGACTTACAAGTAATGTAAACTTACAAAGTGAATCCTTGACACTTGACATATATAAAATTGCTACTATGTAACACAGATTCATGTGGTTTATTCTGAGAAAATATAAGCACTTCACAGTTCTCAAAAAATATGTAATAATTTTCAGGAGAAGGCAACTATTTATGCTTTGTCTGTACAAAGCTTCTTTTACATCACTCACGTGTAAAAACCATCTCCCAGTCTTAATTAGTGGCATATAGTGCTGGGGAAATATCTCTATCTATTAAAAAACAAAACAAAACAAAAAACCCCAAAAACCTGAAAGATCACTGAAAATGTATTTCCTTACCTCTGGTCTATGTTCTCTCGGATGTGGTCAGAGTTTGAGTCATGCAGGCATCTTTCTCAAGTCCATGTCAGTATCATCTTACTTTTCACTCAAAAATGTCAAAACCAGAAGCTGTCCATCCACTGGCTTTATGTTAGCTGAAACACATTATATTATAGAAATAAGAATATATTTTAAACACTTTAAAATAGCAGGCAGTTACCATATTTATTGACAATTTTTAGCTAAGAAAAAAATCTTTGCTTGGGGAAAAAAAAAAAAGAAAAAAGATTTTCAGCTTTAATCACATGCTTGTATTCTAACACGACTGAAGTACACTTCTGTGCACTTTTTCCCCTGTTAATGGTTTTATGCCTATTATTAGGACAAATATTTAATCTTGGATTACCACAATGTTTTTTCCTGCATCCTGTGTTGTTGTGTTTTAAAAAAGTCTAAGTGGCCTCATACTGAGGCTATGCTACCAATCTTTACATAATTGCTAATGTGCCACCTAGATGGTAGTAGAACAAAAATTGAGCTGCAAGGTTGGTTAGTTTTATAACTTTTTAGTTTCTTCATCCTGTGGCGTTTCAACATTAAAACTAGATCAAGTTTTAGGTACCATTTAGGAATTAGATTTGAGCTACTATCTTTTTTAGTTTCTTCATTCAGCAAAGCTTAGCTACCTAAAAAAATGACAAATGTGAAATTCTGAATATCAATGACAATGTGTTTCATTTTTGTTTTATTACTAATCATGCATATAGATGAGAAGTGTAAGACATCCCAGTATTACTCAACCTCTTCAGAAAGAAAAATATTTTAAAAGAATAATTATTAAATAAACATCTTTGCTGATCCTTCATTTATTAAAGCAATTTCCTCTGTCTAATATTGAGATTATTTAAAAAAAAACCAAACATGTTTTATTATTAATGAAAAAGGTTAAGATAATTGTGATGCCAGTTTCCAGGGCTGTAAGCATTTTATGCTTCAAGAACCTTAACTAGAAGTCAACTCTTTTCCACTTTTTCAGGTTCTCCGATATCACACTCTGTGAATTTATACTAAGCTAAGGATGATAAAAGCAATTTGAATTGATCTTTATAAGCCTATTTAAGTATTCCTAAAGTATTGCTACTCCTTACCAGGAAGAACCTAAAATATTTTAAAATACCTTTAAGGTTATTCTTGGCTCATAAAAGATTTTTAATTAAGCCATATACCTTCCACTGCAGTTTAAGGTTGTCTGCAAGGTAAAAAATACAATGGGCTTATGGTAATAATTTGAAAATATGTCAGTGAAATTGTGCAATATTTAATAGTGTAAACTTTATTATTAATGATCTTAATTCAACTTAACAGCTTCTTGTACCACATGCAGAATTTAAACATTTAAACATTTTATAAAAATAAAACCAAATACACAAAGAAACTTCCCCAAAGGTACAAAAATGTTTTATTTATATAACATTAAATTGAAGGTGGATGAACCACTTTGTGTCTATTATGAATAGTCCTATAAATTATAAACTGGAAAAATCTTTATGGAGTCTTTATGCTATTAGAGAAGAAGAAAAATAGTTTTCATTGAAAAGAAAACTGTTTATCTTGATCAAGGTTCATTTTTGGTTCTGTTTATGTTTCCCCTGACAGAGCTCCAAAATACTAGGTGCAGATGAGGCATTTAAATCCAGAATTAGGTTCCACAAAGTCTCTGTGAAAACGAGCAGCCCTTGTCTGACTTTGAAGTCCTTCAGGATCTAGATTTACGCTTCTGTGCCTGTGCAGAACTTCCATGTTTTGAATATTTCAAATCCTTTTTCTCTCCTAAGTTATACTGAGCTGCAATGACCAAACGTTCAGCTGATCTCTCAGTATGCACACATACACCTCAAGTAAGAATTATGACATATCATAGTTATAGATTCTTGCTTTTAAAACAGCTCCTGGTGACCCCTGTTTTTATAAAATACCTTCATAGTCTGAATGTTCACTTATAGATTTAGATACCTGTAAGAGTCAAATTTTGTATATTATTCCATAAGCATCAACCTGGGAATTTTTCTGATCCAACAACATGCAAAGATCTTGCATACACCTACATAGTTAAATCTGGTAAATTAAGCACATAAGTAACCAGAAGATAAAACTGAAAGTTTGAGTTCATTGCAAGCAAGTTAATTGTAAACTTTAGAACTTAATCTATTACCTCCTTCTGCCATTATTCCCATTTTTAAGCTGAAGAGAAGATGCAAAGAGTTGTGGAAATTTCTTGGGCTCAAAAGTCTTCAAAGTTCTACACTTTTACTAACTATTTCTAATAGTTGCTGAATGAATGAATATATTTTAATGACTATTAAATGAATCATCATATTTTTTCCATAGAAAATCCTATTAGAATTTTATTTAATTAAATAATATGTGAAAGAAAAAAAAAAAAAAAGAAACTTCAGAAAGCCAAATTTTAGATATGCTAATGGGAAGTTTGGTGGTAAATCCAAAGAGATTGGAATTTTTCCATAATACAGCACTGACTTCCCCTTTAATTAAGATTTTATGTTAAACTGCTGCATATTTCACTGAATTTGGCATGCTGACATGGAAATCCTGACAACATAAGCAATGAATGTATATTATAAAGGAAGACTGAAACCTCCTTAGCATGTGCTATTTTTTACTGAAATGGAATTGTTTCAAACAATCAGACTGCAGGGAAGATGAATCATTTGGCTCATCCAACATCTGCTTCATCATTATTCTGTGCTTTCTGCTCAAATTTGTACATGAACTAAATGATTGCTGTGTGAGGTCCAAAACCAAAGATTTTCTCTTCAGGACACTTCAGCTGTTGATCCAGCTCAGAGGAGATACTCCCTTCTCTTCCATTACAGTCGCACTGATCCCAGGGAAGAGCAAAGAAAGGAGCTGGTCATGTTAATGTTCCTGATGTCCCCAGTATAGGAAAGCCATAGAGCTGTTGGAGTGAGTCCAAAGGAGGGCCACAAAGATGATCAGGGGGCTGGAGCATCTCTCCTGTGAAGACAGGCTGAGAGAGTTGGGTTTGTTCAGCCTAGAGAAGAGGAGGCTCCTGGGAGACCTAATTACTGCTTACCAATACTTAAAGGGGTCCTACAGGTAAGTGGGATGGGGGCTGTTCTTCAGAGAGTGTAGTGATAGGACAAGGAGCAATGGCTTCAAGCTGAAAAAGGGTAGGTTTAGATTAGATATTAGGAAGAAATTCTTTACTCTGACGGTGGTGAGGCACAGGTTGCCCAGAGAGGCTGTAGAAGCCCCATCCCTGGAAGTGTTTAAGGCCAGGTTGGATGAGGCTTTGGGCACCTGGTCTAGTGAGGGGTGTTCCTGCCCATGGCAGGGGGGTTGGAACTACATGATCTTTGAGGCCCCTTCCAACCCATGGTTTGCCATTCTGTGACTGTATGATTCTATGAAATAAAGAACCTGCTTGACCGCATCTGCCAAACACAAACAAAACCAGTAACCTGCTCATGCTCCCTCCACAGCAAGGCCCTTTTCATTGCAGACTCAACTGGTGGGCAGATCTGGTGATAATGGGCAGTGATGAAGCCAAAGCAGAGGTCTGCATCACCTATCAATCATAAATGTATAAACTAGAATATAATATATACCATTAGTCTGACTTGAATTAAAATGTAGGCAATACTAAAATATTATAGCTGACAACAATACTTAGGTACTTTGTAACACAGTGATGGTAGGACCAAACATAAAACATACCAATTTTACATGAATATGTAAGCATTGTGACCATCAAAGAAGCAAAGAAAGATGTTGGTAGCTACATGTATGAAACACTTTTTTAACAAAAATTTACTAGACAAGCACAAGGGACTGCAGACAGGCAGGATGCCAACTGCACTGGAAGGATGACTGGTAAAAGGAAAAAGAAAATGGTCAGTTTCAGGACCAGATGAGAGCTGGAGGAAAGGCAATAGAATTTTTATTTTTTTAATCTTTCTTTTAATGAAGAAGTGAGGAAAATGAAAGGTCCCTCTTAGGCTCTAACTTCTTTTTTTCAAAGAGTTTTTAAACTTGATCATCATGGCCAATGTATTGGGGCTGAAGCTACCTCTATGGGATTGCACCTGCACAGCTACTTTAGAATGATATTATTAAAGGTAGTGTATGTATCAATGATGATTAATGACACATGATAATTAACCATTAGTACACAGTCAATTTTTAATGAAAGTGCTGGGTAAAACTTTGTTTAGATGCCTAAAACAGTGCTAATATGATATTTTCTTAACCATTCCCATCAGAGTGCTCTCTGATTCCGTGATACGTAGGTATACATTTATGCATTCAATCACAAAAATAGAATAATTACAGAATTTGTTAATTATGGAGTATATTTTCTCTTTGTTTGTTATGATCTGTATCTGAGAAGTTCTTGCACTTCAAACATGCAAAATAGTTTGCAAGCAGGAAAAATGCCTCTTAAATTCTCTATTCTCTCAAAAAAAATATATCAAAAAGAAAAAAAATACAACTGAAGGGGAAAAGGTGTTATTTTAAGCATGCTTTGATACCGTCTCTTCTTCCAGTTCTTCCTTTGGACTACGTCAGCTTCCAACTGAAACCAATAAAGATCTATTTAAAACGTCTATATTAAAAACTGTTTCATTTAAGCTGCTGTATTTAAGTTTAATACATTTTACACACTTAGACATCCTTCTTATTTCCATCTCATTGACTTTAAAAAAGCAAAAAAAAATATTTTAATACCGCTGGCAGATATCCTGGATGGTATATGGATCAAATTACTACAAACACTGGCTGTTAGAGCTGCAACCAACTAATTTGACTGGTGTTTCCTTTCCATCCCTTATAGTTTCTGGGTAGTCAATAGTTTTCCCTTATGTCTCCCAAGATTTACTCATTTTCTTGTCAGAGGTTTGTGCTGTACCAAGTCTGAATAATGTAGATTCCAAAAGTAATGTTTGATCAACAATTATCAGTGCTCCCTACTGTGATTCCTGATACCTATAGAATAAGGGATTCGTATTCATATTAGGGACTTATATTGATTTCCAAAATGGCAGCCTGGTATTGTCACTAATTACATAAAATCAAAACTAAAGGTGCTTCAACTTGGTTTCTAAGGAAAGGCAGGAATATTTGTGTTTATGCTGGTGTTTTGCCAGAAAAGTGAAAGAGAGAATTTATCAGAAGCTATGTCCTGGCCAAGAGCAGATGACATAACTGTGAAGGAGTGTTCGGCAAATATAATCTGCCACTTTCCTTCTGGTTGCTGTAAATTTCAAGCAAGGTCCTAGCCATAAATAGGATTCTAACACCTAACAACCTTTTTACAGAGTCTCGTGTGAGTTTGTGAAATATCTGCCCTGAAGTTTTCCCTGACAATTACCACTCAGCTATAAAAAATAATTTTAGGTGGCAGCCTTCTCACTGCCAAAGTCTATCAAAGGAGCATCATCTGGATCCAGATTTCCATGCCAGTTCAGAATTATCTCACAACTAGTGTCTAGCTGTAAACCTCTAGTGGAACTGGCTGCTTGCCTGCTTGCAGTCCCAATGAGGAATTTATGTTCATAAATCCAAACTCTAACTCTCACAGCTTGATGGCATTAACACCTTCACCTTGCTTTCAGTCAGAAATTTTATAGTCATGCTGAGATCTTCTGAAAGTAAAATCCCATATTTCTGAATTCCTACATGCTTATTTGTCGGACAGTTAAACCATATCTTCTTGATGATGTGTCCAGCTGTGAAGGTCCTGCAATTTCTCAAATACTGCCTTGAAATTGACTGGATTACCAAAACAGGACATGTCTGGAGAATGCCCGCAGCATTTTTAAATTAATAGTTATCACAGGATTTGGAAAAATGGTGTTTCACACATGTGAAATGAGATGACTATTGAACCAGACCTTTAAGCTGTCTGTGCTAACCTCACTTATAATTAACAGGAAGAGATAGACACCTCACCTTTAGGTCACAAATCACCTCAGCCTAAGGAGAATGTCTAAAATAATTTTGATGACTTAAATTTTCTATTTCTTTTCACTGACCTTAAATGTATGTGAATACAAGTCTTCTACACTGCAGGTAGAGGACTCGTAATTGCATCTGCATTTTTCCTAGGATTCTGCTGAGTGGCCACCTGATCATTCCACAGCATATTTTAGCTAATCTCTGGAAATTGGGTACTGAAGATTGCTATAAGGCCATCACAATCCCAGTTCATTTATGCACATAAATCAGTGGGATTTTTAGAGCTTGATATGTTCCAGTCTAATTTATAAATCAGTCAGAACATTTATTCATTTCTTAATTTGCACTTTCTGTGACCATTGGCTTTATTTCATTGGATTCACTGAGGGGAAAAAACACCTATAAAATAATCATGTTGTTGTCTACTAAACAGTGTTATCATTGGAAGATCACTTTATTTAGTACTGTCAAAAAATGTCTGCTAATAAAATTCTGGCATGACTTGGTATTAAAAACTGTTCAAGTACCTGAATATAAATAGTTCTCTGCCTTCATTTTATTTAATATTCTATTCTGACAGCTTCATTCAAATATTGCATGTTTAGTATTTTCTGGGTAATTTTCCATACTCAAGTCAAACACTGAGCTTCTCCTTTATGTTTTAAGATCATCGAACTGTAGAATCACAGAATATCCTGATTTGAAAGGGACCCATATGGATCATCAAGTCCAACTCCTGGCTCCACGCAGGGCCAGCCAAGTCAGAACATGGGACTGAGTGCATGATCCAGATGCTTCTGGAACTCAGTCAAGCTCGGTGTTGTGACTGCTTCCCTGGGGAGCCTGTTCTAGTGCCTGACCACCCTCTTAGTAAAGAACCTCTTCTTAATACTTAAACTAAACCTCCCCTGTCTTGTAAAGATGACTTCACTTGCACAAAGGCAACTTTGGAAAGGTATTTCATACAGTCAGTCAATACTTAAAACAAAATAATGTTTACAGATCTGTAAAAAACAAAAAAAACCCAACCCAAAAATGAAGAAACCCATCACAGATCTTTTCTTTTAATTAAAAAATACATGTCATTTCATAATGTTGATTAGCCTAGAGAAAACACATACATCTCTATCCCCTTAAATCTTTAAGTCAGCTACAGAAGAAACTTATTTTGAAAAGTTACATGGATGCAAATTGAATTCTGATTCACCAATTTACTGTATGTCTGTAGGGATCAGCATGATTTTTGAAGCCAAAGAGGTAGTTTTTGAACAGTAATTTATTTTAATATAGAGTATTTTACAGATAATAGGTTACCTATATGACACTACAATAGCTACTTACACCAAAAACAGATAATAGAAGAAATAAAATTGGACTTTTTAGGGTATTAACATCACAGGGAAAATAGGAAGGACAATAATAATTTAAATCAAATACCAGCATTGCCTGCAATAGTATACCTTATGAGAATAGCTACCTCTCTCTCACTTTTTTCTTTGGCATACTGTTACTTACCTGAAACAGCCAACAGTGATGACAGTACCCAGGCTGCTGATTTATTTTTCCTTGGTTGATACTTTCTTTGCAATCTGTAGGGAACTATTGAAATGTCGAATGAGGTCTTAGATCACCTCACAAGGAAAATAAGTAAAGATAGATGCATTTAATCAGGTAACTGGTATAATTCAGCATGCATGCTGTAAAGTCCTCTGTGTGTGTCAGTCTCAGGTCTCAGAAAAACATTCTCTGCTTAAGAACCTAAGAAGTCATTAGTGCAAAAGGGTGTTTCTTCTGTTTCTCTTAGGCTTTCCTCTTGCAGAGTCCTCATTATTTTTCCCCTCCTGTCCTGTCCTGTCCTCTCCTCTCCTCTCTTCTCCTCTCCTCATCTTCTATTTTTTTTTCTAAAAATAATTTTATGTGCATTTCCATCTCTGTAAATGCAGTTTATTTGTGCTGCATGTTTTCTGCTGCTGTAGGATACATTGTTAGAATTATTGTCTCTGCAGTAAGGAAGCATATTCCCTTATGTTTTTGGGAAAAAGACAGAAGAGAAGGTTACCAAAGACTCACAGTTAATAATTACACGGCTTTGATCTTAAAGATAAGAATTAAAAACAAAACCAAAAACAACCAAACAGATAAAAACCTAAACAACTGTACTTTATTTCATTCTGTGATAAAATACGCTGAACTATGGAGATTTGACCACCAAACCTTTGACAATCCATGTCTACTGAATTCCTCCTATCATACCATTTTTTGATGGCATCAATGAATATTCTATGCTATAATTTCATTCATTTTCCAGAATGGACAGAAGTATGTATTTTAAGTATTCTGATACTTATTTAACCAGTTAGTACATACACTATGCAAAAGCATTGAATTGTTTTTTTTTTGAGATTTGTTAACCTCTCAAATTAGAGATTGAGAGCAGAGTCAATTACATTCTAATTTTGTTACTTCTGTTTTACATTTGACAACCTTAATTTAAAGGAGGAAGGTAAAAAATATTTTTAAAAGACATATTTTTAGCAAAAGCACAAGTAAGTTCTTTAAGAGGGAGTTGTGGGGAGTTGTGGGAGGGGGAAAGGGAAGGAGAAGAAAACCCAAGGAACCAAAACCTCATAGGTTCGGATAAGGAGAGTTTACTGGGATAGCAGAAAGAGATATAATGGTAATAACCGGACTTTATAGCAAAATATATTAAAATGGGGATACACTATATAATTTCTCACCTAACTGCACAACTCAGGCCGTACAGATCAGAGCCATCCCGAAACTGGACCATCCCCAAAAAGGCTGCCTGCTCCTTCCCCTACCAGCCCCCCTTTTATGCTGAGCATGCCATAATCAGCATGGAATATCCCCTTTGGCCAGTTCGGGTCACCTGTCCTGGCCGTGTCCCTTCCCTTCTCCTTAGCAGGGAAATATGAACTGAAAAGTCCTTGATTGCTTGTCAACAGCTGGAAACATCAGTATGTAATCAACACTGCTCTCATCCTAACTCCCAAACATGGCATTCCATCCGATGCTAGAAAGAAATTAACTCTATCCTAGCCTAAACCAGGACACTTACATAGTAACTCAGAAAAATCTCTGCTTGCTAAAACCTGCCTCTGTGTGGAACCAGACAATCGAAGCCTCTTTCAATAATAGCTGACAGACATCAGTCTTTGCTTCCAAAAAATAAGATACCCATTCCAGGCAAAATCGTTCCCAAGGCTTGGGCCTTATTTCAGTGTGTGTGGAAACTGATGGACTGAGTAGGAACACCACCTTCATTTGTTCATGTTTTGGTTTATGGGAGATTTTTCTTTCTTTTTCTTTCCAGAAAACCATCTAAGCTCATCAGAGTTTATTCTTTATATTTTCTTTATATTTTTTTTTACCTTTCCTCAGTTGCCAGGAAAAAAGTGATTACGTGCTTCCTCCTGATCAACTTCTGCTTAATGCACAGAAACATCTTTATATCCCCACTATACACAGCTTGCAGAATGAGCATATGAATCTGCTAAAAGTAATGATTCAGAGGTAAATGTTTGTTGTTTAAGGATTTACCATATAATTGGGTAAATATACAGTGGAAAGCAAATTATTCATTTGTACCCAGAAAACTAACCTTTAGCTAGATTGTCTTGGACCTATTGTGGCATTGTTCCCATCTCCTGCGGATGTCCTGGCAAGAAAGTCCTTCTGAAATTTCTTTGTAGATTGTGGGCTTACCACACAGGAATATAAATGGTGATGCCAGGAATACTCTTTGCATGTTTTAATGAGTTTGCTTTCTTCCTCAGGCCAGCTGGCAGAGCAAGCTTTAGATAATGTACAAGACCCAAAGCCAAAAAATGCTCAGATTAATAAAGAAATAGCTGCAGCTCAAACTAAATGTATTTTAAGGGTTTATAGGGCTGTAAAGACAATTTCCACCCAGTGAATATGAAGAGCAAAACTCATAGTAGGGAACTTACATAAATACTGCATAGCTTTCCCTCCTTTCTTAGTAGCATTTCATGCAAATAAAATTAAAAGACTTTCTCAGTCGGCCTAGCAGAGCTCTGGCTAGGTGTGAAGCAAAGCTGCTGTGTGCTCTCAGTTCCTTCATCCTGAGCCAAGAGTTGTGGCTGCAGTATGATAACCAGTAGACTGAATGAAAAGACTGGATTTGATTTCATTGGGTAGTAACAGGTGTGGAAAGGGCGTAAGAAAGAACTATAGGATTTTTTTCAAAACGACATTGGATGCTGAAAGAGGAAGTACCTTATTCTTTTACAAAACAAAGCCTTGTTTCTGTTTTTGAGTGTAAACAAACTTCATTAGCTTCACATATAAAAACTCTGTTAAAGTCAATGCTATAAAGTCAGCCCATTCTTAACAGCTCTTGGTAAATATCTAAAACCAAGAAAGAAGACGTATGTGCTACGCTAGAGTAAGATGTAGTACTGAAGGATTTATGCTGAGAGAAGTTTCACATAGACAGTCATTATGAGCAGTCTGGCTGGGCACAAATCTATCTAACAGCATGAATATATGTCACCTTTCTGTATAGTGGTAAACACAGACATATTTTGCCTAGCCCTTGAAGATATCTAAGAAACAAAAAGAGTATCATAGAACACAAGCATATGTCCATGGAAATAAAATGAACAATAATAAAAGCTGATGACATTATAAATGCCTTAGAATTCTCCACCCCAAGCAGTGGTCTGCCTTCTGCCCTCTGCCTTCACTGTAAATTATTCTTTTTTACAGCAAGTAAAGCATGCAAATATGACGTTCTATTCTACTAGTGGCAAAACATAAATTAATGAAAACTGAGAGCTCCTTGCACTCAAGAGCTTGTTAGGCTACATACCCTTTGTTACATTCTAACAAACTAGCCTGTCATTTGGCTTTCTCAGGACAATGATGGGTCTTTGACTCAGCCTAAATGGACTTCCTGAAGTATGAAACAGGAAACTACAAAGTTGATGGGTAGTTCAGCTTGCATGGACTTCTGATGGCTTATAAAATGTGTGGAGAAATGCAGCTGTTCTGGAACAGCTACCTCCAAAACACATACACAGCACCCCCCCCACCACATTGAACTTTTATCTTTGGATGGCCGATGTATCATTTTCTTTACTGGAATACGAAACTCAGTGTGCAGGTAAAAGGTTTTTTTGGTTTTTTTGTTTTGTTTTGTTTTGTTTAAAATACATAATAATATACAAACATATGAAGATGTCAATGCCATGGTTAAACACATGAGTACTGTTAGTTTATAGTGCAAGCTGGCTACTCCCTCGGGGCTGGGAGATGTAGAGGATCATTGAGACAGCAGGGTAAATGCTCCCAGCAAGGTGACAGCTCCCAAACCACAGCAGTGGGTACATTTGTGGTGAGAAGTTGAGTCTACATGTAGGGTGCAAATCAATGAAGTATGTGGATAGACACAAATATGACTGCAACACAACTGAACTGAGGGTCAGACAAGGACAGAGGCCGATAGTCTCTGCTCCTAAGGGAAATACAGATAAGTCCTTGCTGAGGCTCCTTTCATCACAATAGCACTGAACAAGGTCACCAGCTATAATATGTGTAACTTGGTTTGACCTCAAGCAGACCTGTCCCAGGAATTGCAGGAATGTAGATGACAGGTTGGCCATGAGCCAGCAGTGTGCACTGGTGGCTAAGAGAGCCAGTGGGATCCTGGGGTGCATCAGGAGGAGTGTGGCCAGCAGGTCAAAGGAGGTGATCCTCCCCCTCTACTCTGCCCTGGTCAGGCCCCACCTGGAGTATTGTGTCCAGTTCTGGGGTCCCTGGTATAAAAAAGGCCGGGATGTCCTGGAGAGAGTCCAGAGAAGGGCTACAAAGATGATTAAGGGCCTGAAGCATCTCCCCTATGAGGAAAGGCTGAGCGAGCTGGGACTGTTCAGCCTGGAGAAGACTAAGGGGGGACCTTATTAATGTTTATAAATATCTTAAGTATGGGATGCAGAGGGAAATGGCCGGGCCCTTTTCAGTGGTCTGTGGGGACAGGACTAGGGGCAATGGCTGCAAGTTAGAGCATAGGAAGTTCCGCACCAACATGTGGAAGAACTTTTACAGTGAGGGTGACAGAGCCCTGGGAGAATATCTCTGGAGATATTCAAGACCCATCTGTACGCCTATCTGTGCAATATGAGCTAGGGAGCCTGCTTTGGCAGGGGGGTTGGACCTGATGATCTCTCGAGGTCCTTCCAACCCCCTATGATTCTATGAATGTGTTCAAAGCTCTCACATCAACCTCCTAAGATGTATCCTCACACTTTACCAGAGGTCTGTATTGAAAGAAACACTTATTACAAAATGTCCTGCTTTTACCTGGAGTATGCACATAATTTGCCAGTTCCAGGCTAGGCTGGTCATCTCTGTAGAGGCTATAACCACTACTAAAAGCCTTTGGAGATGAAACTGGGGTTCAAGCCACCACTGAGAAAGCAATCAATAAAGAGACCAAGGCTTGTCTAGCACATTAGCTGTGAGTATCAGGGGACAGGCTAGAGGATGGCAGTGGGGGAATTGAGGAGACTGAGAAAAGAGAGTCAGGGATAAACAATAATCTTTTCTGAAAGTTTCTGACTTCGGACGGATGGTGTAGTGTCTTCTATGATCAACTGGCATTGAGATAAGCCTTAGCACTGGGGCAAGCACTTAGGGAAGGACAGGCTGAGGACAGGCTGAGGGAGCTGGGTCTCTTTAGCCTGGAGAATAGGTGACTGAGGGATGACCTTATCAATGTCTATAAATATATAAAGGATGAGTGTCAGGAGGACGGAGCCAGGTTCTTCTCAGTGATGTCCAATGATAGGACAAGGGGCCATGTGTGCAAGCTGAAGCATAGGAGATTCCATGTGCAAACTGGAGCATAGGACATTCCATGTGAAAATAAGGAAAAACATTTTCACTGTGAAGGTAAAAGACGATTTTGTGGGCATAGGACATTCCATGTGAAAATAAGGTTTCATGCTGCTCACCTCAGGGCTTGACATAACTTGAGATAACTGCCAGGAGTATTGAGGACTCGATGCTCCCTCATGGAAAGGGACCCAAGACATGAGCATAGCAACATGTCTAATGGAGCAAAGCCTGGTTTGCATCTGCAGTGAGATCCAAACCTACTGCTTAAATCCCTGTCATAGTCCTACATGGAGCCTACATATTTCTCTTTCAATGCATGGTTGATTACAGTCAGTGTAATCCAACCCTACTAGCAATCCAAGGGGCCTTTTCTGAGACACATCTGGTGTTCTGGATGAAGTATTGCACTTCACTGTCAGAAAGAGCTTTGGAGTGACTGAGACCCCAGAGCCATCATGAAGGCTCTGCAGCACGCCTACCTACAAGCGTAAGGACAAATTCCTTGATGGGCAAGAAAACAGTTCTCTATCTCAAACCTCTTGGACTACAGTCACTATGACTTAGTGGGTTCCAGTTTGTTCGCCCTGTGCTTGGAGTATTCTCACTGTACTCCCCACTATTTACTCTAATTAGAGTCACTATCACTGTGAATTCTACATTTTTTTCCAAAATCAGGTAACTTGTGTAGAAGAGTAGCTTCAGCCCACTACTCACCTCTGTCTCTTCAGAGATCATTTCTTAGACTTTTGCTACACACACTTCCTCTGCCAGACATTCCCTTTCCCTGTCCAACATAGCTCTTAAGGAGACTTTATGACATGGTTTGCACTCAAGCATGCCTCCAAACCACCTCTGCAGAAGCATGTACTGATCATTCCTCTTCCTTGCCTTTTTATGCTGCCAAGTGATAAGCCAGCAGGACCTCTGAGCATCAGAAGAAGATAGACTCTAGGGGGTGAGCTGGTACTTTGAGCAGATTTCAGTGACTCACCAGGAACATGACCTGGCAAATCTTCCATGAAGTGGTGAGCAGAAACATCTTCCTGTTTCTTCTTGTCATAGTGGACACCCTGGTACACACATATACTGTCTTTCTTCCACCTTGACCAACATGTCACAATGAGGTTCTGCACTTTGCCCCTCACTTACACTCAAGGTCTGAGAAATTGCAAGGTCTCCTTGTTGCCCTTCTTCTGTCCCAGGCCAATTCACAGGTATATATGTAGGAAATATGATGAAAAAACTCGCTTACATTCTCTTATTCTATTACATCTCTGTAGAAAGCAAGTTAAGAAGCTTCCTGGACACCTTCAGAGAACTGCTTCCTTTACGAGTATGTGGAGGTGTTCGTGGTTATTTTCTTGTCCCTTCTTTTGTCATTTTAAGCTTTCTATTCCTTATTCTACAAGTATATTTTTTTCCTCCTCCATCATCCTGTTATTTTATTTTCCAATCCCACCCATACCCATCATTCCACATACAAATTGGTATCCATATCTTTCAGTAGACTTCAGCCCTTAGAAACAGGCCTCAGAAAGAGAATCCTCAGAAACAGAGTGATGTCTGACAGTTATATGTGTCACAGTAGTTGGAGACCAAAGAATGAAAAAAATCTCAAAAACCAAACAGATGTCTCCCATCATCATATATTTTATACCAAATTTTACAGGTTTTAATTAAAAAAAACCACAACAAAACAAAACAAACACCTGGTTTTATTGGGAAAATGTGCTGTCAGTGGATCTAAGAAATACTCAAATAGTGCGTTCACAATGCTAAAATAATATCCATTCAAAAATATTTTTAAAGGAGAGATGGAGATGTAGAACAACAGGATCCTTTTGAAATTCATGTTCTTGACATTTGTTTTCTGCATAAATGTTCTTGACCTTTTCATCAATGTTTGAAAATCTATACCTAAAGATTTTATGTTATTTCCTGTGCACAGCTGGAGTCACTACTGAGAGTCAAGCACACATCCTGAGAAGGAAAACAAAATTCAATTACATTTCTATGTTTTGGTGTAGCCCAAACTCTTGTTTCTTTAAGTACAAAATCATGACAGATTAGGGTTTATTGCAATACTAACAAGTGTTCAACCAGGCATTGTAGTATTTCATATATTGGTTTTGAACAGAAAATTAAGCCATAAATGGAACAACAGTATCAAATTTTGTGTGTTTATTTTTCTCTTCATAACAACATTTGAAACTTCCAAAGCTTTACCTGGAAGTTTTCCATTGTACCCACTGTTTTTTCAAGCACCCCTCAAAACTTAAACTTTTCTATCTTCTTTTTAGCAGTCACCATCTGCCAGCTGAAGAATGAGATTACTTGATTCTTTTTACTTTGATCCACAGGCTGCGGTATTTAATCTGTAGCACCTTTCAGTATTGTGGTTCAATAACATAGTTCAAGAGTAGCTATTAACTTTGAGAAATTAAAATTTTGGGTTTTGACTACTGACCAGTGTTAAAAGGACAATAAGCTTAAATAGTATCCATGTGATTTAAAGCAAGATACACAAATTTATGTAAAATGTAACCCTGTCCATCAATTCTTCAGCAGTAAGTTGATGATTCATTCATTCACCTCTGTTCTGTATTGCTTAAGTAGACAGATTACTTGCAACTGGAATATCTTTGGTAGTTGTAATGCAGTTTGCTTGTGCAGTTGAGGAATTACAATCAAGGAAAGAAAGAAAAAATGATTGACATGAATACAGCTCGTTCTTCTGTTGAGAACTTGTTTTGACATATTAGTCAATGTAAATCATCAGTGTTACAATAGCATTGATTACAATTTGCTTCTTGTTGATCACATCAGAAATTCCTTGTCAGGATAACATATAACATGCATTTTCCAGCAGGTCTTAACTGTTTTCTTAATGTAGCTCACCTCCTCCTACTGAAAAACATACAGAACACCTACTTCTATTTGAGTTGCTGATTGTTGCTTACTATAAAGTAACTTTAGGAAATGTTTTGGGTTTTTCTCTTTAAAGCTATTTACTAGTTGTTCTAGCTGGGTTCGGGCGGAGAAGGCATGGCTGTAGGGGTGGCTTCAGTAAGAAGCAGCTAGAACCTCTCTTCAAGCCTGAGAAAGCAAACATCAGCCAGCTTAAGGCTGGAGTTGTTGTTGACCAGGGCTGAGCCCATCAGCGATGGTCACAGCACCTCTGGGAATCACATTTAGGAGAGAAAAAAACACAAGCAGCCGCTTTTTGTTCCCAGGGAAGGGAGTGAGAAGATGGAAGAAACTGTGCAGGCACCAAGGTCAGTGAAGGAGGAGGGAGGAGGCGCCCCAGGTGCCAGGGAGAATGATGCCCCTGAAGCTCGTGGAGAAACCCATGGTGGAATGGGTGTGTCCCTGCAGCCCATGGAAAATGGAAGGGGAAGAAAAGAGCAAAATCATGACTAAGTGGAAGTCTGCTAAGAAGGGAGGGGTGGGGGGAAGGTGTTTTAAGATCTGGTCGCACTTCTCATTATCCAACTCTGGTTTCACTGGGTGTGCAGTGCAGTGCAATAAATTAGAGAGGTTTCTTTCTTTTCTGTTAAGTCTGTTTTGCCTTTGACGCTAATTGCAGAATGATTTCTCCCTGTCCTTGTCTTGACTACTAAGCCTCTCAATATGCATTTTCTCCCCTGTCCAACTGAAAAGGAGAGTGATAGAGAGATGTTGGTGGGTGTCTGGCCTCCAGCCAGAGTTAAACCACCACACTAATTTAATTTGAAATCCAGGGCAAAATGAAAAATCTTCAGAGTCCAACATTCATTGATATGTTTATAGTAATGTAAAAGCTCCAATGATGGTGGCTCTGGGCCCACTTGTCTGTTTTCTTACTGATGTATCTATGCCAACATTGTTTAATGGTAAGTTAACTTTTCCTGCTTCAACTAATGTAGTTTTATCAGAAAGTCTTAATCTCCAGATTGGAAATATTGCTCAGAGAGACTGCCTATATTTCCCCTTTTGTATGCCCACTCTGCAGGGATATAGCCAACATACTCAAGTGAATATAAAAGAACACGGAAAACAACCTATCTTTGGGATATCTACATGATGTTAACCTGGAGACTGACACTTGTAGGCATAGCGTCCCCCATGGCTCAAGGTCTTGGCCATGAAAGGCCTTCTAGGTTGGAGTGGTCTCATACAAATGAGATTCCAGAGTTCTGACTGGGCAGAACTAGACCAACATTTAAGGAAAAGTATGATGTAAAAATTATCTTTTTACCTTTCTCTCACTTTTCCAGAAATGCTTTTATTCTGCCTCAGACTGAAGTTATGGAATGTCTTAACCTTCAGGGCTAAAAGAAAAACACTTTTTCACGATTTTTTGTAGATCTGTTCTATGACCAGGAACAATTAAATAAATATAAATGGCTTTATAACAGAAATGAAAGCCTCACCCAACTGCTATGGACTATCCTCTATTATTTGTTTTCTTTACCATGAATCAGCTACAACAGAAGTTATTGTGCATGATCTCCTGTAGACTATGTGTTGATGATTAAGAAATCTATATGGGAATAGCAAAATCTGAATTGTGGATTTGAAAATCACAAAGCCAAAATGGAATTTTATATTTTTCATATTCCTGAGGCAAATGAACTTACAACTGGGATATTAGATTTAAAAGTAAAGAAAAAGAAAGAAAAGACACAAATTGCATATCATCTTAAATACTGTTTGCAGGTATTCACTCAGTTTTGAGCAACAGGTCCAGAACAGTCTGCATTTTTACTCCAAAAAACTGCAAACAAGTCAGAATTTTAATTTTTTTTTTAAAATTGTCTAGCTTTAGACAGCTAATTGGATTTTATTTGGGATTTGTATTTGGGATTTATTTTATCCTTCCTTCATGCTATGTGTGGTTTCCATTACAAATTCCAGATACACACGACTTAAAGCTCAAGTGTGTTCATGGAGGATATATTTCACGGGTCTCACACTGGCTTCTGCATGATCTTTTTACAGTCCTGCTTTAGAAAAGAAAAACTTTAGCTAATTATTACACTTCCAGAGTTGAAGGGAGAGTTCTAAAAGTATTAAGCCTGAGTTATATTTTTTCATGGAATCCATTCTTTAGTACCTAAGGATGGGGAATTCAGTGAAATTTGTTGGTTTATAGTTCAAGCTATTATACTTTGAGATTCTAAATAAAACGAGGCTCATGGGAATAAGTGTTGGAAATTAAAGATTATTTTTCTACCTCAAATAAAATTAAAATCAATACAATAATTGTGATAAGTTTTCTTATGACGATAAACTCGATTTTTGGAGGGTTTTCTTTTTTTTTCCATATGCACTACAGAAGTGAAAATTCAAAACTATCAAAAATACAATTATATCATACATGATATCTGGGATGTCATCCAGGGACATTTAGTGAAACATACTTCATCACCTACCTATTTTATCTTAGTTTGATTTGAGCATATTCTGTCATACGGGATCATTGTTTTATAGTCTTATTCAATCTCATAACAGTGGCTGAATTTTCCATTCCACCATTCCATTTTTTCCAGTTATTTTTCATTCACATTATTGTTCTGGGAAAAAAAGGAAACACAAATTATACACAGAGCCACAGATTAGACCAATTAGTGATTCATCAGTCCATGTGATAGAATTAATGACACCTCATTAATAGAACCATTATAATTGTCATGCATAACCTTCAAGTATTTACTCATATTTCCCAATGTTATGCTCAACCTTCCACTGGACCTTTAAAGAACTGAGGGGAAAAGGTAGATTTTCAAGGTCTCATCATCATCCTGAGGTGTTACCTGGAATGATGCACAGGGTGGGGACTGCTTCCTCCTCAGTCCTGGGTTTGATAGGGAATATTTTTTTTTTCTATGTTTCTTTTCTTTCTCTTTGTTTCCTGAGAGCTCTTAAAAGATGCACAATGCACTTTTCCCTCCCCTGCCCCCACAGAGACTGGAGGAAGAATAAATCCAGTTAACAGCTGGCATGTCTTGAAAAGGAGTCAGGACATGAGGAAACCATTCATTCAGAGTGAAAAAGTGAGACAAATTGCAGTGTTTCTCAATCTAGTTTATGATTCCTCAAATACTAAGCTTTCAAGAATCTTTAAATACCCAGTAATAAAAGTAAAGTGGATTTCTTTCTTTCAATAACCAGTTCTTTAAAAGAAAGGTAATAATTTTTAATGCAACAGCATTAGTACATAACTGGATGCAAATCTTCTATTTTACTTGTGAAGATCACATTCGAGTCTGTAGAAAATAATGTTACCTGCTGGTTTATTGATTTAATTAAAGGGTGCATTTTTAACGGATGGACAGAAAGCCTCTTGGCATTTCCTTGAGCACTATTTCCTTGATTTATTAAGAAGCAATTTGTCTATAACTATTACATTGTATTCAATGAATCAGTATCCTGCAAAGTTCCTGTGCTTTTTTGTTATTTCCTTCTACCCCTTTTTTTTTTTTTATATTTTCTCCCCCTCGCCCCATTTAACTGATGAAAAAAAATCAGTCTTTAAAAAACTATGGAAGACAAACACACACAAAAAACCTCACTGGGTCACCTAAATAACCTCCTAACTCTGAAGATTTAATCTATAAAGTTTCTTGGGACAAGAAGAAGTTTAGGACTTTGGAATATCATGATGTTAAGTATCTTGAAAGCACAGTGTGAGTCCTGCTGTTGTTGATCGTTTCCAAAAGCCAGATGCACATGTGATGCTATGATCACTGTTTACGCCAAAGAAAGGTTTCTAAGGTTTCTCCATTCTTTATTTATTTATTTTTTAAAATCTCTGCAGTAACTACATTTCCTTAAAAGAGATTTTTAATCAGATTTTTCTATACATAGGTGTCACATTTCCATTGCTATTATATGGCTACACAGACCAAGCAGAGGTATGTGAGGAAGAAATGGATGGCTTGCTAATATCTGAAGAATTACATTAGCATAGAAACAACGTAATGCCATTAATTGTTATATTTGGGAATCTTTCAAAACCTCACAGGCTGTTTTCTTCCCAACTACCTTTACAATGATGCACTGCTGTCCTGTGCCTAAAGCAAGCATCAGTCCTTGTACCCAGTCACCCAGGGCAAGGGAACAGTGGAGCAGAGTGAAATCATGGAAAATTAGGCTGGAGAAAAGGGTAATGTTTTGCCTTGTGCAGAGCTGACCAGTAATTTTCTTCTTCGGATATACATTTTTATCCCAAACATGCTGTCCTATGTTGCCTGTAAAGAAGTTTTAATATTTTTCTGCCTACAATGCCTAGATTAACCATCGAGTTGTTTTCCATTTTGCTTGAGATAGGAAGAGCCCATCATTTGATCTAATGTTTTCCTTGCTTTGTCTTTTAAATTTCTGACATGAACAATTTTCCATCATAATTCAACATTATTAATTTTGTGATATGTTTGTCAGCCCTTTGAAGTATAAGAAAACCTTACCATTATGGAGTAAGACAGAATATACCTCAAAAAAATTATTTGATTGACCAGATTGTCCTGTTATTAACAATGCTGAATGGTAATTACTAGTTTCTGCTACTTCTAGATTTGGTATTATATCCAACGAGGCTGAGGCTATTCCATGAAAATGCCTACTAAGACCCTCCCAAGATCTGTGTTTACACACTGGCAGCATCAGTAAGTAGTTTTATGAAGTTGTTTTTTGGATATTTTTTCTCTGTATGCACAATTAGTAAAATACTCATTATTAAAAGAATGTAGCTTATTTTTATTCTGTCCTGGTTTTGGCTAGGATAATTTTTTTTCTAGCAGTAGATAGACTGCCGTGTTTGGGAGTTAGGATGAGAGCAGTGCTGATAACACACTGATGTTTCTAGTTGTTGACAAGCAATCAAGGATTTTCAGTTGTTTATATTTCCCTGCTAAGGAGAAGGGAAGGGACACAGCCAGGACAGGTGACCCAAACTGGCCAAAGGGGGTATTCCGTGCTGATTATGGCATGCTCAGCATAAAAGGGCGGCTGGTGGAGGGAGTAGCAGGCAGCTCCAGGACGCGCTGTTTTGGGGGTGCTCCGATTTCAGGATGGCTCTGAGCTGTACAAACGGAGTTGTGCGGTTTGGTGAGAAACTGCATTGTGTATCACCATTTTAATATATTTTGCTATAAAGTCCTGTTATTATCATTATATCTATCTTTCTGCTATCCCAGTAAACTCTCCTTATCCCAGCCCATGAGGTTTTGGTTCCTTGGGTTTTCTTCTCCTTCCCTTTCCCCCTCCCACAACTCCCTCTTAAAGAACAAGCGGCTGAGTGTCGCTTAGCTCTCAGCTGGGGCAAAACCACAACATATTCCTCCTTTATACAAATTGTTTCTCTCAAAATAAGACAAACCATAAGATTGAAACCTGATTATATCTTTAGATTTTACCTTAAGATATTATTCAGTAAATCAGAATCTAGATGATTACAAATAAATCCTCAAAAATAAAAATTACCTGTTCAATTAAACTCTTTATATAATGGGATTAAGTATTCATGCCATCAGGTCAGTTTCTGGCAACTGTAGCAAGGCTGATATTCAGGGGATGTAAAATGGTATCAGATTTCTTTGTCACAGAATAAGGGGGAAAAAAAATCCAATTATCTTTAACATCTCTTTCTTCCTGTCTAGAGAATTATCTTTTATTGTTGTATTATTTTCCATTTAAATCCCTCTTTGGGTATCAGATATATTTATCTGCTTTATGGCCATTTTCTCTTTTGGAGATTTAGCAGCTTAGACAAATTTCTTTCTGTGACATCCAATCAACAATGCAATAATGAAGCTTATGCTTCAAAAAATGATAGAGATGGAAGAAGGGAAGCTCTTTAGCTCCTTTCTCCTTCAGAACACCACTAGGATTTTTATTTTTCTTTTCCTCCTTTCAGAGTCTTGAAGAGTGCTCTTTCAAAACTAAATTCAACAGTCTTCCACTTCGGTTGTTTCTGTTCTTGAGAACAAAATCTATGGGATAGCTTTAGTGCTCCCTTCAAAAACTAAATTGCTTGCTAAATTGCTTTCTAGGCATCAAGTCAAAATTCTTTTAGATTTGAATTATGTGTAGAAAAGAAGCCTTCCTGCAAGTCATATGAGTGATACAAGAGACTTCACACAAAAGAAGCAACTACAAGAGAGTGATGTATCCCTCAGGATTTAGTAGTCTCATTTCTCCTAGTCAGGAGCAAATCTTTCTACTTCTACAATAATGAATCATTACATTTAGGGGTGATCACTAGCTCAGCAATGAAAATTAGGTCTTATTGCTATTCTCACACAAATATTTCCTCTTTATGAGTTTGTATATGATGACTTATATTTACCAAAACACCTATTCCAGATGTGAACCTAATTTACATAATGAATTCATTGCTTATTTGTGCATCTTGACACACATATTTTATTTTGTGCATGGAAAATACAGGAAATGTTTATAGAACAGTGATAGTTAGAAAATTTTAATTGTACATTGGACTCCTAATGTCTACTAATTTGAAGACAAATTCAAATGAGTCACATTATGATGTGGAAAAATCCTCAGTTTATAAACTTGCAGGGTATATCAATAGAAAGTCTTGACCATCAACTGCAAATGGACTATAAGAATGCAAATCTTTGTTCATATCTGAACATAATTACACAGAAAGTTCTTGGAAACAATGTTAACTAAACTAATAGATATCATTACTTTATCCTAACTTCGCTTGTCTAGATGTTGCATCAATTCTTTGTTAATCATAAGAGCTCTTTGAGTAAAGAATGCAGGAGGTTTTAAAATTTAATTAATGCCTCCCAGTTCTGATATCTGTCTTACAATCATATTAGCCATTCTCTAGAGATGTTCTTTTCTTTCTGTTAATTAATAATGAGTTAGCATAAAAAATTAAACTCTATAAGGTATTTCAGGTGGCCAAAGTTAGGTGAAATTAGTTCTGTCTCTTGTGTATAAAATAAACATTACAAAAATATATAAACCAAAGGCTATAATGAAAATGGGTTGACAACAAAAGGAGAGTCTATTGAAAAATACTGATTTTAGAAAGGCCAGGGAAAAAAAGAAAAAAGAAAAAAACAAAAGAAACAAAGAAACAAACAAAAACTCCAAAAAAACCCCAAAACGACATTACAAAAATCATCAACTTTCTACTCTTTCTCATAAACACCACCAAGTCCTAAAATATCTGATTGTATTTTTAGTTTTTTGTTTTGTTTTGTTTTGTTTTTCTTATGTTGTTCTACTGATAAAGTGGAGACATGTAAATTTCAAATCATGTAAACATAGAATTATTTTGATGGGAAATGATCTCTGGAGGTCTGACTCTTGCTCAAATCATAGTCAGCTCAGAGATCAGACCTTGTTGCTCTGATCTTTCAGGTCTTGAAAACAACCATTCTGGGAAATCTGTGGCATCTGTCTGACTGTCCTATGAGTTACTGGCACAAAATATAAATATTTTAGTTCTGAGTTGTGGTAGTATGCAATTCCAAAGGCTGGTAAATAGAAAGTATATAGTTAATTACTATCATATTCAAAATTGAAGGCTTTTGCTGCCTTGAATTAATTAAGAAATAATATATTACTTGAGATTTCCAGTAAATCACCACAATCACAAATCAAGGGCTGCTGTGATCGAAATGGGGTAAGGAAAAGAAGAAAAAATTAACCCAGACATTTTAATAAAATATCATTTAAAACCAGAGAAAGTTTAATATGGATATTAAAGAAGCTTCTTCTAACACACATAAGGAATTGAATAATTTTATACAGAAGAAGATATAAGTCTTTTAAATAAAAATGTGATGCAGAGAGACAAAATATAGAAGAAAAACATGAACAACTATGTGGTTTTTTCCCTATTCTATGTATATTTACAGTCTTTCTATATTTTAATTAGTTTCCAATTAAAATAAAAAAGATAATATGCAAGTTTATCTATATATACCTAAATTAGTGATAATAGCCTAAAATGAATAAAGAGGAAATATGAGTGGAGAATCACTTTGCATACATACAGTAGTCATATAGTAAAATTAGCATGTTGTTTATCCAAATATTCTCGTAAAGAATTCAGCTGAAAGTCAACGATCTCATATTCTAGGGCATTTGATATTTGGTGTATTCTGATTTTAATTCTTGTGGTATTTTTAAGTTAAAAAAAACAAAACCAAAACCAAAAACAAACAAAACACAGAACCCAGATCTAATAAAGTCATGATTACTATTCACCATATTTCAATTTCAAAATGTAACCTCTGTTGCTTCCAACAAATTGTAAAAATTTCCTTTAAATCAACTTCTTTCTTTTACAAAGGAATTTTCTGAATTTCTTATTGTCCCTGCTGCCTGTATGCAAGATCTTTATTTGTACACGCACATTATGACTACTTAATGCCTAGTCCTTAAATAATTTTGTCTCTTCTCAATTCGTACTAAAACCTGTGAGGATATAAAATAAATATATAAATCTGCTATAAGCATTTTTTCCTAAGAATTTTACATAACTAATACTGGCATAACTAAACTGGAATAAAGTTTACTGTTTTAAAATAATTGTAATTATCACAGTTTTAATGGAAGAATGAAGAAATGAAGAGGAAAATCTGTGCAGAATGATTAATTAAAACAGTGTATTTATTAGACATATATTATGTGGACTATTTAACTGCTTCATACTCATCTCCCTCACAGTATGTCATTGTCAGTTTGGGAGATAAGCAGAGAATAGACAAAATTAATGGTATTCAATCATATATATCATGCTCTAATTTTATTTCAAGCCATAAAAAGTTTAAAAGTTCCAAAAACTGCTATATGATCAGAACCAATTTGGAAGTGTGCCACTTAACAATGAGTGATCTGCAATGGGTTCTTTAGATAATTTTACCAATTCTACAAATAATTAAGACTTGTGGGTCCATTATAATGCTAAGAGTAAGGTATCCTGATACCAGACAGCAGTACAGTGATAGCTATATTGAGCTTACAAGACCCAGGCTAGAAATAAAAAGTTCTGAATTGATATCCCTAAATAGAATATTTTAATTGCATGTACTGATGCTGAAAAACAGATCTTGTATGTGAGTATATTATATATTCATTTCAATAGCACTAATAATAATAGCAAAAATATAACACCGGTCATAACAAAGGTCTGAAGAGTTTTAGTTGCATGGATAAATTAAAAAAAAAATAAATTTTGTGAACATCATTGAAATCTCTAACATCGTATTTCTCCAATAATTTTTCAAATACATTAAATGAATGACCAAATTTTGAGTTAGCTAAGGAACTGGTTCTAAATCATATGCCATTAGCTGTATAATTCATGATCCCTTCTGACATTTGCACATTCTCTACATAACATAGTGACCTAAACTGATATATGGTCAATAGCCTGTCATTACACTATCGAAAAACTTAAGTTCTTAGTTCACTTTCTGAAATACTCCCAGTTAAGGGCATTGCCAAAAATTGTGTTTACTGTGCAAAAGAATGGAAAAAGAGTAAAAAAAAAAAAAAAAAACAAAAAAAGGGCTTCTTTANAAAAAAAAAAAAAAAAAGAAAAGAAGGGCTTCTTGAAAGATGAAGTCAGACCTTGCAACCCTTGAAACAGTTTGTTTTTCTAAGATGTGCCACACATCTACTTAAAACACTGAACAGGAATTAAATCTACACATGGGCCAAAAAGAAAAAAAAAAAATCTGCTTTTGGTCCCAAAAGATATTAATAATGGAAACGACACTCTTTAAAACTGTAGCATTTTATACTACTTAGAAAATTCAACCATGCTTCAAGTTACTTTATGTTGAATAGATGAAGTCCTAGAACTCATGGATGGCAAAACAACCATCAAATTGAGGAATTCATATTAAATCAGAAGGGTGAGTCTGGACTTTTAGTATCAGCATAAACCCACTTCTGCAGAAATGAGACTCACATTTTACATGGACTTACCTAAGATTCCCTAAATTAGCAATTGCTCTTAAAACACACTTTGGCTGAAGCGAGTGCAATTGTCTCCTAACACTGTCTTTTAAAGATAACCTATGGGTTAAAAACATACTTACAAGAAGCAGGAGACTACTGTCTAAGCATTGCAGAAGTCGGAGGTAGTTTAAACTTTTTAAAGGTAATTTTAATTTTTTTAATGAGCGAGTAATGCTTGAGGAAGACAAATACTGTTATTTGGGACCAGTGTAAAGACAGAAGTGGAAGAATCAGAGGGCTGGGGAGAACTGTTATACAAAACTATAATCCTTAGGTTAGGCCTCCTGTGAATGAAGGAAGGGAGTTATTTACACATAAGAATACTTTATTAGGTGTTTTTAGGTGTTTCTGCTTTATTAAGAAAATGACCACAACTTTTCCCAACTTCTGTTCTTAACATCCACATTTTGGAGCTTTGGTCATTAGAAAATGCCTGTACATAGCCTGTACATGGCAAAATTTTGGTAGTGAGGGGCCTGCAGGAGTAGCTTCTGGCAGGCATCTGCACCCATGTCAGACAGGGAAAACACCAGGAGCTACTCTTACGGCAGATGTAGCTAGTTTAAGCTGGGTCCAAGATGGTTCTGCTGATAGCTGAAGATCAGACAATCAGAAGCTGATGATGCCACTCTGATAAGGAAGGATAAAAAAATGCAAGCAGGAACTGCATAAGAAAGGAGTGAAAAAAAAAGTCAGATAAACAACTCCACAGACAGCAATATAAGAAGAAGGGGGAGGAGGTGCTCCAGCTTCCAGAGCAGACATTCCCCTGTAACCTGTGATGAAGACCACGGTGATGCAGGTTGCTCCCCCTTCAATCCTTGGGGAACCACACTGGGGCAGACACCTACCCTGTAGCCTGTAGAGCACCCGACATTGGAGCAGGGCCACATGCCTTGGTGGAAGCTGCTGTACATGGAGAATCCAAGCAGGATCAGGCTTCTGGCAGGGTCTGCAGCCCATGGAGAGGGACCTATGCAGGAGCAGCTCATTTGGCAGGAACTGTCCTGTGGGGGACACACGCTGGAGCAGTACCTAGTGGAAAAGACCCACTGGAGCAGTTCTTGAAGAATCATAGAATCATTTAGGTTGGAAGAGACCTTTAAGATCATCTAGTCAAACCACAGCCTAACCCTGCCTAGTCCACCTCTAGACCATGTATTAAAGCACATCTACATGCCTTTTAAATACCTCCAGGGATGGTGACTCTACCACCTCCCTGGGCAGCCTGTTCCAATATTTACTTTCAGTAAAGAAATTCTTACTGATATCTAACTTAAATCTCGCCTAGTGCAATTTGAAACCATTTGCTCTCATCTTATGGCTTGTTACCTGAGAGAAGAGACCGACCCCCACCTCTCTATACCCTACTTGCAGGTAGTTGTAGAGAGTGATAAGGTCTTCTCTCAGCCTCCTTTTCTTAAGACTAAAAAGCCCCAGTTCCCTCAGCCAGTCCTCACAGGACTTGTGCTCCAGACCCTTCACCAGCTTCGTTACCCCTTTCTGAACATGTTCCAACATCTCAATGTCCTTCTTGTAGTGAGGGACCCAAAACTGAACACAGTACTTAAGGTGCAGCCTCACCAGAGCTGAGTGCAATGGAACAATCACTTCCCTGCTCCTGCTGGTCACACTGTTCCTGATACAGGCCAGGATGCTGTTGGCCTTCTTGGCAACCTGGGCACACTGCTGGCTCATGTTCATCCAGCTGTCCACTAACCCCCAGGTCCTTTTCCTCCAGGCAGCTCTCCAGCCACTCTGCCCTAAGCCTGTAACACTGCCTTGGGTTATTGCGACCAAAGTGAAGGACCCAGCACTTGGCCTTGTTGATAGTTTCTCACTATCTTACTCTGTTATTAATTGACAATAAATTAAATTAACCTTCCCCAAATTGAATCCATTTTGCCCATGACAGTTACTGTTGAATAATCACAAATTCCTTATCTCCACCCACAGGCTTTTTCATGGTATTTCTCCACTTCTGTCCTGCTGAGGAGGGGGAGTGAGAGAATGTTTTGGTGGGCACCTGATGACTAGTCAAGGTCAATGCACAGTACTATCCCCTTTCCTTACCTATGAACTTGTGAGCCTGAAGATTCAGTCATTTACTATTGGTTGCAGGAGTCATGTTTTAAAGCCTTCTGTGACTGGGGCTCTTATGTAAATGATTGGCAATTCATGCTCCAGCTGCGTTTCTAATTGAATTCTTTGCTGGTTGAGTCAGTTAAGCTTAGTCTGAAAAGGCCTAATGCACAATATCCTCAAGGAGATTTAAAAATGTGAGTACCAAATTTCCAGATCTGAAGTTACTGCAGGGTAGATAGAAATACTTAAGTAGGCATCTCAATAAAGGTAATTGTTCTACTAAGAAATCTAGAGATATAATTTTGAGTAATGAAGGAAATATGAAAGTCTTAATCATTTAGAAGCCTAGGAAGGATTTTTCTCAATGATTTTATTGGAGTATCTTTCTATATTTATCCTATGTAGTAGTACACTTGTTTAAATGTTTTATTTAACCTGGCTTTTGCACACTAGTCATTTGAACTTGTTTTTATTTGGGGTTTGTTGTGGGGATTTTTTTTTTCCATTTCTATAATTAAATTTTAGACAAGTCTGTAATTGCAGACTAGCAATGGGTTGTGATCGGAACAACTATTTGAAGCATATTAACACCTAAAAGTCAGTCCCAGAGGTCAGCTGCTCTGAGCCAGTGCAGCCAGAGCTGCAGCAACAGATTTTGAGGTACAGGGGGTTTCGGGCTGTTACCTTGCCAGAAGAACCCCGTGAGAGCAGAGCCACCTGGCAGCATGAAGCAGCTCTCTCTGTTGAAAAACAGAACAGAGAAGTTCTGTCCCTCCTCGCTCAGGGGGGAGGGGGGGGA
>VZTU01021342.1:96687-155166 GCA_013400835.1 Zapornia atra | reverse complement strand
CTTCTACCAAGCTAGCAAAAATAAATATATTTATTTAAACAAACACAAACATACTGACACATTTTCACATAGCACTTCAAATTGGTTTTTCTTTATGTGAAAATGTTCTCAACAGAAATTCTCAAATTTATAAAAAAATAAATTTATATATATATAAAAAAAAGACCTTCAAAGAAATCCTCAGAATGTTCATGTATCCTGAAAGTGACTGCACAATCAAGTGTGCACGATATGGTAATTCACTGTGTATTTAGTGCAAAGGGTTGAGGATGGTCAGACACAGCATGGAACAATGGTGGGACTGGCAGAGTAGATACAAAAGTGGAGTCCTAAATTTTACTGTCTTCTTTTATTTCGTGAAATACCAGATAGCATAGAAATACTGTTCTATGGGAAGGAAGCGAATAAAATGTACCCTTTGAATAAGAAGTATATTTCTTAGGAAATAAGGCACCAAATTTTCTACAGAAAAATAAGCACCTACTGAATCTGGCAATTCATACAGGAGTTTGAGCGCATATGACTTGCCATGAGCCACAGAGACAGAACAGACATTACTACAGCAAAGTATCCGCAGTGTTTCAGTTGGCTTTTGATGCTCTAGATTCACTGCTGCAAGCTTGGAATGGCTTGGTTTGACCTTTTGTCTAAAAAATATTAACATAAAGAGCAGGGGTTTGGCTGTCGTTTCAGCTGTCTAAGTTGGCTGACCAAGTTACAATAAATCTTAAACCTCATCACTTAGATCTTGTTCTGCAAGGATGATTTCACTGCACAAATCAATAAAGTTACTTCACTGAAGCCAAGTACCTATGATGTTTCCATCAGAGGCTTCACAAGCTCATCTAGCCCTTTCACTTCAGTCTTTAAAAAACAAAACAACCAAAATTCAGGTATTTCTCCTTCTGGCTTCTTTTTTTTGTCATGATATCCAAATCCTTGATGTTTGTCCCCATCAAACTATGTCACTGTCTAAGAAACTCTTCCCAAGCAAACTTTCCATAAAGGCAAAGCAAAGATAAATATGAAGAAGATTTTTTTTTTAATTTAAGAGAAGTTCTAGCAATCATTGGATGCCAAATTAAATCTAAAGCAAAGACAAATGCATAATAAAATTGCTCAGTAACTGTTTATCATCCTCTTGGTAGCTTAACACAAAGTCTCTGGGTGCATGGTCTATTTGAGATGTACTTAAATCTAACCTGCTCTTCCACTTCACCCACATCATCAGTGTTTTATGACCAACTTCAAGGTGTAGGCAGTGTATTTACAGAAAATAATAAATTCAAATAGAAATGGTACATCAGGGAATTTCTTCTGATCACAACTACATTTTCTTTGCAGTTTCTGGTTTCTACCAAATTAGAAAGAAAGCATCAAATACAGTGGATTACATGCTCTATATTGTTTCCCTCTGGAAGCTCACATGTTTTTAATGCCCGGGTAATGTCACAAGAATCAGGAATATTACATCACTTCCAGTCTTCCTAACAAATCAGTAGGAAGAGAGACTTCAGGCCCGCTCAAACAATACGCTTCTCAGGTTTGGGCAGGTTCCTTTCTCATAAAAGGGAAATTAAAGGTGGCATTAAAGCTCACCCAGAAACCTGTAACGGCACTGAACTCTCGAAACATGATATTTAAGCACTTGTGGGTTTAGTGGAAGGCGGCCCTTTCACTAAAATTTTATGCCACTGTCACTAATTTCAACTATTAACACATCCTGTGACAGATGAGATATAAGATATGCATATAGATAGTCTTTCTTTACTCTCATGATTTGTATGGGGTTTTTGCACTCCATTAAGCTTAGAAAATTAAGAGAATTAATTTAGAGGCCTACTTTAATTTCTAGTTCTTTCTTCATTAAGAACTTCTTATAAAAATTCATATACTCCAATCCATCAAAAGCTTAACGCTCCAAATTTAGAATCATATGACATTTGCATTCATAAAATCTCATTTTATATGAGTCCTCAGAATGGTGAATAAACAAAAATGCCCTTCTAAAGGATGTCTCCAGCTTAAACTTGAATTGGTGCAGCTTTAAATTTATCACATCAACTTCAGTCTCTCTTCCACCTTTTTAATTTAAAAGGGTCATACTGAAAACCAGTTATTTCCCCAAACCCTCCCTCATTAAAAATTGTCAAACAATTGTTTTATAGACTTTCATAACACTTCATTCTTTATTTGCAGATATTCAAACTTCCTAAACTTGATGTAATCACTTGAACATCATCACCCAACACAACAGTGGTGTCAACCAACCAATATTTTAAAATATTTTCATACCCTGAAAATTTCTACCATATTATTTCATGCTCAGTTCACGTTTAATAGAGTAAGTTTACAAACATACAGGACTCCCACCAAGTTGTTGTGGTTTTGGGTTTTTTTGGGGGGGTTTTTTGGGGTATTTTTTTTAGAAAAACTTCATATTTTTTTGAAAAAAGACAGGCAGAAAGACATCTTTCAGACAAAGTATGTGCTCACTGCAAAAGCCCCTTGGTTTTAACCTAAAGTTTTGACAGGAAAACTTCAGATTCTCTTAAGATGTTGCCCCTTACCTGTAGTTAATTTAGGTTCTTGTTACAGAACATTATTTTAGTTAAAAGGGGCATCTGGAGAAGGAATGGCTTACTATTATTCAGTTACATCTTTATAGAAAGATCTTTCTACTTGTTATACTCTTTGACATTCACAGTATTTTTTGGAGACACGATCTTTTCATTTCCCATCTGTCAGTCATCAGATGCTGATTTCAAAGGGACACTTCCATAGGGACTCTTATCCTTTCATAATTTCCTCTCGCTTTCACATCATGCCTGATGTGTTCACATATACTTTTAGAACTTGTTTCCAGTAACACAGGAATTCAGCTGTTCATCAGTAAGATGCAAATTTTAAAATTCTGGAAGAATTTTAAACTCTCCTTGGGAAACAGGGAATCTCCCATTCACACAGTTACCAGGTCACTTTACCTTCTGGACAGCAGCAAAAAATGAAGCTGCAATCATTGAATGAGTGTTTTTGCTTGACCATTCATTTAGGTAAATTTATAAATCAATGCTCTTTCGCTATAAGCAATTTCCAAAAAGGCTTTTCAAGGCCATGGTGTGGGATTCCAGAAAAACATTACAAATGGTGACAGTGGTTAACGTCTTCTGTCTTTTAGAAAGACAAAGACCGGGCAGTTGGAACGCAATGAGAATTTGCACTGTGAAACATCCATGGCTGCTTGCATAATTAAGCAAGCATGAAAAGCAAATGAGTTTTTAAGGAGAGTGTCTGTTGCTGGGGAAAGAGGCACCTGTGGTTATTTGATTCATCATTAACATTTCTAGTATAGTAATGCCTGAAGGTCCCAACCAGGTTGTTTAAATTAACTCAATCAACATAGCAATTTGCATAGGGGCAATAAAGGCAAATGCAGTCAACATGTTAATAACTTTAAATGAACAAAGGTTATTAAAAACTGAAGCAAGTGAGTCCAGTCTTGAAAAGAAAAAAATATTCCATTTTACCCTTCCCTATAAAATAAAATGAAACTTCTTATTTTTTGGATCCGCTTTGCAACCAGAAGATTACATTTAACCTCAGAATACACAAAGCTACAAATACGCACCAAACAGAGTGCAGTTCAAAGAAAGATGCAAATCAAAATTAAGAAGCTTCTTCTCATGCTATGCTTTTAAGCATTACCTTCAGTCTGGGGACTCTGAAGAGAGAGTCTGCTTTTCCTAATCATGTATGCAGCAGTCCTAGTGTTCTTCCTCCACCACCACAGCAGTACAATAAACCATTACCATACATCATACCAGCTAAGCAAGTAAGTCAAAGAATCATCTGCAACGAGCATAGAGGAATCAGGGAAGCCAATGCTGCCTTTAGAAGAAATAAAAAGCCAACAGGCATCCAAAAATAACTGGCAACAGAAATCCTTCTGGACAAGAAAGTACTGTTACTTGACTAGATGAAGATAAACAAATAGGAGGTGAGAGTCGTGTTTTGAGTTGGAAGAGAGACTGAAGGAGTACTAGACCAAGCAAGTACTAGCTACCTATTTTTACTTCTTGTGCACCCACTTCCCTTATCTAGACCCACAGTGTAGTTCAGGTTGGAATGGATCTCAGCAGGTCTCCAGCCAAATCTCCTGCTCAAAGCAGGGTCAGCTGAAGGAACAGACCACATTGCTCAGCATCTTGCAAATCCTGATGGACAGAAACTTCCAAACTGTGCTGAGCAACCTGCTTCAACACTTGGCTTACTCACGGTGAAAAACCTTTTCTTGATATCAAGTCAAAACACCTCATTCTAATTCATTATGTCCATTGCTGCTAATCCTCCTGCTGTGCACTCCTGTGAAGAGCCTGGCTCTAACATCTTTTCTGTAAGCACCAGCCTTATTTAACAGCAGGACATAGCACTAGGCACACTAAAAATTATTTTCTACTAGGCTGAAAGTGGAGATCAAAGCACTGCCAACACCTCTTCCCAAAGTCTTTTATGATCACATTGCAAAGACCATGACACTGGAGGTTACAGGAAGCTGAATAAGAAACTGCTATTTCCCAGGATGGAAAGGCAGCATTTCACAGAATCACAGAATCGTAGGGGTAGGAAGGGACCTTGAGAGATCATCGGGTCCAACCCCTCTGCCAAAGCAGCTCCCCAGCTCATATTACATAGATAGGCGTCCAGACAGGTCTTGAATATCTCCGGAGAAGGAGACGCCACGACCCTCCTGGGCAGCCTGTCCCAGGGCTCTGTCACCCTCACTGTGAAAAAGTTCTTCCACATGTTGGTGCGGAACTTCCTGTGCTCCAGTTTACAGCCATTGCCCCTTGTCCTGTCCCCACAGACCACTGAAAAGGGGCTGGCCAATTCCCCCTGCATCCCATGTCTAAGATATTTATAAACACTAATTAGGTCCCCCCTAAGTCTTCTTTTTTCCAGGCTGAACAGACCCAGCTCACTCAGCCTGTCTTCATACAGGAGCTGTTCCCGGCCCCTAGTCATCTTCATAGCCCTTCTCTGGACTCTCTCCAGGAGATCCCTGTCTTTTTTATACCAGGGAGCCCAGAACTGGACACAGTACTCCAGGTGGGGCCTGACCAAGGCAGAGTAGAGGGGGAGGACTTCACCCTGCTGAGATCAAAACTTCAGACAACCCATTCTCCAAGTGGAAGGAATGAGGTGCTCTGAAAGAGATGAGCAAACCTAAACTCTTCAAAAGTTGGGCCAAGACTAGACAAGCTTTGCAACTCTCCGAAACAAGCAAGGCCTGTTGCTTAGATTGGACTAATAAAAAAGCAAACAAAAGGCTTGATTACAGACCTCTCTAAAGATTGTATTTGCAAGTAAAATGCACTCCCTGAAAATATGAGCACGTACTTTCCCTTCTCAGGGACCAATCACCCTTCCAACTCAATCAACACGCAGCATGTCTCTGCTCTGCAGAAGGAAGGAGCCTGACTTGCAGGAGTGGTCTAGACATTTTCAGTTCGTTTCAGATAGTGCTTTAAAGTCTGAATGTACCAGAGGCATGCTGAATCTGATGACACTTTCAACAGGACGTTTCCCAGACATAGGACATAGTTCACCCAAAAATAAAATGGGGGGAAAAAACCAACAAAGAAACTGCCTTTCCAATAATATATTTTTTTTTTTTAAAAAAAGGACATTTTGGCTTTTTCAACATGACAGCAATTTTGAAATTCCAACAATTATTATGAAACGATCTTCAGTGGAACAAGACAAACTCCCACATCTCTGTCATCAGCATAAGATGAAAAACTGGTTGACTTCTTAAACAAAGTCCCATTAAAATTAGTCTGCTCTATTGGTAAGGTTTAGCTGTATAATACTATTATAAAGCATATTACAGTATAGGGGATGGCTTTTTAATTTTTTGTATGGAGAATGGGGGACCAAATCCCAAAATAACTCAATAAAGGCAGGCAGAGAGTTAGGACAAGTACAGACCGGAGCCTAAGAGGCTAAGCAGACCAACAAGAGAGAAAGAACACAAATACAACTGGTCATTAAACAAATACTGAGTTGCAGGTAGCAGCAGATTCAAGTCTACTTTGTATTACTCTTAGCTGCCACCTTTCTTACATTGTGACCTACAGAGGGTGCTGGCTTTCCCTGTGCTTGCAAGGCACTGGTTGAAGGTCATGGATGTGGAGGATGCCTTGAGTGGGATGCAGAATGGCCCAGCTAATATTGCTTCCAGCTGCAAGATGGCAAAAAGAAGCAACAGGTGGCCTTTCCCCACATGCTTTAACTTCTCTTTCTTTGCTGGTAGCTGGAGTTACAAAGCTTACTTTTTGTTGTGCTTTTAGACGAAGTGATACATGAAAGGTTGTTACGGCTTCCCCTCTCTTCAAACACACTGCAACCCATTTCAAGGAGTTCTGTAATTCAGTCAGTAACCTCCCTGAAGACACTCCATAAGGATGTTTCATTTGGTACCTTTCCTCAAACAATTCCTGTGGCCAGATGATTAGCAGCCCTGTGGGTCACTTCGCCTCCCGCAGCAACTGAGCTGCATCGAGCAGAAAATCCTGAAGAAAAATCTCAAAATTTGCCATTAGCATCTAAGCAAGAACTGGTGAAGGTCAGGAGTAGCTCATTTTTTAGACTTTCAGATGTGATTTTTTTTCTCTGATATAAAATTGAAACCTTTCTCATTTTACCAAGAACACAGATTACCTGGACCAGTGTGACACATTTTGTACAGATGAGTCTGGACAAGTTAAATATTTTTTGGAAATACATACTGCCACCACTACTACTTCTAACAACATTTATTTTTCTTTAATCACATTTACATTCCAACTCCAGGATGGGAGAGCTGTCCTTGGGAAAAAAACAAAAGAGGCACTTTGAGGTAGTACAGTACAATCTAATGAACTAATTACTTTTCTAGACACAAAAAATGATCTAAAATAGAATGTACTGAAGTTTTCTGCTTGGGCCATAAATGTTTTGCCATATTTGCCACAGGATTTTTAAAAAATTTTGTTTTCCTTTGGGTTTTTCATTTCTTTGTTGGTTTTTTTTGTTTATTTTTTAAAGAAAAACTCAGCGTGGGGGAGAAATCAAGCTAGGACCTGAAAAGCCCATTTGTATGTTCTTTAACAGGACTTCCTGGCTAGTTACAGTTACCAGGAACACTGAAGATTCCTGTTTGCTCAGATTCACCTTAAAACAAAGCTAGAAAGTAGAGCACATCAGAAGCCATCACACAGTTAAATACAGATCATGATACTGAAACTTTGCATTTTTCCTCTTCTCAGGGTTGTTTCCCTATTGCTAATCTATTTCTCTCTCTCTCCCATCTCTCCAGTTACCCCTGTAACGGTTTGGTACTCATATGCCCCACCTCAACACCATTTCTGGCTGGAATGTCCAGAGGAGAAGAGACAAATAATTCAATCTTTCTTGTCTGTTCTTCCTGACAATGCTTTTTTTTTCTTTAAAAAAAACAACCACCAAAACCAACCACTTTTACAGATACAATACCTATCTCTTCCTCTTCTTCACATTGGTAACTAGTCTTCAGATTACTACATTCATTCTATTTCGTAACAGTCACCATGAAAAATCACTTGTGTTTAAAAGGAAATAAACCTCCAATTCTACACATTCAGTAATTTGTTATAAGTAATCAAAATAATTCAATAAGAGTTTAGAAAAAAGTTACTGATGTTAAGAAGTGAAGATTCATTTGATTATTGCAATTCCAGCAGATTGCTATGAGCAATAAATAGTCTTCAGAGGGATGCCATTTACCAAGACAGCTGGGAGGACAAAAATAGATGCAACTAACCTACTCACATTGTATGTAAAACAGTTGCAACATGGAGAATGAGGGCAAAACAAGCATATGCCAATAGAGATCTCTATTTCCACATACAAAGCAAGTTTGTATTTCTCTTAAAATACATTTTATAAAAAAACCTAATACATTTACACAGTATTACCTACCAAAAAAAGTAATTTCTGTCTTCAACAACTGCTGTTTTAAAAATGGGTAACATCTGACCCTGTGTCATTGTGGTCACTCTGCATCCCAATGAAAGAGTCATGCTAAGCCTTGGTACATTATTTGCAGTGTTAAAAGCAAAAGAATATGTTTAACATTTCATTTTACTGAACATTAACTCAGATCTACAAACCCAGTGATTTTCCAATTCAGATTTCTTAGAGAGAAATTAAAGCAGCCAATGCTGACAGATCTTTGCTTGCAATTAATATTAAACTTTAACATTACAAAAAAAGTTTCAAATAAAAGAAAAAAAGCTACAATACCTGAAGAAGGTCACTGAGGTCAAGTAACATATCTGTGAAGAAGTCAAGGAATATACATGCTTGTTGAATGTGGCAGTGTTTCTTAATTCATTAGCAATCCCCAAAAAAGGAAGAAATAAACCCAGGTGTAACAATCACAGAAACCAAATAGAGAATAGGTATTTGGATGCACCACTTCTGCTAACAGCCAGCACCCAGCCAACCCTTCAACTCCCCAAAACATCCCGCCAGCTCCCACTGCTTTTACTGCACAAGTTATGTGGAGTGATGGTCTCAAAGAAGGGGGCTGGAGCACCTCTCCTATGAAGACAAGCTGAGAGATTCGGGCTTGCTCAGCCTGGAGAAGAGAAGGCTCCAGGGAGACCTTACAGCTGCTTTCCAGTACCTGAAGGGGCTACAGGAAAGCTGGAGAGGGACTGGTTAAAAGCGCAGGGAGTAACAGGACAAGGGGGACTGGGCTTAAACTGAAGGAGGAGAGATTTAGATTACACATTAGAAAAGAAATTCTTCCCTGTGAGGGTGGTGAGGCCCTGGCACAGGCTGCTCAGAGAAGCTGTGGCTGGCCCGGATCCCTGGCAGGGTTCAAGGCCAGGTTGGATGGTGCTTTGGGCAACCTGGGCTAGTGGAGGGTGTCCCTGCCCACGGCAGGGGATTGGGACTAGATGAGCTTTGAGGTCTCTTCCAACCAAAACCATTCTGTGTGTGACTCCCATATTCGCGATATACTGCAGCCTGAGACACCCAAAACCAACAAAGAACGAACAGTAACAGCAGCAATACAGCCTACTCACTCTCACTACACTTAATTTAAGAATGTAAATCATCAGCAGTCTACTGTGCCACTGTAGGAACTTAAGATCCCAGAAAAACATGGAAGAGCAAAGAAAGAAAACTACAGCAGTTTCTTTTGTCTTCTATGAGGACCTGCCAAGGAGCTGCGAAGCAAAAGCCACTTTGGCTATTCCCCTCTCTGACCATGAAAATCAGCTGTTACCTTTGAGTTTTCACTCCTTCTGCCACATCCTATGCTGCTGCAAAAATAGTAGGTCACTGTCTACTGCTCATTACAGGCACCCTTGGAACCCATAATAGATAAAACCAAGCCAAAACCACTGCAAGTTTCCATTAGATTTTACTGAAATTATACTCACTTATAAATACATTGTCTTAACAGTATCTAAAGAGGAAAAAGGCAAGTACCACTAAGCTTAAGGTGCAAAGGTAGCCCTCTCACTGCTATCAATGTAATGAACACACGCTAATCTCCTTATCAGCTACTCAGGTGTGGCTTACACCTTGTAAAAGGGTTCAGGTTTTACCATCACAAGGAGTGTCAAACTGAAGTGTGAGAGAAGGAGAGAGGCAGGCAAAGAAAACATGTACATGGGCACATTTGTGTACGTAGCAATGTGTTAAGAAATCCAGTATGAAAACAAAATACAGGGATGTCAGTAGAGTTTGGTACATTGTGGTAATGCAAGTAGTAGCGTACATTCCCCTCTTGAAGTATGCCAGAATAATACAGTACACGCTTCTCCTAAATATTATTAGCCATGGAAGGAGAATAATTCAGATAATGTAATCAGTTTTATACATAAACATTTTCCTCTCTAACATTTTTTTATCCTTGAGCATTTCTATCCTTAGTTTGCATTTGAAATTGTATGAATTTAGTACTCTGAAGTTGTTACAAAATTCAATGCATTATGTTAATATTGTTTGGTGAAAGTTAATTTTAGCATTAAAAAACACAGTATAGCTGGTTATTTAATTAGCTGAAAACTCAGCATGTCTCTGAAAAAAATTTAAAAATCCATTATAGATAATATTATAGAAGATCTTAATCTTAAAATTTAGCACAATAAGGAAATTGCTAACCAAAGCAACGTGTAAAAAATACAGCATGTTAAAAATGCAGCTTAGAAATCTACATGGGGGAATACTGTATGCAATGCAACTTTTTGGTCAAAGTAGTGAGAAAGGAGAAAAGGGAAAGACTTTAACTGCAGAGCTACCAGGGGACCATAATAATTGTCAGCTCATCAAACAGATCTAGGAAGAATTCATTACACCGATTTTATGCTTGAGAAATATCCTCAGTGTGAAAATGTTCCTAGCTCATTACTGACTTGAAGCATCTGGTTGCTCTGCGCCCACCCTGAGATACTTTCACCACTGGGATAAACTTAAGTCATCACTCATATCTGATAGATTTCATCAGAATTTAGGAAAAAAACCCCACCCCTATATAAAAATAATAAAAATCCACCAGCAAAAGAAAAGTGGCTCACAGGTTACAGAGGCACCAAAGTGAGCACCTGAGTGGTCCTGGAGTCTGTGTGCTGACCCTGGAGACAGGAGGAGTCAGGACAGCACCAGCATCAGGTGCTAATGCATATCTTTGGGGGTTGAACTCTATGATCTCTTGAGGTCCCTTCCAACCCCTACAATTCTGTGATTCTGTGATCTTGGGCAAGGCAGAGCGCCACTTTTCTGCCCTAGGCAATTCAGTTACAACGATGAAATCTGTACAGCAAAGCATTCCAACTGTTAAGAACACATCTCTGGAAGACCTAAACTTTTTACATATTATAGGTGCTCAGGCTTTATTATTATAAGGAAAAAACCCAACCACCCAACCACATTTTTTGTCCAAGTAAGAATAAACAGAGAGTAAGTACTGCATGCGTTTCCATCAATGAGAAATCAGAGCTAAGCAGCTGGGAAATTCACTTGCAGGATTCAGGCAGCTCTGAAGCAATTCAGAGCTAAACTATAGATGCTTTAACACACAGTTGCTTTGTTCCTTAGAGAAGTTAGTTCAAGTGTCCAGTGAAATTGTAAGCAAAGGTCACAGTAAAAATGTGGCATTTCTGGATTTCATTTAAGGTAGCCTCCAGCAATCTCTCGCCCCGATTAGATGCGTAACTGCTACGGCAAAGCAAAAGCAAAGGGGAAATTTGAGTCATGCAGTAGCAACGGGTTGGCCTTCACCGTGAATACACTGAGCACAATTATCAGCAGGAAGTAGTTGTAAAAACAGGCAGTTGTTTTCAAACTCCTTTTCAGAGTTGGAACAGTTGAGGAGAACATACAACAGCTGAAAACAGCAGATAATACTTAATATGTATTCAAAAATTATACAATCAGGGAATAAATGTTTTCTTTGAGGCTAAAAGAAAACAATAATTTTATATACAGAGACCACTAGCCCATGGAAAAGTTCTCAAAGGGATAGAAGGCAAATGATATTGTAGATATACACATACAAAAATAACAAGACATAAACACGAGGGGACTTAGTTTATAAATGCACACAATTAAAAAAAAGAAAAAAGGAAAAAGTGTTAACACGTTTCAACTGCATTTCCGATGCTCTTTGTACTTCAGGCTAATTTCTGCAATGGACTGTCCATCACTAGAAACTTTTAAATCAAAATGAGATTAGTCTAAAGGCTCATTTTAAAGGTTTAATTCAAGGGAATCCTTTGACCAATGTGATGCAAGAGGTCAGACCAAGCAGCCAGAACACTGCCTTTCTGCCTTTATAATCTAGTAATCTGTGGATAATGTGAGTGCACCATGAATCACAGCAATAATGATCTCATTCTCAGCACCAGAGAAAACAAAAGTTCATGAAATGAATAGTACAGGAAACCTAAAACCCAAAATGCCAAAACAAGCATGCATTTCTCCTTCAGAGGGACCTAAATTTTACATATCCCAGTAATCCTAAAGTACTAATATGCAGCAAAATCCCCTTGGTTTTCAATATTAACATTTTGCAGGAGGCAAAACTGCCATTTCCCAAAGTTATATATAGAGATGTAGGACTAAATTGTGGAAGATGCTTTTAAAATAACAACTGTCATTTACAATAAAGTCATTCTCTCCCCTAAAACAACAAATTAAAAAGCAACTTTATTTTAGTGTCTGGCAATCTACAATAAACAGGAAGCCTTCAAATAGATTATTTCGTGTTACCATGTCAAAAATCTTCCACGACGTAGCACATAATATCTGGGAGACACAAGCACATATATGCCACAGGGAGAAGACTCTAGTATTTATTTTAGTTAGTTTCTTAAGTGTTTTAGTTATTTTCCTAAGTCACCCTCAGACCTTTTTTTACTTATTTTTACAAGCTTGCTACAGAATCAGCTGTACCACAGACAGAAGACTAATGCCAAGGAATCAGGACTGCTGGCCACTCAGCAGAAATCTGACATCCCTAAGAGCTGTGCTATCCACTAACGAAGCGTCACCTTTTTCAGCTGAAGCTAAATCACTTTCTGTTTCTAACAAAAACTAAAGCCAGATCCAGTAAGTATATAAAATATTTAAAGATAAAGCATGCTCTGTACTCTGTACAGGAGCAATTCGGCTGGCTGCAAACAAAAAAGCAAAGCTTAAGAGAAAATCTGACTGGAAAGCAAAACCAGCTTCTGAATATTAATGCAAATTTTTCTCAAAGCTCCAAATGAAACACAACACTTTCCATCTCAGTCTTAGGGTTCTGCATAAGCTACACGAGAGATAGGAAGTTCCCAGAAGCACTTCTAATAACAAACACATGGAGATAAGACCGAAGCAACAGTGGACGTAGAATTGAAGTGATACCAGGGTGAAAAAACTAGTGGCAGTATTTGGCTGGCCCTGAACCCAGTTTTTCACCTTTCAGTTCAACACCCAATTCACAAACTTCCCTTTCCATATTTTCACACACCAAGTGATTTCTGATTATGGCTTACCACGATTATATCTCTACTGCTTTACAAGCTTTCACCATTTTAATTAGCAATTAATTAAAACTGACTGACAGCACTAATTGTTTAAAGTAAACATTTCTCTTCCCAATGACACTGAACTAAGATGATTAGAAAATAATAACCCAAACCAATTCTTCTGTAGAAAACTGGTTTGTGATAACTTTAATAAAAATTCTGCTTTGAGGCTGAATTCCTACAGAGCCAATTTCCAAAGTTTCTTAAATTTGCAATTTTATCTGTGCGAAGAAGTCCACGCAGCACAGGCTACACCCAAGGATACAAATAAAAGCAGCATGTAACAATTCAAAGCAGCGTGTACAAATGCCATTTTCGTAAGAACCTATACCTGTATTTATGTGCAGATTAATGCATGAGCATTAACAGAGTTGTATTTTTGGTCTGCAGGGTTTTTTTTCTTCTTTGCACACAGCTGCACGTCTGTATTTCATAAAACTGGGCTTTGCTGTACTCCGTATTCTAAAATTCCCAACTCAAAGGACAAAAAGCAGCACCGTGCTCTTTCCCCAGGTAAATCAGGATGTTTCTCTGGCAAGTCCCTTTCAGCATATGCTCCACCTCCATCTTCATCGTAAAGAAATAGCATTTAGCAAGTTAGCAGCAGTAATTCAGCATTGTACAACCACCTAGGCAGATGATCAAAAAAGGAAGACGGGTATTTCGGGCTACATGCAGCCAGCTTCACCTCACAGTGCTAAGTGAGAGGGTTAGAAGTGTAGCTTTCTGTCTCACTCGAGATCTGCATTAGCCTCTGACACCAGTTCTTCTATCTCCAGTGACAAGACAAAGTCTCAGCCAACTGGGCTACTGACTGGCACCACAAACAGTCAGACTGGATGGATCCAATGTGGCCTACAAGTTACACTGACCTTTAGACTCCCCAGTGTGCAGACAGTTCAGTCTTTACTAAATTAATGCTGTAGCTTTTCTTAATGATTGTCTTCAGAGCCATTCTCAGTTAGAAAAACACTTTCAAAAGCACGCCAGGCTAGCTGAATTTGCAGCAAGCCTTCAGCACTTTTGAAAATGCTGCCCTTAGAGAATATGATCTTCAAAGGATTTGGGCTAGGCTGTATTCCTAGTGTTACTGACTTCAAGTGAAAAAACAGCTTTGAGGAATACTGCAAAATATTTACATGGTCACATGTAAATTTATAAGAGAGCACAACACAACAAAAATAATGATTTCTTGTCCTAAAATGCTTGTACCATCAACTTGCAATTATTCAGGCTATCAGATGGATAAAATACACAAAGAATATCTGTACTAAGCTACTGAAAGATAATCTGGTTAGTATACTTACTTTGGGAAAAGAAAATTTAGGCATAGAATGAAAATGTAAATATTATTTTAAACGTTTTGAGAAACACAAGGTTAATCTTCAACCTGGATGATGTGACCATGTATAAATAACAGTTGGCTATATTCAAACAACAAGAAGTCTCCAAACAAGAGAGACCCCGTCCCCTGAACAGTAAATTGAACAAGGGCTGGTGAGGGAAAACAAGAGAGGTTGCTAGGAGAAGCAAGGTTTAAGGAAGAACTTAGAAGAGCAGGGCTGGCAGACAAGAATGGGAGAGAGGCACCAGGAAAGGAGCAAAGCTCAAGCTGCAAGGGAAAAAGAAACATGAGTAAACATTAAAAATCATTGCAGAAACCATCCTCTATCCGAAAAGAGGTCAAACAGATAAGCAGGTATGAAATCTCACAGCCCAAGAGCCTGCACAGAATGCCCACTGGATAATAAAGCAGGCATAAAAAAAAGCAGATGGGAAGGAGGACGCCAATAGTAAAGATTTAGGGAACCATAAAGGAGTTCAGCTCTCTTCCCCCTGTATCCAGAGTCTGTAAAGGTTATGACTCTTGCACCTACTGTGAAAGAAAAGTTTCACAGAATTCAGAGGTGACAATTTGGAAGAATTATTATTCGGAGATGACAACCAGGTATTCAGCACAGCAGCAACACACACGGCTGGAAATGCGAAGCAGCTGGCAGAGACAGGGAGGTGTCAGGAACTAAAGGCAGAGAAAAATCCCTGCCTGCTCAGAGGTGGCAAAGGAAAACCAGGACGGTCATGAACCTGACACTCTGCTTTTCAGAAGACTCCAAAGGGAAGAGTTTGGAAAGATGAAAAAATTAAAGAGCTGTGGTTTGCCTGGCACTTTGCACTAACATGAATGAACAGAATAATCTTAGCCTCTTACCCCAAAGTGGCTTGATTCTGGCCTGTCAGCCCCCTGTCCCTGGGCTGCTGCTTGTGAGCAAACACCAGCTGAGAGAACTGTCCGAAATAAATGCTTTTTGCTTTTCTCTCCCTGCTCCTCCCATTTTCAACTGGATTAACTCCCCAATTCACAGCAACTGGACAAACACCTGGGCTGACAGAAAGAGGGGGATGGATTGGGGGAGGATGGAGCAGGCAAGGGCAAAGCAAGAGGACTTCTTCCTGAAGCTGTGCCAGCTCACACAGCCTTAAAGTATTCATCAAACCTAGAGTCTGAGACAATCTCTCAGTCACCCATCCCACCTTCTCAAATTTCTATTTAAAGTAACAGTGTTTGCAGAGTTCTCCCCAGCCTGCTTCAAAATACAAAGACCTACTTTATCTGAAAGAGAAACCTTAAAACAAGTAAGAAGCAAAAGCCTGCAGAGTAACTGCTTTATAGTAAAGAAAAACCTTATAAAACTGGTAACACCTTCCTTGTTTTAAGTACATACGCAGTTCCTGAGCGCAGGATCATGGCAGTACTGCTCTGGTTTACCCACAGGAAACACCCAGCTATAGTTTTCAAAAAGTAGTGTTACAGTGCTCCATTAAACCAGAACAAAACCAAGTTCTGTAGATACCGAGTGTTTTACATTTTCCATGCTAGAAGCCAAGTGTTACATCTTTGCTTTCATGCTCATACCAAATCTCATGCACTGGTATTAAGTGCTCCTCGAAGAATTATCTCAACAGACCTTTGCTAAGACAGGAGAGCTGCAGCTGCCACACTGGAATGGGGCAGAGTTTGCACAGAAACTCAGCCACTGCTTTCCTGCCGGTATCAGTGAACCTGGTTTACCTGTGCATAGGCATTAAATAATATCTTAGAGGTAAACCAGTGCCATTCTGAGGTTGCTGTCTCCTGGATGGGCTCTGGTGGGAAGTACAACAATCAAGTGTGTTACATTTCCCATTCGCAGAGGCCTTTAAGAGAATCCTATCTGTGTAAGTCATGTAACAAATGACAGAATAAACCTTTCCATATCAGACGCCTATAGGCACATACCTGTATAGAAACAACTCTTGCTACTTGAACTGGATTCTTACCACCACAGACCAAGGAAAGCCCTTGCATCCAGAAACCCTTCCCCAGTGGTGTATTCCTGTGGATCAGAAAACCTCACCTCAGCAAGAGGAAGAGCTCTCTGCACTCCCACCCTCCCTCACACCTACAGCAGTCCCTCAGAAAATGCCTGGTGTAATGGCTTCGTGGATCCAGCTCACTCTCTCCTAGGACATGGACTGAGCAACGCTGTCACAAACTCTACCGAAGGGTACTATTCTCATAGTAATCAAAGCAAGTTTGATTAAAGGCATTGCAGTAACTCATGATACCTTCCCCATCACCTGTCTCTTACAGAACTGAAGCACAGCACAGAGCTGGAGTCTGGGTGCTTAGGGCTGGTTTATCAGCAGCGCTTGGAAGTCAGGACAACACGCCTTACACTGACTGAACTCCTCAGGCTGGTTTAGTGTTTTTCAACAAAATAAATAGGAAAACATGGAGCTAAACTTATGTGCCACAATGATGGGTTGAAAAATCCTCAAGCCATGCTGTCACTTTAAGAAACACCTACACTAAATATAAAAAAGATTTCTACACAGTCACTGTAGCAGAAGCCTACATAAACTCTAAGGGCACAGAAGCATACAGATTTTGGTTTTTATTAGAGTTACATTTTCTAAACTGGGCTTGCCTTACGGTTCATAAATAGCTGATCCCCAATGTGTTACTAATAAAGCATTTCAGTAAATACAGAATAATGCCTCTTGCATGGGCTGTGCTTTAGGGTACCACTGTAAGAGCATTTGAGAGAGATTTATTTAGCAGTAGGGGAGTAGAAAACTCACATCACCTTCCCAGGGCAGTTATCCAGGTATCCTGGGATACTGTAACAGACAGAAGCAACTGTGTTAGCACATCTGAATGGACCAACCTGCAGATAAGACAAGATATGCAACCACAGCTGCAGTTCTACTTCACAGCGATGCACAAAGCAGAGATTACCTTAACCTGTCTTCTACAAGGTAAGAAGTTACCTTTACTTCCTGAGAGCCAAAGGGAACAGGGCTCAAGAAGAAATAAAAGAACCACAATAGGTCTTCCAACTTTAAAAACATCCGATACCAATTTTAAATACCTTTCAGGGCTAGAAACAAGTGATGCATCATACTTTGATACAATTCTCAACATGACACATTCCCCTTCAATGACATAATATACTGGATTTAAAATTTAAAACCAAGTATATTTTGAAAGTTGCCCCTAGGAAAAGATTAAATTCGGTCCTTGAACAAGTACGTTACAGCAGGTGGGGAGAGGAGTTTACACCACATGGAAGAGACAACATATCTGAGATTTTAAGGCAATTAACTTTCCAGAGAGTTCAATCATGACAGTAATCTACTGAGCAGGGAAAATACACTCGGGGGCATTTGATACACTTTGTATTTTATCTACATGAAAGGGTGGGAAAGAAATGCTCCCTTTTTGGGATCAGTTTTTCCCAAGAAAGTGAAATGCATAGCCCGAGGGACTCTAGCCTGTGCCTCAGGACTCTGGGTTTCTGTTTCAACTTTTGCCACTGCCCCACAAAAAAACATTTAATCCTTCTTTATCAGGTTTTTATAATGAAGACAACAGTTTCCCTTTCCCTGGTAAAATGCTCTGAAATCTTCTGATTATCTTACTATTATAATACAGGTCTTGACTCTGGGGTTCCCAAGTCTCTCCAAAGGATCAGAGAAACAAGCTTTCAAATGTATTTCAGATATAATCTCCCAGTACGTAACTAATTTTATAAACAACAATTATTTTTCAGACCCTCTCCCTGCCTTTGAGAGGCCCAAGCTACATCCTTGTCTTACATGCCCCTTCCCTGGCAGTGATCAAGGCCAGGTTGGATGGGGCTTTGGGCAACCTGGGCTAGTGGAGGGTGTCCTTGCCCATGCAAGGGGGTGGGACTAGATGGGCTTTGAGGTCCCTTCCAACCCAAACCAGTCTGTAAATCCACAATTAATGCAACATTCTGATCTAACTAGTGGGTTAATGATGTGCAAGTCAACATAGAAATTTGTCCCCTTGTCCGAAACATGTAAAAAGGGCTTAACAACTAAGTGACATACTGAGCTCCTCATGATAAAGATACAACGCACATCAACAGCTTCAGTCCCTCCTTTCAAGTATGCCAGTCCTAATTTTCATGCCTCTATTACCCAAAACATAGCCAAGAAGCTCCTCTAACAACTTCAAAATTCTTTATTCAGTTTAATATTTAATTTGATTTTGCACTGATTTGCTCTAAAATAACTTCATAACTACAAACATCAACTCTCAGTGTTAAAAAAGATAAAGCAAGTGTCAAGTCCCTGCTTACTGGTTATTCAGCTTAACGGAGGAGCAAAAGGAAAACCTTTGATTGGGGCAAGGAGTGAGGCGGAGAGAGGAGGGTAAGAAGGGCCCAGATCACACACCCTGATATCCTACTGCGAACTCAGTAAGCAATCTGCTGCAATTCTCTGCTTGTCACGGATAGTGCAATTCTGTTGGCACTACTGTCAATATTTACTTCACTTAAGCAGGAACTCCCCAAGCACTGCAAGACAGTGTTGCACAGCATCAGTTAGTGAACACACTGAAATTAATTGACTTGCAAATGGTATTTCTCACGTTCTTAGAAGTTAACAACCTTCATTAAATGGTTTTAATCAAGATGGAAAAAATGAGGAATATTTTCCTGAAGTGTCATTTTAAACTTTTATCCCTGTATTATCTTCTTTTGAATGCTGTAGCAATGGCAAGCACTTATCTCGTCTCTCACAGCCCAGAGACGGCTCTTTCATTATCAGTTTTTAAGAAGCTGTAAACTTATCTCAGCTGCTGGAATCCTTCAAGAGAGAGGAAAAAAAATAAATCAGTAATGATGTACATATCATCTGCCTCTGGGAAAATAAAAACTGCCAGTGATATGCTGGGAAAGATCTCCTTAGACTTCTTTCACACAGTCATGCGGTAGTTTTATTGTAACCAAGCAGTGTAATTTCAAATAACATTCTACAGCGTGCTGATGGCAAGCTCCTAAAATACAGCTCTGCTCTGAACAGCAACTGAGAATGCTATTGTGGGTCTCATGTTTACAGCTGCTCACTGATTGTGTCATATTTGCAAAGCTTTCAAGAAAAATGATAACTTTTTTCCCCCACTGCTGAGACTTACAAATTCAGCCTAGGATTCTGATAACAAGCTCAGTACAAGACCAGCGCAAGCGAGCCAGCAGAACTTGCACTTCCTCACAATTTTAGCTATAGAATTCCAAGTGTTTTAGCCAGTACACTTGGAAAAGCATGTTCCAGAGTCCTACCAAAAACTAATAGGAGAGTAATATGCAGAACAGGGGTCATACATTGTGGGAGGCGGCATAGTATTGTAGGAGGTACATGGCCACACATGGGACACTCACTATCTATATCATATTACTGCCCTGATGAGCAAGTCATGTTGTTTCCCTTCCATGCCTCAGTTTCTCCAACTAGAAGATGGGGATTGCAATACTGACCTTTCTCCATAAAATGCTCTAAATTCTATACTTCCATCACCAGGACCCTCAGATAGGAGTGAGCACACTGGAGTTCCAGTCCTGCTGCCAGAACTGTTTACATATTAGGTCATTATATTCATAAGTGATAAACAAACAACCACACAGAAATAACCTGAAAGAAGCTGAAGTAGGTATACACCTTCTCAAAACCTGGCCATACACTTTCAAAAGCTTCCACCTGTTTGCTCTTCTCCTGGCCCCACAATTCTCACGTTTCAGACTGCACAACAACAGCAGCTTCAAAAGGAGAACAGGCAAGGTTTGGCTTTGACTACCCTCTTAGTTTTTAACGCTCCTTACAGAAGCAAATCTGGGCTTTCTGCAAGTCAGGAAGAGGCTTGGATCACCAGGCTTAAGAAATAATATTAAAAAATAAAAACCGATGAGCACCTGTCGGCCATCAGAAGACAGATCGCTCTGGATGCTGAGCTAAAAGAAATTCTCTGTACAGAGTGCTAGCCAAACACTTGATCTGCTGAGTGGGAAGGCAGTTCAGCAGCATCTCTGACAAAGCATCACCTACCCATCCATTTCCCCATCCCTAACCACCACCAGCTCAGGAGAAACTGGCACTGCAGTGGAAGCTGCATACTGTGACTTCAGCAAAGCTGAAGACATGGTCCGCCACTGTGTTATTAAAGACAAATTGTTGAGAGACATCATGGTTTGGCTAGCTGGCCTAGAAGGTAAGCATAGAATTGGCTGGACTGCCAAGTTTGAAGGGCTGTGATTGATAGTACAAAGTCCAACCAACAGACAGGTACTACAGGGATCCCTCGGGGGCAACACTGTCTCGATTAGAAATGGGGCAGCAAGGTAGAAGGCATCCTAGACAAGTATGCAGATGACACCAAGCTGGAGATGTCAGTACATCAGAAGGTGGGGCTGCCTTTCAGAGGCATCTTAACAAGCTGGAGAACCAGGCTGACAGGCGCTGCATCTGCCTTTGAACTTCTTGAAAAGTCTTACACCTGAGACAGAACAACCCTTTGCTTCAGTACAGGGCAAGCTAAGGAACAGCTTGCACAAAAGGAGCTGGAGGTCACCATGGACAAGTTGAGCAGGAGTCAGCAGCGCGTTCCAAACACGTGCTGAGTTTTAGTAGCAAAAGTGAGGGCAGCAGTTGAAAGAAGTGGTTGTTCCCCTCTCTTCAGTACTTAGGAGGCTGCCATGGTCAGGTCTGGGTTCTTAAGGACAACTTCAGCACTGCGGAGTGCCTTCAGTGGAGGGCCACTGACATGGCTGAGGGACTGGAACATGATACACAAGGAAAAGCTGTGAGAGCTTGCTCAGCCCAGAGAAGGGAATGCTTTAGGGGAGATCTACTGCTATCTTTACCTACTGAGGGAGGTATTGGAGAACACAGAGCCAAATTCTTTTCAGACACACAGACAGAACACAAGACAACAGATGCAAGTTGCAGCAAGAGAAAATCTGATTAGCTATTAGGAAAAAAGAAAGTCTTTGCCAGCAAGGTGGTAAGCCACTGCAATAGGGGGGGCAGAGAGAGCATGACATGTACTTTGCTAGAGACAAACAACGCTCAACCTGAGTAGGGCTTCAGCAATCTACTGAGGGCACGACCAAGGAATAGGAGAGATGACTTCCAGAGACCCTGTCCCATCTAAATTATTCTACAATCCTACATAGGACACAGGCTTTCTGCATTGTTTCCTCTGGATTTCATCACCTTCAGATATATTGTCTACACAGACAGTTCTCTGTATGTACCACACCTTCTCTGACTCTTGGAGAGATGGTGTTAAATGCTCTGTATTCTCTTTCCTCTCATCCTAGAACCTGACATCAGGAAAGGTTATTGCAATAAAACTCTTTCATCAAGCTACTTTTTTTTTCCCCCAGCTTTTTTTTTTTTTTAAATGTGGGCCTCATTCTAGATACTACTTCTCAGCCAACATTCTTGGCTCCCGATTGTGCTCCCAACTTCTCCAGTTGCAACAAGAGGAAAGTGACCAGTTTACAGCTCTGTTGGGAGGGCTCCCAACATTATCAGAAAAAACTAGGACATCTCTCATTTCATCACTGAATGACTATGAGAAACAGCTGAGACACTGAAACCACTGGTCCAAAAGCTGAGTGAACGAGTACAGCAGCAACCAATACTTGAGATGCTTTCCTCCATCACAGTAAAAGCATAGATTCTAGGTGGAAGATCATAAATATCAAAGTGAACATCGACAATTTTTTTTTTTAACTGAAAAACTATAATCTGAATATGTGCTGGAAATAATTATTGGCAATGAACTGGGTCGTCCAGATGTGACAAGAATGCAGCGATTTGGGATTCCCTCAGAGACAGCAGCACAGATGTAGTCCATCTGTTGCATTCCCTAGAATGACTGATCCTTTAAGGACCAGAAATTGTCATATAGAAAAGAAAATTCAACTTAAAATCTGCAGGAGGTAACACAACTCACGTGGGAAAAACAAACTTTCAACTGCAGACAAGTACAGCATGGAGCGTTCTCTGATTTCAGGTACCAACTGAGACGCGGCAGCTGAAGCCTCCAGATGTTTCTTTAAAAGAAGACTTCTTCAGTAATGACTTACAATTATTGTAACATTTCTTTCCTCATTTCCCTGGAGGTCAAAGATGGTCCACTTGTGATTTCAATGGCAAATTTCAAAAGAAATACTCTCAGTTCAGCCAGCCCAGCTCTTTTGCCCAACAGGAAAAGTCACAGAAAAGCACCTACAATCTCACAGCCTGCGGAGACGAACAGGCAGAACTTCATTACTCTGAAGCCATGGCTTCATTAGGGAGGGGGAAAAGAAAGAATTTTTAATGCAAGTTAGCTAAAAGGGGACAAAATCCTTGCAGAGCAAGGGCACCGTGGTGCTTTCTCAGAAACTAGCAAGTTCAGGTAGAGCTCAAGTTTTCTGCAGTCTAACTTGAAACACCAGCTCTTTGTCCTAGAACTGTGCTAAGCATTCCAGTACCTGAAATGACAGTAACAACTCTGTTTCCCCTCAGAAACTGCAAGGCCAAAAGGCTTTCTACAAGCACAGTAAAAAGTTAAAAGGACCAATTATAGCAGGAAAGATACTGTAAAACAGATAAAGTGAGAAATTCTCCTGACAATAAAACAGAGGCAATGTTTGGAGTTCTGGTTTTTATGCAGTAAAGGCTTTCACATTTCAGTTAGTACATGTCATATTCCTGAAAACATATTTTTACTGCACACTTTTCACATTAAAAAAGATTACAGCATGTTAGTTAGACACACAACTTTTTGTCCAAACTAAAAGGACTTTTTTCAACCTCTATATATCCCCTTTTTCAAAATTTGTTTTCCATCATGGGTAGCTCATATAACACAAACATATTATTCACCATTCCTCCCTGCTTACCAATATAAAAGGAATCCAAAGAGGACTTTGATTTCTACTCCCTGTCGAGGCATAAGCTTAAGAGTTTACTCTTGGCAGACAAGCTGCTCCTTCCCTTGAAGAAACAGTTATGTATCTCCATTTAAAAATACTGATAGCAAATTTCATAGCACTTTACTAACACATGCAGTCAAAACATCACTGAGACTACTGTGTTTCTCCCAGACTGGAAGGATGTTGAAAACTTAAATGATTCGCTTACAGCTGATCTAAAGATGAGAGCTCTGCAAGTTATATTTTATTGTCAGATGTTTAAAGGATTAAATCTAAATAAAATACAAAATACACAAGCTTCAAATACACGTTATCTTCAACATCTTATTTCCAATTAGCAAGTCAAAATAAAGAAGGCATAGGGAAAATTTGGCTTCAAAAGCAGAGCTCTGGAAGAAATCAAGATTTTGGTTGTGTTGGGTCTCATTTAGGGCTGCTATTTACCCAAACTGCTGAAATGGGATAAGAGGGGAAGATTATTTTCTCTCTCAAAGCGGGGAAAATAGCAGACATACCACTGTGTGATTGAGTATTACATCATTCATACTTACAACAATACTGAGCCAGCCTGGCAGTTAAACTTAGGAGACATTTTCTTTAGCCTTCAAGGAAGGACACGGGCTTGCCATGAAGTCAGGCTAACAGTGGAGAGGTTAGAAAAGGCTCAGCTCACAATTTTACTTGGCATGAGATTACAAAACATGGAAAACCTTTCATTGAGAAGCATTTTGAGTCTCAAGTTTATATATGAAGACTATATCACACAAAATTCTACTGACAGACATCTGAAAAAGACAGACAGCTCTTGAGAAGTACTTTTACCATTTTTTAAAAGGTTTATACTTCATTAGGATGTAAGAAGACATTATCAAGACCACTCTCAAGATACGAGGGCAGGCCAGGTTATGAGAATGAATCCCGTTTTTCCAAAACAACTTGGAAAGGTAATATTGTTTCTCTGATATTCCTTCACTTTGTTCATCCAACATCAAAAAAAGAAAACAAAAAAAGCTGCACAAGGCTTAAAAATATGATGAAAGTGGACACAGTTTTAGAAGACCTCAAGCTAAAATAATATTTGCTGATAGAAACCACAGTAAATGCTTATAGGTCTCGACGCACTGGCTTTTATTCATCCTATTTTGCATTACTATCTTAATTAAACTATTTAATAATATGAATTTGTCTTCCAAGACATCATTCTTACCACATTAAAATGCAAATACACAACCTTCAAAATTATTTTAATGAAGGAAAGCATTTAATTTTCTAATTGACTTCTAAATGTATTAGAAGGCAGAAAACATTAGTGATGGCTACAACCAGGAATATTTTTCAATATATCAACCGTATTTGATCGTGTTTGCTACCAGGATTTATCTAAAAAAAAAGCATCAGGTAACACATCAGGTTTTCTCTCCTTCCCCCCCCTCCATCCCCCTTTTATTCTTTTCTCTTTTGTCTTTTCTTATGGAGGGTGGGCGTGCAGGGAAGGAAGGGGAAGCGTCTCCTCCACATCCCACACCACATCCAGCATATCCTCTGACAAAAGCAAGAACGTGCTACACAATGACCGGCTGTACCACACTGTTTTTTAGTTAGCTGGTGTTTGCAACACATGAGCTCCCAGCACATTAAAACACCACCCAGTTATAATGCTGGTTTTGCTGACATAAGCACCAAAATTCAGATGCAGAGATAAACTTCTGAATTAAGCAGAGATCCAACCCAATCATTTCCCTTTTTTAAACAAGCTTTAAAAAGATTGTTAAATATTTATTTTCACAAGCATGTAAGGATCACTGAAGGTCAAAGACATCAGAGGTGTGATCCCCTTCCTTATCAGCCCTCCTTTGTATTTATTTCACTGGAAGGAGGACTCTCTGCCATCACATTTCCCTGCCCTCATCCATCACCCAGAACTCATCCTGCTTTCATTCCCCTCATTAGTTACCGTGTCTCTGCCACCATGTTTCAAAGCACCACCCCTCTCAGGGCTGCTGGCAAGTGAGGGCTGCCCCTCCTATTTTTTCCTGGTATTACCAATGCCTTCATAGCCTTCCTTGCCTCTGTTTCTTTCCTTGTTTCACCTTGACCATGAAAACATCTCACCAGTTTGTAATTAGATTCCAGTTTGGGGTTTCTGAAGAGGACAAACCATGCAATTAATTTTATTATTATTTTTATGCCTGCAGTAACAGACCACTATTATGTGCTCTAACAATCTGGCTCAGATTCTTCTGCTCTAAGTATTTCTCTGTTAGACAAGGGCAAAATGATGACAGGACTGCCAAGCAATTGAATGCTTCGACCTGCCATAAAGGAATTCAAGTCCACAGTGACAAGGGCTTCAGCGGACCCAATACAGAAGCCTACAGAGTAACTCCTGTCCCTTCCTTTCAAAGAGGGGCTGTGGTGACTGGTTTTGTCCCAACACAGAAGGGTACGATGGGCAAGAGATTGCCAAAATTAAGACAATTTAGGTGTAACAGCTCTACTGAGCACAACCCCCATGGTTTTCAATAGTCAGACTCATTGATAAGATTTGAGAAAGAACTGCCTGGAGAGAGATTTGAAGCTCTCTGCTCCGTAAAGCAATTAAATATTTCTGCCACCAAATTTCAGCAGGTTATTTTGACCTTTACTGTTCAAAATTTTCCTTAAATGAGGAAAACAAATAACAAAGCTATCAAAACCAGCCAAAAGCTGTAATCTTGATAGGCCATCTTGTGACTCTGTCCCCTCTCCACCTCTGCAGACACTTTGTTTAATGCTGCATTATGGAAAAGTTGACAATTCAGCCACCTGCTGGGTACCAACATCCTGAGGGGGAAAAACTTGGTCACTCCTCTACACAAAAGCTGGTGAGACTTTTGCCAGAAAATTCAATGGGGCAGGATCAGGTTCCCCCTTGCCAGTACCAGAGGTCAAATACTATTTTATCCTGAGTTAGTAACAAGTTAACAGAAAAGCAGATTTTCAGAGTGTGCAGTTCTTAAACAAAACATTAGCCTGAACACATGCACACACAAAACTACAGTCTGCCTGCTTCTTTTGGATGATATATTTAGAAATCCTATTAGCTAGAGAGATCAACATTCTTATCTGAATTTCCAGGATGCTGTAACATGCAAAATTAGAGCAGCTCTCTTAAGTGGGTCAATTATCACTGCTGCACTTACAGCAGCTTTTCCCCTCCCTCTCTGCAGCATCCATAATAGCCATTTAGCACAAGGATTTAAACAGTAAGAGGTTGAGTTGACACACACCACAATGTAAAGTTCCCTTCTTTTATATTTTTAGAATCTTAGATGAACAAAAAAAAAAAACAAACCAAAAACCACCCAAGTACAGTATCTCCACATTAAAGTGACGGTCTCCCTATGGAAAGCTCCAATGACTTTCAGGAACAGGGCACCCTGAAGGATAAGGCTCAGCAGCAATCACACTCACCATTTCCCTGCCATATCTGAGTCACGCACAAGTAGGTTTATGACTTCCCCTGCAAGGAACAAGAGGAGGACTTGAGAACCACTAACCATCTCCCCAGCCCAGTCCCCCAGGGGTAGGGCCATACAACCAATTTGAAAGACTTCAAGTTATTTTCTTCTCAAGAAGGAATTCTCACTGCAAATCCCCAGACGCTAGTGGAACATGTCAAATACCCAGCGTCGCTTCAGATACTACAAAACCATCCATAAGGGACTGACAGATACATCACAGGGCCTATGGAAACACAGAGTCCTCCTCAATACAGCTGGGAGCCAGGCAAGAATGCAGCAAGGGACACAGCCCCACTCCTCCTGCCTCACTGCCCCACTGCCACCCACCCACAAGCACAGGGCAGCAGCCAGGAGCTGTCCTAGCAGCAAGGAAGAAAACAGAGCCACTCAACAGAGCACACAAAGGCAACAAGCACACAAAGAGGAAAATTTTGCTTTCCCACCAACAGCAGACATGAAATACTGCATTTTCTCTGCGACATACTTCCTTTACACACCTCTCTTTATATGACAAAAAACTGCAAGGCAGTACTGCAAGTGAAAAATCACATGAGTCTCCTTCACTGCATGGAAAAGGAGGCTGGATACACTGGCTCCAGGTCACGAGCCTTGCTGTCGAAATTCAGCAGTCCCAACCCTGGCTGGAGGAGAGGGTGATGGGAAGAAATGAATGTGCTGAAATTAAATTTTTATTGCTGCCCTCTTCCCTACATCTGCAGCTTTTTCTCCTGTGGTACCAAACAGGAACAATCACACAAGCCAAGCGTTACCAGACACATGAGCTATTTGGAAATAGATGCAAATAACATGGGGCAACATTAGCCACACCCTACTTAAGGTGGCAACTTTTCATTAACAGATTGAAACTCTCCCAGCTAAAACCCATCCACTCAAAATGAACTTTACAACTTCATTTTAAAAAGAAGCAGAACAAGGCTTTACCAAGAGTTCAAGTCCAAGCAAGTGGTTCATAAGAAAGCACTTCTTTTCTGAGAGGATGGTCAAACACTGGAACAGGCTTCCCAGAGGGGTGGTCAATGCCCCAGGCTTGTCAGTGTTTAAGGTGTATTTGGACGATAACCTTAACAACAGGCTTTACCTTTTGATCAGCCCTGAGGTGGTCAGGGAATTGGACTAGATTATTGTTGTAGGTCCCTTCCAACTGAAAATACCCTATGAAACTGTCTGACGTAATCTAGCAAAATGAAATAATTTGCTTTTGTAAATATGTATTTTTAACTGTGCAATTTAAAATTCATTTTTAATGCCTAATGTCCTTATCACACTCAACACTTCAACAAAATACATTTTGAATGCAACTATATTTAATCAGAAGTAAAAGGTCAGTAACTAAAAAGAAAGTCCTTAACCAAAGAGAAATAGAAAGTGGTTTTATTAACTTCCCTAACCAAAGCTCTCAAGTCTTGTTGATTAAAGCATAATTTCAAAAGTTAACTTTTTAATTGGGAACACTAGGGCCTGCTGGCTCCAGGAAGTTTTAGCAGAGGTCATAAGATTGCTGGAGATTTAATTTTTCATTTCTAATAAAAAAGGAAGTCTTGCCCTTTTCCTTGCAAAGATAGACCTTGAAGTGTTAGTAGGAAAACAACGTATCCATCAAAGGCACTCATGGTGAAGTTATACAAAGCCTCCCAAGGCAGTATGGAAGCTGACAGAGCCTGCTAGTGCTGGAAAGGAAATTAGCTGAGCTTCACTTGCAAAGCCAAACAAGGCAGAAAGGCTCAGAAGCTGATGCCTAATCTAGGATTAAAAGAGACCGGTTCCTTACTCCATCACAGATTTTCTGGGTAACTTTGAATGTGTCACTTAGCCTCAATTCTGCACCTGGAAATGAAGATAAATACTCTCAACTTCCCTTTCTGAGACATGAAAATAAACACATTAAACCAGGAGGCATTCAAATAGCTTGGCAATAAAGTGCAAGTACTGCAGACAAGTAGGAAATAACAAAGTACTGCCCCATTCAGAGAGGAGATGCCCCGGGTTTTTTTCCCAAATCCTTCTTGCCTGCTGGGATCCTGCAACGCCTTTGTGATCCTCCTTCAAACAAAAGGGAGGTAGTTCACATGGCAGAGGAAGTAGGGGAGGAAAAGTGCCTTATGCTTTCCTACTCAGTGCAATTTTACACGTAAAAGACCCCAGGGCACCAAACTTTCTCTAATTTAGGTGTCAGGAGTAGAAGGTTGATAAAAGAGGTTATTTTTCTGAGACATTTAATGGAAAGATTCTTCTGCAAATAACTCAGAAGGGAGACCTCACTTGGCTGTCTTGGACTGACCCCAGCTCATTCCTCTAACCACACAAAAGCCACTGAAGACCACCTGAACAATACGGGCAGCCTTAAGCTCAGGAGGCTGCCCCAGCCCTGGGTGGTGAGAGGGGCTTTGCGAGTCCACCCCCAGCATCCAGACTGATCAGCTTTACTAGTGGGGAGAAAAACCTGCCCTGAATTTACCTCCAGAGGCAAACAGAGGGATATTTACACAAGATAGCTGGTGAGAGAACTTTGTGAGGATGCTTCTCATGTTGAAAAGGTTTTATTTACTAAGCTCTAACAAGACAGGATTTGGTTTACAACTAAGGGAGCATTTTCCAGAGAGCTTCAAAGGAAAAGAATAAATAAATAAAAAGGTGCATGTGTGGGGGATAAAAGACATTTACCATGTAAAACAGCACTGTAAAAAAACCCAGGTGGTAGCGTTGGAAAATATTACAGAAAACAGTGGACACTTGCATGGCTTTTCTAACAGTTGTATACAGCAAAAAGGATTACAAACAGAATGAAATATTCCTTGATTGAAACAAACTGATATCCCACCTGGAATATCCTGGCCAGGCTCTCATTGTTCACAAGTGACCCCAGGGCAGCCCCAGGTTACAGCCGAGCCCATAAGTCAGTCAAACACGCTGTCCGGCTCTTCCCAAGTTCCCCTCTCTCGGGAACAGCAGGACCAGCTAAAGAGCCCTTTGTTTCCATTCAAACATATGTAGGGGTGGAAAAGCTGTTCAAAACATTAAAGAGAAACAACTGAGGACTGTTACTATTCCAAGAAACAAATTACGAGCCAGAGCCTGAAATGCCCGGAGCGCTGGCAGTGCCAGCTCAAGTCAGATGTCACTGGAAACACTCAGCATCGCTCAGCCCCTGGGAGCAGGACAACTGGTTTCATCAATAGTGACTCTTAAATCTGCTAGTTTGTCTTCAGGTGCATTTTTTGCTTTACACCTTTACTACTGCCACTCACAGTGAACATTTTATAAAGAGAATAAGCACAGGCTGGTTTGGGTTGGAAGGGACCTCAACGCCCATCTCACTCCAACCCCCTGCCATGGGCAGGGACACCCTCCACTAGCCCAGCCTGCCCAAAGCCCCATCCAGCCTGGCCTTGAATCCTGTGAGGGATCCAGGGGCAGGCACAGCTTCTCTGGGCAGCCTGTGCTAGGGCCTCACCACCCTCACAGAGAAGAAGTTCTTCCTAATGTCTATTCTAAATCTACACTGCTTCAACTGAAAACCACTTCCCCCTTGTCCTATCACTCCCTGCCCCTGTAACCAGTCCCTCTCCAGCGTTCCTGTAGCCCCTTTGTGTACTGGAAGGCCACTAAAAGGTCTCCCCAGAGCCTTCTCTTCTCCAGACTGAAAAAGCCCAACTCTCTCAGCCTATGCCTGTGAGTAGCTCATCAAAGGATGAGGCACCTCCCAAATACAGCGAATAGCAAGTAAGCCATCTTGCCTCTAAAACATTAACGCTGACAAGCAATGTAAGCAAGGCAAGTGAAAAGCTATGTCAAAGTTGCTGCATTGTGGGATTTTGTGTCAAGGAGGATAATAAAAACCATAAACTGATGTAAAATAATTCAGATCTCAAGTAATAAATTGAAAGTTTTTAACTAACTATAAATAAAAGCTGTACTTTAGATAAATAAACTTTTGTGTTCTCTCAGTCTAGAACTATTTTTTTCAGATTAAAAACATTTGTGTTACTGGAATATTTTGCATTAATTAAACAACGCATAAGAACCACGGGGAACTTAATGTTTTCCTATTTCAGGCTGAGGTTTATTCAGGCATAATTCAGACTGCACCAGTAGACTTGGCTACAATCTTCCTCACATTTTCACAGAGGCTGGCTGGCGACATGTACATTATGAAAATAGAAGAATAAGCAGATATCCATGTCAGATAAATACATTCCACTCCCTCAAACTGCACTCATTCAGACACAATTAAATCCTGTTTTCCCTCTCCAAACGCTTCCCACTCTTTTGGTTCTGCCACTGGAGAGAACACAATATTTCTTGCCACGTCAGCCCCTGACTACATCCCATTGTACCTCCCCAGGCCACATACGTTCTTTACTCCTTCTAACATAATTTTTAAGAAACATGTTGTTTTCTACTTCAGAGTCTAATCTATTCCCAGATAACGTCTCTTGCCTCTATGGCTCCCAAGTCACTCCACTAATTCATTTGGACCACCCAAAACCAAGGTGCTGTTCTCTGCAATCTGAGGAAGCCTTTCACTACTTTGACCGTGTTATTTCTTTCTTCTAAGATACATCCACCCATCTTCAGTCTTTAACTTCCTTTCCTAAATTTCTCCCAAATCTCTTCACAAGACTTCTATAACCAACACAAGGACAGCACAATTTAATCACAGTAAATCTACTTAGCTGTGTATATAAATCTCCAAGTGCTACGAATACCGTACACCCTTTGCCCAGTGTATCATACAGCGTATTTCTCCTCTTTGCACGCCCTCCTCTGATGGCTTCTCCAGAAGACCAAAACCAATTGCAAGCTTATTTCCTTGAACATGCATCTTCACTCCTGCTACAGCATCTTGTCACACAGCCATCCTCTACACCTGTTCTTGGTCCCTCTGGACCCAAAGTCCCAGAAACATGCCTGCAGACTCTAGCACATTTTGATATTGCCAGGTCTAGCCTGGAAACAAACACACTGATAATGATCATCATAATTAATCTATGGAGGCTTGAACCTATTTTAATTTCAAAGGTCAGCAAATTCTCAGGTTTTCAAGTTGCCAATGAAAGGGTAAGATACCAGAAGAGGAACTTATATTTCAGTGTTCAGAATTCATAATTTATTTGGGGGTTTGGGGTTTTTTTGGTGAGTGCTTTTTTTCAGGCTAACACTGGACTTTAAATACTAAAAACCCACAAAACAATGAACTGAAAACCCAAACAGCAGAATGCAGGCAGACGCTGAACTCACTCTTCCAAAGTAATACAGTTAAGTTCTTAATATCAACTAGAAAATTAAGTTTAACAAATGGATTTTAAAAAAAAAAGTCAAACACTAAAAAAATTGTGCCATACAACCATGCAGACATACCACTTCTTGATTTCAAGGAAGCACAGTAACCATGCAAATGAAGACTCAGTACCTTGTGATATTGATATACAAACACAGAGCCAGTCTTTGCAGTCTTACTCATACTTTTCTCCCAGTAATTCATGTGAAGTATCACACAGGCTATTGTCTCCATTTAACAAAATAAAAGTTGGGAAATGAATGTAGGTATTTATGAAGTGTCAACCAGATCAGTACCTCTTGCACATAACTGAGATACATGCTGAAATACTTTAAAGAAGGATATAAAACAAGCAAAGGATTATTTTTTGTTTGCTAGCAAAGTTAGCCACAGTTGCTGGACAGATGGCTGCTATGCTACAACATACCTGTTTGCTTCTTGTAGCTTATACTGCTTCCAACGTGTTATCAGTGGGGAAAAATGGACTTGGGTATTATGGCTCTGCTATCATTCAGTAGTATCAAACAATAACTGTAAATAAATTACTTTTAAAATGTGATATGTGCATAGAAATACTGGTAATGCTTTTAAATCAACACTGTTTTTATGGCAATGATAAGGAGTTATACTGTTCAAAGTCTGCACAGAGACTTTATGTTAGAACCGACCAGTCCAACAGGCAAGTCTTCCTTTTAATGCCATTATTCCTGCAAACCCACATTTTTCTAAATATACAAATACAGTGATCATAACACTATCGGAAAGCCATAATTTCAGAATACTGAATGTAGTTTCTGAAACTAAAACCAGAATAAATCATCTCAATTTTTTAAAAGCTAAAATACAGAACGAGAAGAGCAATCTAGAAAAAGCATCAAACAGTGTACTGATGATATGCATATACTGCTTTAAAGTAGAAAAGAACTAAAATAACACAGAAGTGATTGTTTGTTACTAATCTCCAAATTCCAGTAACTCAAACACAACATAAAAAGAAAAAAAATATGCACAACAAATAAATCTGGACAGTCATCTGTATCTAAAGCTTACATGGACTTTAATGAGGCTCTACAAGACAAAAACAGGGGTGGTGTAGAGGAAGGAGGTGTGCAGTCCCACCTCCAGCCACAAGTTCCCCTATGATCTGTAAGCAAATTTCAGAATTTATCAAATGCCTTTTGCTCCCAAAACTAAGATGGGAGTGATACTGTCCTTCCCACAAACATTAAAAGAAGGAAATCCAAGTATCTTGATGGAAACCCCACTGGAACTCCAATCTGTTCTTTAATGCTGACACTGCAGGAGCCTCTGGGTTATATTTTCATTTGTTTTAAAATATTTAAAAAAACCCCAATATACTACAAACAAGTAATACCTAACACAGCAGAGGAAAAACATAATTTTATATTAAAAGAAAATGTTGAGAAAGAAGAAATTCAGAGTTACTGATGGGAGATAGAATGACATTTATAGCTCCTTGTGAATACCAAGTATTTTATGTTTAGAATGAGAAACATTTTGCTTGAACCACAGGAAAAACTCCCATTCACTTTATCACATAAAGCCAACAATGACAAAGTCAGCTCCTCAACACTTACCTTTCCAAATCTGGAAACAAGGTCTAACTGGGATAGCTGGCTTGCTAAAAGTAGGCCTTATTTATTTTACTTATTTTAAATGGGAAAGGATACGAGGAGTTCCTTCTGTCCTACACACCAGGTAGAGACATGCAGCAATTACGTGGGTCATCTTTCTCCCCCGGGTTAGGTGTTTGCTCACAGCCATCTTGAAAAAATTAAAGGCAGTATCCAGACAATGTTGATTGAGTTGAAGCTGGTTTCCCAAGTGGTGAATCTGACGTTTCCCTAGAAAAATTAACAAGGGAAAAAAAAAATAATTTATTAACAACATTGTAGTTAACATGCTTTTGAGTTGAGGGTTTTTTTGGGTGATTTTTATTAAAGATAAAGTTGAGGGGGTGGATTTTGTTTTTCATCTGTGTGTGAAATACAGTAGTTTCACAGGTTCCAGGAATTATACATCCTCAGCTCCTCAGGACAACAAAATGCCTCATTTTGGACTGCTGGAATTGAAATATATGCAATCAATGAGTCCTGGAAAACAAAGCCACACATATCACCCTCCAGAGGGGATTCAAAACATAGCCAAGACTTCTCAGACAAAAGATTATGCCCCTTTCCCTTAACATCATTTGACAATTAGCATTTGGTTAGCTGCAGCAATGAACTTCTGAAAACCAGAGGTCACAGTATTTGACACTGACATGCAAAGAGAGGAGCCATTTTGCTGCAGCTCTCCCAAGAAGTGATGAAGTTTGCAGTTCCTCTGACCACAGCCAAAGCCCACAAGGAAAGGAGCTCTGCTCTGGGCTTGCCTGTGATCACCACCGATGGGGAGGCACTTCCTTCCTCTGAACACTTTTACACCAGGGCCTTCATTTAGGGCTTGGCTGCCAGACTGCTGAGATTAGTTTGTGGCTTCAGGAAAACAACTGTGCCTTCACCCTTAAATAAAATAATTTAAGGAAAAAGCGTGCTTCAGATGATTCATGGCAGGAAGAGATATAGCTGCTGGGACAGATGCGGGAAGTGAGGTCCAGTCTGTCCTCACAGGTTCAGCTTTGGAAGAGTGTGCCGAAAAGACAGCTTAAGTAAAAGGTGGGGAAGTCATGAGGAAAACAGAGCACTGCAGTTCCTCTGCTACAGGGTCAGACAGCACATCAAGAAAAATCCTTTAATTCAATGTGCCGGGCAGATGTTTCCAGTATGTGTATTTACAGGAAACGCTTGTCTGTTCCCTTCAGAGATGTCATGAGTAGCTTTGCTGAAGGGGTACACAATGCCTGACATGTGCCTCAGCCACCATTGCTCACAGAAAGTGATGATGGCCACGCAGTGCTTACCAGCACACCACCAGCACAGACCACACATCTTAATTTCATGTGAATCCCTACACCATCATCACTAGTAACATGGTAAAATTGCTTAACCTGCAAACAACTTTCTGCCAAAGACACTGCTTCAACTCAGCTTTTATTAAAGGTGACTCTGGACTCGCAGGGTCAGCAAGACTCCAGCCAAACAGAAGCTGCCACAAAGCTTCTCCTTCCTGCACAGGTGGCAATTAGTGTACTCACCAACGAGATCTCCTTTAAGGCACGTTGGTCAACCAGGTGTGACACATTTGGATGAAGTAAGGACAGAGGAAGGATACGTCACCTTCCGCAGGAGCTGTGGGTACATTAAGCTACTCAAGAATAATCCAAAGCCCATCAACTCAATAGCTTTTTCACTGTCATCAGCAGGCCCCGAACTGGTGCTCATCAGCCTTCACTCTTCAAAGAGAATACTGCATCTTCCCTAAATTAAGATAGTAACTAGCACATTTTTTGCCTTGAATTTTATTTCACACTCCATTCCTTGAGTGGTCTCAAGGCTTTTAATGCCCCTAAGAAAGCAGCTTGTTCTCATCTGGGGCAGGAGGACGGATGACAACCAAACTCATTTTTGTAGTGCCAGCAAAGCAGCTCCCCCAATTGCTCCCTTCCCCGAGCGAGTCCACCATGGTGGCTACCATGGATCAGCGAGGCTACGGAAAGCTGCCTCTTCCTATCATCTAAGCTTCCTATTTAATCTGTTTGCTACTTTGCCATGCATGGCTGCTGAGATGAAGACACAAAAAACTGCAACCTGTTGAGATTTTAGGTGCTACACACAGATGTACAACTTTTGAAAAACAAATAGTCGTGCCCATGCCACGTACTTCTCCCTGAACTGCAGAGAGAACTAGACTGGAATGACTGCAGCAGTAAGTGTGCAGCATTCCCTTTAAGACAGGAATGGCCTCTAATTCCATGTCCTCAAAGTCACAGAAGTAGCTGAAAACAAGAAACAATTTCAGTAGTTCTAAGCGTTGTCTGAATTTTGCTTTTAAGTAAAGCTTTTGGAAAACATGAGAACAGTGGCTCCCATGCCAAGGAAGAGCCACATGCAGTCCTGAATGCTTCTCGGGCAAATGGTGGAACCAGCATGCAGGGACACAAGGACCAGGATGACACAAGGCCACCAAGCAAAAAGAGGTGATGAGGCAGCTTCCCATGCTACCACCATGGCAGTGGCTGACGTGGTCCTGAGCATGCAGCAGAGAACAGCCCAAGTGAGCTGGAGATGCAGAGTAAGAGCAGGGCAACCAACAGACAATGAGACTCCTGCCCCAGAACTCCCCAGGCCCATCCCCATTACGAGGTAATCCTTCTCCCAAGAACAGCATGCTCACACAGGGCTCTGCACCTCCGAGGGCATTTCAGAAACAAACAACATAATATTACTTTTTTCCCTCTTTTGTTGAGGAAGATATTTGAAATTAATTTCTTTCATAAGCTGTTCTTCCCACTGAGCCAGTCCCATCCTGAAACTGCCATTAATATTCTCCAAGTATTTAGCCTTTTCTTAATTTCAAGTGTTGAAATATAATTCATCATAATCCATCCTGGGTAAACAGTATGCTTGTTGGAGTAATATATGCTTTTTTAGCTGAGCTCTTAATCCAGCATCAATATTTTAAAATGCAATTACTTTAGGGGTAACCAGTCATTGTCTACTGACAAATACCAAATACCAATTCGTCCACTTATGAAATGCTATTTCATTGAATGTTTTACTCAACCTTCATAAGAGCAGTGAATGCTTTAACTATTCTGTGTGCTAGTACTCCCTCAAGCTGCTTTGTAATATTATGTCAGCCATATAGTTTGTGGGAAAATAAGACTATTGTTAGACTGCTGGTGATCCTCCCAAATGAACAAACAGGACAAGAAGCGTCTTAGAAATTATGTGCATCTTGATGACTAAAGTGGGTTTGTCCTTATCTGTTATGAGAGAGAAAGAAATGTACTGCTTACAGCATCATCTAAGATAAATATTTACGTTCTGTAACCAGTCTCCTATTTACTGAAGAAAGATTAAAAGCTTTGTTGTTCCCCTACTGCCATCCCTGCGTCTTCGATTTAACATGACAACAAATTTCTGGGTTTTTTCGGTATCTTATGTAACACTATCAAAAAAACCCAAACAAAAAACAAACAAAAGCTGAAGAGGTTAGCATTATTAACTGTGCTTCTAGATTTCTCCATGGGGAACACAAGATACCTCATAATCCTTCTGGTTCCTTCACAGTTTCAAGCAGCATCCCCGTTCAAAAGGTAACACCAAGAAAAGACAAGGACCGGCTAAATGGCTATTGCCCCAGAACTGCATTAGAGTACCAAAGCGTTGTACAGTGCCCTCACCCCAGTCAGATGACAACAAGGAGTATGTAAGTTTGTGACTTCCAACCCTTTCTGCCAGTCTTACCAACCTGACATTTTCAGAGCTGATATATGCGCCTCTGTAATATTTTATTTAACTATAAATACAGTGAGTTAATCTGTTGGTATCTGAAGAGCCCATGTTCATGCTTAGAGAAGCTGGGTATAAGAAAATAACTGATAAAAATTAATTCTCTATCTAATGCTGAAGTTACTGTTGACAAACATGAACACAGGCTTAATATAATAGAATCATAGAATGGCATGGGTTGGAAGGGACCCCAAGGATCACAGAGCTCCAACCCCCCCTGCCACAGGCAGGGCCACCAACCTCAGGCCTGGATCTACACAAGGTTGCCCAGGGCCCCATCCAACCTGGCCTTGAACACTTCCAGGGACGGGGCATCCACCATCTCTCTGGGCAGCCTGTTCCAGCACGTCACCACTCTCTCTGTAAAAAACTTCCCCCTAATATCTAACCTAAACCTTCCCCCCTTTAGCTTTAATCCATTCCCCCTTGTCCTGCCATTGTCTACCCTTTTAAAAAGTTGAATCCCCTCCTGTTTCTCTGCTTCCTTCAGGTACTGGAACGCTGCAATGAGATCCCCCCACAGCCTTCTCTTCTCCAGGCTGAACAAGCCCAGCTCCCTCAGCCTCTCTTCGTAGGGGAGCTGTTCCAGCCCTCTAAACATCTTTGTGGCCCTCTTCTGAACCCTCTCCAACAGTTCCACATCTCTCTTGTATTGGGAAATGTATTCAGGCAGACTGCCAGTCCTCAATATGAGGAGTCCTTTAAACTTTGCAGCAGTAGCCACAAACCTCAGACACCTTCTGACATGAGTGACTGCCCCCCAGCAATGCAGCAGGGAGCTGCAGAGCAGCAAGAGGAGCAAATCTCACTCCCCAGCCAACCTGATATACAGCATTATGTCTATCAGCACTCCCACTGCTCCTCACTAGCAGGGTGGCATTTTAAACCCCTCCATTTGTTGGTTATCTCCTGACTGTCTCCATCGCTTGCTTCAGACTACCAGAGTGGCTTCAATCAGCCTTAATGGCGGGCTAACACCCTTTTCACCAATTTGACCATATGGTCCCAGTGTGCAGTGAGCTGGTCCAGCTATCTGCAAGAATGCAACAAGCCTCATGATCTCAGCCAGAACAGTGGGAATATCCAGCATTCCAACACTATTTATTAGCAATCTGCTCAGCTCGGACCTCACCAGATTACATCACAGTGTTACAAACCCAAATTAACTGAAGTGCTCTACTGGATGGAAAAGAACTGAAACAATTTTAAACCCTGCTGTGCTCTGGGTTACAAATCGAAACTCAAGACAACAGCTTCCCAGCTTTGTTACCTGTTTTATCCAGTGGCACAGGATGGGGGGTTCTTAAAGTTTGAGTGGAGGACTACTCTAAAAACTTGCAGCTACTACCTCGGCACTAGAAAGGAATTTCATCGTGTGAAATGGCCAGAAATACATATTGGATTTTTTTTGCTAAATTGCCAGGCAAGAGTACAACATATAAGACAAAATATACAGGGATAAACCAAGTCTCTTAGTAGGTGCATCTTTTTTTAATAACTTGCAATAAGAGTTGCCTCTTTGGGGCCTCACTGGTTTTTGACAGATACCGGAATTCTTTTTTTAAACCAAAAGAAATAGAGCCTTTAAGGTCAAAGCTTACGCTTTGTGCTGCCCTTGCAATTTAGTGATGGCATTAAAGTGGTGTCTAAGTATCTCTGGGAAAAAGACAAGGAACCGTGTCCTTTATAAAAGGCAGGACAAGTTCATCAGCAAGGTTACAAAGATCCTCCCCCTTCCCTCACCAGTAAAACTATTCTCCTTTGAAGAGCAAAAGAGCAAAAGTCCAGAAACTACAGAAATTTTGCAACGTAGAGGACCCAGCAGTTCCCATTTATTTCTCAAAGGCTCATCATACCATCGGGGTGGAGCAGAGACAGGCAGGGAAGAGAGAGAGAGAGAGAGAGAGAGAAGATTGCACTTCTGTAAGCAACGCACAAAATCAAGTTCCCAGGCTACCAAGTAGTAAAGTTTATCACTCTCCCAAATCTGCATCTAAAAACAAAAGGCCTTTTTCAGTTTTTAGTTCCAAGTCTACTAAAGAAAAGCGTTTCTACCCATCTACTCCCAGAATGGTGAAAGAAACACCATCATCTCCTCAACTGATGCCAACCTCCTCCATGCTTTGAACTGGCACGTAAAACCTGAACCAACAAGTTCAGATAGGACCCTGACTGCTACCATCCTTTTATTTCAGAAAATGTCTGGGTTTGGATAGAGGAAACAGTGGTTTATTACAAAACAAAATGTGTAGGCTAGAAATCACTGTCCCAAAAATAGATTTGCAGAAAAACTTGGTAATATTAAATGCTTACACAAGAGGCAGTTGATAGCAAAACCGCAGCTTAAGTCATAATAGGAGCAAAATACAAAAAAGGGGAAAAAAAATCAGACCTGTTCTTTGCAGGCAATTTTCCTTCTTTTATGATCTCGTTACGACAGAAACATCTTGTTCTCTTCCCCTATTCAAAAGGACTCATACCTTTTTTTGGATCCCTTAAAAGTCAGTAATGTCAAGCAGCTACAGCTACATATTACTCTCATCTGGCTTCTGCCTGCTCATCTGCAACCCTCCCCTCAGACTGACACTGCTATTTTAAAGTAGTACTTTTCCATACAAAGCCTAAAGTTTCCAGGGAAATAACAGGCATTACACAGCCAGAGCTTAAATGCATTGTTACGATACTAAACTGCATCTCCAAAATCCAGGCATACAGATTTCCCCCATCCCCTTCCCACAATTTGCTTGAGGGGCCCTGGAAACCAGCACTACCTGAACCAGGCAATGGAGTCATGTTAACAGCACTAATCCCTTTTTTCTTTTTTCCCCAAAAAGGATTGTTATGGTAACAAACACGAGGTTCTATTATAGGCAACGTTTTGGATGGGTTTTGCTTGGGTATTCATTTCCAGAATTTGAATTACTTTACCAACAGGATTTTATGTGCGGATTTTATTCTGCATTTGGCTTTTTACTCCTTTTCTTTCTTTGAAAAGGGTCACCAAAAGAACTCCTGAAAAAGGGAAAGGAAAAAAAAAAAGAAAAAAAGAGTAGTTATTCTGTGTGGGCATGCCTGCATGCTTTGTCATATCTTTCAATTTCAGCAAGTCCCAGCTCAAAGCCTGAATGAATTTCCTGCTCTTTGCTCCATGCCAGGCTTCTATGTTATTTGTATTACAAATAAGCTAAGCAAACAAACAAAGCCACAACAGGGAAAGTCCAGGAATATCAGTAGGGCTCCTTTTATGAAGGCTGGTCCGGGAAGTCTAGTCAAGCCTGATCAAAGACAAGAAAACATTTAAACCCCAAACAATGCAGGGAGGCAGGGAGGAAAGCAAGGAGGTAATGGCTGCAGCCATCACCCCAAGCACCTCCAGCAGCATGCACAACACCGGGAGTGAGAAGCAGCTTTACCTCTGTGAGCCTGCAGTGATGAAGGCCAACAAAGAGTAGGACATCACAGCAGTGCTGACGCAGCACAACACCAACTTGAATTTTATTAAGGACAGCCAGAGTTAGCCCCACTAACACCTAATTGCCCATAAGACAAGTGATGAACATGCCAGTCGCATTCCCATGATCTGCCTAACTTCAGCCTAACCCCAAATCCCCACTTCACCACCATCGAATTGTGGGTGCAACCCCATGTCCCCAGACCCATGTTCTTCCACACAAGAACTCCCCAGTTCCTCCATGGCATGTGTCCATCCCAGGGCTGAGCAACCTGAGCTCAGTGCATGCTTGGCACCCCTCCAACTGATGCAAACCCGTGCCAGTGTCACCTGGCAGATCTGCTTCAGGGACTGCCCATGGGTACGCTCTGTTCCTCTTATCTCAGCAGTGTAAAACAGCTCCTGGCCCATTCCCTGTGATATTCCACCAGCTGCGCCAGCACAACTGTGTGTGGGGATGCACTGAAAACCAAACCAGTAAACTGATCCTTGTTAAAAATAACCTTGTGAAATAATAATAATAAAACACAACAAAAATACTTAATCCAGCTTAATCTAGACCTGTTTACTGAAGGATTGATGCCTCTGCTTTATCTTCTCATGGCAAGAAGCAGACTCTCTCAGCACAGAGACCTGTATTCAATTTCTCTGCGAGGTGACAATAATCCAGCCCCTCTGATTTGCCTCCCATGAGAACACCCCAACTACCAGGTGCAGCTCCCCATCTCTCTTGGTAAAGCCCTTCCATCACATGTCAAGTGTTCATTTGTTCAGCTAAGAGAACTAACATGCAACCTTAAGATTAATGGCTTAAAATCCAGATAGTGGTCATTACTCCGACCACGTCTTAAATATTTCATAATAAACTACTTTTCTTTCACCTAGAAAATCTGCTGTTAACATCTCTTCATGGCACTTATCTGTACTTCTTTAAGTATTAATTCCCTCAAAATTGGCCCTTGTATTCCCTTAATGCCAAAGCAGGCATGCAAAGCACCCACGTAACTTCTCCCACCCTCCTCCCAGAGCACATTTTCCATTCCCCGGTTATATGATACTGCTCCCACATGGGCAGCCTCTTTGCATACACAGCATCGGGCCATTTGGATTCATTTGCTTTACCCACTCTGAAGAATTTGTCTTCATAAGCAGTTCCTCTGACTTTTTGCATTCAGTTCTTGAATTCTGCACCCCTTGCAGGTGGTACTACTACTGCTGCCATTTCATTCCCTCTATCCATGCAACTGCTACCCCCTGTTCAACAACAGACCAGAAGCAATAGGGTTTATTCATGGGCTGTGCCTCACCTATTGCTAGCCTTGTCCCATCATCCTTCAGCAGTGGTGTGCTTGCTTTTTATCCTTGATTAATTATTTTTCTGTTTAAATACAAGAACTTCTTGCTAACAAAGTCCTTACTGAACTTCACTTCTGGTGTCAAGAGTCGGAAAACCACAGCCAATGCTGACATTAAAATAAAAAAAGACATAAAAAGCCAGTCTGCTGATTCACTAGCATCTGAAGGTATAGGATCATGACTATGTTAAGCCAAGCTCAAGCCCAAGTTGTTGCTGCAGAACATATTCCCATCTCTGGCACGACATTTATGTGGCTGAATGTTGATACAGATGATGAAACTTTCTCCGCTGATTATCTGCCCAAACAACAAAAAGCTACACTTTCATTTGGCCCAGTTCCCTCACATAATTCACCAAGCAGCATCCCAAACCAGAACAGCAGTAGAATGTGGCTGGGATGAGGAGAAATGCTGTCAGCAGCAACGTACACGTGGAATGACTTAAAGCAAACGCGAGACTGGAGCCTAAATAGGTCAGAGAAAAAGTACACCCCATCCCTGCGCTTCCTCCTGCCTCCCTGCTACTGCTCCCAGCCCTCCACTCTTCTCACACAAGTGGGCTCACACAAGAGGCTGACTTCCCACAGTTTAAACAAACACTAAGACGTTAATTCGTTGTTTGTTATAGCAGAATGCTCTGCATCATTTAATTTTGCAAGCAAGAAAATCTGGACTTTTTTAATTCCCAAAGTTTTATAAACTGCATTTTTGTTACTCACGTAACATCCGCAGCTGTTCCAAAGTTCAAACAGCAGGAAGGCTGCACTACTGGCAAGAACTGCGAGCACTTGGATGATTAATGTAGCTTAGGCCTTACCTATCTGACATTAAGGGAATTAGAAAGAAAAATTTTAAGATACCAAGAACTTTTAGGCAGTGGCAGCCTTTCAACATGTAAGATTTCCTTCTGAAAGCACCACCGGCTAGGCTCTGCTTTAATCTTCTGTTTTGTTTGGACAGTGGGGTTTTTTTTAAAATTACATTTTAAATGACAGTTATTCTTTGAGATTTTTTTCTGTATCTATATACACGTAAAGCTTTTTCCCCACACTTATCAATTACCAATTGTTACTCTTGTCACAACAAGAAATGAAACATTTCTGCTGTCACACAGCATTGCTGCTGATCCAAGCACTACCTTCAGCCATCCAAAATCATTTCTACATCACTGCAAGAGGAAAAAAAAAAAAAAGGTTTGCTCATTACATACTCTGACAGTTTTGAAAAACCCTCTTTTTAGAAGTTTTAAAACCCCATAATTCTAGCATTATTAGAGAGATCAGAACTTGTTTCATACGTACAAATCAACAAGCATTTCACTAGCAAGCAACCGTGATCAATCTACACAGGTAGAAAAAAAATAATCACAAATATACCACAATATAGGGGAAAAAAGTCTGTGGTCTATTGGTAAAAGTTATCAGAATCTTTAAAACAGAACAAAAATGAAGACACAACACAAAAGGATCCATTGCTGCAATGGAAAACTTTACGGATGCGAGCAGCATATAAATCAGTGCAATGTTATCTGCTAGCTGACAGCAAGTTCTAGTGCTTTCCCTGCAGATCAGGGCTTTTGCAAGGCAAAGAAGAGTGAGAACTGACAGGAGCCATTTTTCAGAGCCTTGCAGACTCCACGGAAGCAGGCAGGAGGAGAGGTGCCTGGGGAATCAAGGTGCTTTGCACGGATGAGGAAAATGCAGGAGCTGAAGGTGTCCATCGCCAGCCAGAAGTACCACTGAGACCAAGGGGACAGGGACAAGAGCGGATGTGACTGAGTTACCACAGCTGAACAATTACCACTTCTTAGCTGCACTGCAGCAATTAGCTAAGGTCATGCATACTAAGATTATTTAAAAAAAGAAAAACCAAAACAAAACACGTTTTCCTGTTTAACCCACCCTCCCTGCTATAAAAGCCAGTCCAGCCTTTCCCTTTTCCTGCCAAGGGGCTCCTGCATATCTCAGTGAACCTTCGTACTTTGCTTGTCCACCTTTAATACTTATCTTTTATAAAACATGTCAGAGAATTTATTTGTCCTCAGACACGTGCACAACAATTTTCCTCCCCAAGAGTTCAGCCCTGCTCCTTGTCTGTCAAAATACAAGTGTTAGTGCAAGTTATTTCCACTCTCCATCATCTGGCCGTGCAGGCAGGAAAGACTTTACTGACAGAGACTAATACCCAGCTGTGCTCTCAGACTTGACGCTGCTTCTTCAGGACCAAACAAGGTCTGTAAGCCCAAAGGTCCATTTCTTTTCTTCCCATACCCCTTTCTTCCCTCTCTAATTCTACACAAAAAGCAAACAAAAGGCCCTTTGTCACCATCCAGCCCTTACCTAACTGACAGTCAAAGATGTATGAGAGGGTTATTCCAGAAGTAAAAATTTCATAAACATCAACTAATTGGCAAATTTCTTACATCATCTCCAAAAAGGAAATAAGGCAAGAAGGCACCAAGGGAAAAAGGATGCAGAGAGAAGTAGTTGAGGGGGGTGAAGAAAAAGAGGCAGTTATTAGAGATATCAAAGGCAGAAGAGATAAAACAGGATCTAAAAATGGAAACAGAAAGAGACAAGAAGCAAAATCAAGCTGGGAAAGGCACAGAGCTGCTACAAAAGTGAGAAAGATTGTATTAGGTTAATACTTATTTAAAGTATTTTTATATGAAGCTGACAAGAGCGGTCAAATACTTCTTCCTTTATGCAGGAGGGATAAGAAACCTGGCAGTTAGGTAAGACAGCATCAATCTTTATTCTGGCTGCAGCTAAAGAATGAAATTCTGCCCTTAGTTTGTCCCTGGCAGCCGAGTCCATCAGCCACAGATAACAAGCAAGGAGTATGAATTTGAGGGGCTGCTCTCTTTTACCACTATAAAAGACCTACTTAGCTCAGAACTACAACTGACCCTGATAATTGTATTGCCCATAGACGAGGGAAGAAGTTACCAACAGTGCTTCAGCCTCAACTTTGCATTTCCTTCCTTTTTAAACTAAAAATAAGTGAAGGCTGCTGCAAATCCCAGCTAAACAGCGTAGTGAATCAGTGATGCTTTTTATCAAGACAGTCTCTCGTGCTATATACTCCAGCTTGGAGCTGAAAGGATATATATGTTTAAAGAGAGAATGCACATATTTCACAAACAGCCTTATATTTCTTTAAACAATGCCATTTCTGTAAGTCAGATGTACAGACTGTTTGAGTAAAGGATTAAAATTACAATGCCATCTATGTATTGCTACCAAGCCAACGTGGCCCTCTTAGAAAACATTTAGCACATTTGAGTAACGTTTATTTGTATGTATGTGATCTCTTCCATCTATAGGAAGCTACTCTTTACATACAGAATGTCATCAGCAACTTTTCTGGAAGGATGGAATTCTCAATCGACTTTACTCTCCTCCTCAGGAACCCAAATCACCCTAGGATTAAAGATGGAGAGCACAACAAGGGGCTAGGGGTGAGTGTTTAAAGACCCAGAGACTGGGTTTAGCAGCCTTCACCAAACTGCCAAACATCATTTGTTAGAGAAGAGCAGTTCACTAGGTTTCCAGAAGACAATGGAAGTTTAAGCCATCAATAAATGTGAGTTCATGCCTAAGGACTTATAACGTGAAATTAAAGGAAAGTGTAAGCACTGTGTTAATGAGAACTTAACAACAAAACTCATTGGACCTCTCAATAGTTTCCCAAGGGAACTAGTGGAAACCCCCACTGCTTGGAACATACGAATCCAGGAAAGGAAAAACGCCAAAAATACATGATGTGGAATGGACCCATATAAGAAAAATGGGCCAAGATTATTTACTAGGTTAAAATAAGCTCTTATGCTTTTGTGAAACTGTAAATAGAGGCTGCTTTGCATGATAGAATCATTCTGGGAGAACAGAACGGGGGGCAAAATATCCCCCACTCTTCCCTCCCCCAGCATCCATCTCTGCTGACAGGGTACAAGAGCCTTTCAGCTTGCTCACGGTTTGGCAGCAGAACAATACAGACCCTGGGACAATCAGACAGACCAAACTGACCTGTACAGCAAAGATCCACCTACTCAAGTTCCTGTCTCTTGATTTATTTTTTCCCCTGTCATCACCACACCATTGTAGTTCTCCTGAATTAAATATAGTATCAACAGCACTCAAAAAGGACAAAAAAAACCAACCCAAAACACCCCACCAAAAACCTCAACACTTGTTCACATAATAGAGTCTGAGAAATTTTGTCCATAACCAAACCTTTAGGGACCAACTTCCTTAGCTTTTCTAGACAATCCACTGGCCTAAAGAAGCTTGGTGTAAGCACAATTACTTTTTTTCTGTTCCTTATATGCTAAACCTCAAAGATCAATTACAACAGGGCTTTTTCTGTGCAGCACATCTAAGATAGGATGTGAGATCATCCATTAAACATACATATCCAAGACTAGATGCATTATTAATTCATTTTCCCCTAGGTAATATGGCATGGTGAAAAATAGCTACCAGAGAACACACTTACTAAAGACTTAAACAGAAATCAGTGGATTTATATGATGATTGCTACGCAGCAACCTAAAGTATCTCATTAAAGGACACATGGATTCTTCTCCCCTGATACTGTCACTGCTCCTACAGAGTAGACACTGATGTTCAACATAACATAAGGCAGAATTTTGATTGCAACCTACCCAAGAAACAGTTAGTTCTTAGACCTGTTGTGAGAGTGATCTATCTGAATTTAATTATGTCCGAGTCTGAACACCCACAGGTCTCAACTTCACAGCATTTTGCTGATTAGTGACAGCATTTCAAAAAGTCTCTTCGTTTTAAATAAGTTGGCTATAACACACTAACTGTCTCAGAGCTTCAATTAGGCGGGTGCTATAAACACCCAACGAGTTTTTACTGTCATCCTCTCTGATTTTGGGGAGCTACAATCAAGGAAGGTGCCCTAAGGAATCTCTTAACATCAGCATCATCTTGAACCTAACATATTGCCCTGGTGAAGTCCACAGAGTAAATTCTCTTCACTGGCTTCCTTTAAGGTCCACAAGACCAAAACACACACTTCAAACTGCCTGCCTCAGACTTTTTTATGCTGCAAGCAGCTCCTCACTCAAGGCCTCAGAAGTTCTACTGCTACATCAATCAACCTCAAGGACCACGATTTTCCTCCTGCCTTTTGTATTCCACTCTAGAGTGTTAGAAAAAGCAGACAGGCAGATGAAATTCTGCCTAGCTTTGTACAAGATGACCTTACATCCACGTATCCGTGGCTCTAGCAGCTACACCAGTGACAGAACACACTGAAGTTAGCATTTCTGTATAGTCAAACATCATCCTACTACATTATCACATAACAAGAAGTACGGGTGCTGCTTTGTTTAATCCAGCTTTAATTATCATGAGTATCCTACTCTATTGAAAGCCACGCTCCTGTAGATGTGAAGCTGAACTTGGCACAACCAAACATTTCTGAGGTCTCCAAATCAATTGCGGTTTTACCTTCTGGTAACCGTGCCTCTTATCGTTTTGAAATCACAGCACTCAAACCTCAACAACATTTTGTTCCAAGTGGCTGTTATTATGTTGTCTCCCCTTTTACACTTTCCACGAGCTAAATCAGGAATGGATCTCTGACATAAGGATCCTTCTTCTTAACTTAATAGTGAGTATGTCTGGAGGAGATGAAAACACACACACGATCCCCCGTGCTGAACCACGGAGGCAGGCGGCAGTTCTTCACTTCTGCTGCAAGATGCTGAGGAGACAAACCACTCCAAATGTACTCTTTGAAGAACTTGATTTTTGTTTCCATGTCACCACTTGCACTCCCTTATGTTCATCTTCATGTTCTGCTGAAGTTTTCTTAGGATTGTATTTGGTATTTAATATTCAGCATCACTGTAATCCTACAACTTGATTTCCCTGGCATGACAAATCCATGTTTCTCAGAAATCCAAAACAGCCTCAAAGCTTTATTTCTCTGTGTCAAAGACCTTGATCAACGTCAAGTTTCCTTTTCTTCTTAAAGCTGGTATCAAACACCACATTGATCTCAGAATGAAATTTGTTGTACATGTCAGATCAAAAAGAGCAGAGCTGGGGGGAGAACAAAACTACCCAACATTTACAGCAAGAAAACTGTCTAGTCAATGGCAAAAAGAACATGTGAACACCACTGTAGTCCTTCAAAAGAAGTTATTTCTGTTCCCAGTTCTCCAGGATCCGAAATAGGGTCCAAACTATCCCTGAGGAGACCATCTGCTATCAAAGCCTGGTAGACTCACCACGGACCAAGAACAGAAAGCGACAGAAGCACGTTTATGACCCACAGGACATCTAACAAGTTTATTTTGACCAAAGCTAGATACCCATTTGCTCTTAAGAAAGAAGCTGGCAGCAAGCAAGAGTTAACTTTTAGCAAAGGGCCAGCTGGAATAACACAGACCACTCAGACAACAAACGTCACCTTCACAAGCACCCTGGATTTGTTCCAAAAATCACTTGAAAAGTGGTATTCTTTCTTGACACGCTCAAGGACTGATTCAGCTTGCACCAGAAGCAGTATTATTTTCTTCCTAGTGCATGTTAAGCACTATAGTTTCTAAATCTACTTTGAGATTATTTTGTATAGTCTCAAGATACACATTTTCCCACAGCATCACTAAGCAAGCTTATAAATTGTTTTCCTTATATTTGTTTAAAACCAAAGATACCATGCAGCTAAAAATGTCAGTTTGTTTCTCCATCTTCCACCACCCTCCCAAAAGAAAGATACCTTTAAATATATAAATATATTTTTTTTTTTTTTAAGGTGGAAAGGGACTGTATTTGCAAAGCTACTCACCCACATTAGTACCACTATGAAATCACTTACAAGATTTCAGCTGACATTCAATAATTTTATTTCTAGCTATTTTCCTGAGCTCACAGAGCTTTCAGGGCCAGGGAAGTAAGCAAACATAACACCTGCTTGGATTTGGCAAGCTGCACGGGGCTCATAATAATAAGGCAAGGCCTCTAAAATCTTCCTCATGTACAGATGCCAATTTGCTGACGATAGGAAGATAGCTGTGCTCACCTTCGGAAACGAGGATGAATTTGGATTAGCAAGTACTGAGGATTCATCTCTCATTTAAAATGGAGGCTGGTAGCTAAAGAGGAGTGAATGATCAACTAAGAGCTATTACAGATTTACAGCTTTTTCATACAGAATCTGCTTTCCTCTCTTCACTCCACCTAGGGTAAGAAACAGGAGAGAACATACAAAAGCATCAGCCTGAAGGCTAGGTACAACTGGAGCAGCTGGGGCCGTACTTCTCATCATTTTTATTTTGGAAAAGTGTTTTCCTAATCTTTTAACGACTAGAAGAAATCTGCTTTCTTCTTTTATAACAAATCAGGTAAAACCTCAGAGGATGAAAGCTGCCAGAGCCAGCTGAAAAGAGAAGATCAACATCCCCATCCATCCCACCACCAGCCCTTTGTAGCAGCCCTCAGTGCTCTTTGGATTTTGTACTGAGGCCCAAATCAAGGTACAAGAAAAAAGCAAGCAGTTTTCTACAGGCATCAGCCAGAGCAGTCCATCAGTAACAGGCAACTCATCTGATTTGTCTGAGATGTTACAAAGAGTTTGGAAGCAGAAGTTTGCATCCATCCATGCACTCCCTCAGAAGATACAGGATACACATTCCATGAGCAAAAGCATCAGTCTTCTAACCTAATTTACAAAGTGTCTTTTCCCATGTAAAAGGATTTCTGTGCACATGTATAAGCTTACCTGTACATGCACACATGTCCACAGGAACCAGACATGCCTGCCTACAGCAAGCGGCTCTGCAAAACCCTGAAGATAGGTACCAGGATGACTGCTATGGATGAACACCCATGCTTTAGCACCCCTGCTGGGTGACCCTGGAGACTCTGCAGTGCTTCTAGCTCCCTTTAAGGCAAGATGATGTGATGCTTTCTAAAATGGAAGAACATTGAAGATGGCTGTATCTTACACATCAGTTTTGCAAGGACAGGAAACAAGTGACCTTCAGGTTCAGTATGGTCTATGCTGCCATCAAAAAAACCACCTCAGACTAGACCTAATAACCAGCATCTGGAGAGCAACCCATTCTCAGAAATTCATCCAAAATGGACTACAAAGCCAAATACAAACTACTGAATCTTATACAGCACCCTTCATAGCAATATTAAGTTCATGAGTCCTACTGTAAAAATACATGGAATGCTTTCCCTGAATATTGATTTATAAAATCAAAAGGTACAATGTAAATACCATTCCTATATATTCTCTTTAACAAATGACAAGTCATACAGGAGAAAACATGTGACTAATTCCTGGTCCACAAACCCAGCTCTGTGTATACCCCCAGAACCTGGAACTGTGATCCTAAACTGCTTTCTTAATACTATGTATTTCATAATATACTACCCAAAAGTACTACTAAACAACTGTGTGGTTTTAGAGCACATAAAGGAAGAACATACTCCTTTCTTCTATATATCCCATTTTATTTTAAAAAGTCACATAAAATAATTTCCTAGGGAATCACATGTTTGAATATAATTAGCCACTTGTTTTGTTGCAGTCAATGCTAATGACTTTTCTTCGAAGAAAGTTAGGTATTTCTATCCTTCAAACTTAAGGAAGCCTCTTTGGGCTGAAAACACAGGAATCCTCCAAACTGACTTTAAATAGCCAAGCTATCAACTACCTTTTCACTTAATTTACGCTGTGTTTGTTTGGGATAGCTTTGTTATAACAGCATGAAGGCTTTAAATCTAGGTGATTGAAGCCAGACTTCTAGGTACATATTTGGGATCCCAAACAATAATGCCAAGCAAACACAGCTCCCACTGGCATCCAAAGTAGGTCTAAACAACATAGCTCAAACCCAGGTTTAAGCATGCTAAACCCAACTCCTTGCTATACTGCTCACAGTCTTATCCACAACTGGAGCCTTGGGTTCAAGGAGACCATCCTGTACTTGTGTCTCTACTTCTTAAGTGTCATTTGCTTATAGTCTCTATTATTAAAGCTTAAAAAAAAAATGTCTATGCAGAAAACAATATCATTCATTTTTCCAGTGTTAAGTTCTCAATGTAGGAAATGACGTCAAATGATAGCAGTAACGATGCCTACATAAGAGGAATGCATTTGATAACTCTTCATCCATCCTGCAACTATTTAAACTTCCTTCATTTCTAGAGTACTTGGGTTTAGTCCATGCAGAGTAGTACTTGGTTATCTCTATTGGACAAAATGATTCAATTATTTAAGTATGGGGGGGAGGAAGGGAATAAATCATCTAAAGGAACAGTTTGCAACTTCAAACTCATGATCTCCCTTTCCACAGTTTACCCATAAATAGTCAGTTCTGCAAAGCCTCAGGAAAAAAAAAGTAATCTTCTCTATAACTAACTACTGAGCAACTGTAGAGGTAAAAGAAATTATTTTATACGTATGATCTCCTTTATTTTTTTTCCTAAATTAGAGGAAGAGCATTACATTTATTGAAGGCATTAAAAAGAAGCTATCTATTAGGAGTCTGGATATTTTTTGTTGTTGCAAGGAGCCACCTTCCAGAGTGAAGTTTTTTCCCTTCAAAACTTGCACAGTTAAATTAAGTCTCATTTAGGAAACAGTTTATATTCAGCTTGAGGAGACATGACTCTTCATTCTTCCACCTGTAATAAAGCATGAAGTACCTGCAAGACATCCTTCCCCCTTATTTCATGAAGTCATGGTCCAAGAAGGAATCACATCAGCTATAGCCCAGGTATGATCCCACACATCCAGCTCTCAACCTCCTAAATTATCCCATATACCATTTTTACATGAGAGACGATCCTAAACTCTGTGTGGGAAATTCCACTTCTAAGCAGTTAGAAGAGCAAACCCAAAATTTTAAGGAAAAGCTCCACTTTAAAGAGATGATTAAAGAAAGATATTCTCTTTCTCAGTGCTCCTCCCATGAAATTACAGTTGAATAACTATGACAACTGCAGAATTTAAACTTATTTCCAAAAGTGCTTTAAGCAGCGGGTAACAGCACCACCTGGTGATATTAGCTGTACAATGTTTTTTAAGCATCAGTTCAGGCATAGCAATCAGCACAGAAAACCACATTTTAATCCTGGTTGTGTAGAGTTAGGACTTCTTTTCAGCTAAAAATAGATGCCATTTGTATCAATAAATAGTAATAAATGGTGATTCTGTTAAAAAAAAGCAAACAATCAAACTCCTCAGAGCTAACACCAGTCAACTTCTACCTGGAAGTAGGGAAAGCTCTTGAGATAGCAACAGACAGTTTAGTAAAATTCAGGAATGGGTTCAAATGTTTTAATATGCTAGGCTAATGAACTGTTTGTTTAAAGGCTTGGTTTATAGTTTATATAGATGGGACAGAATTATAATCAGTCAAGCCTAGGTTATTAAAATAATTTGAAAAATCAAATTGGATGTCATGTATGCTGTATATTCCGAATTTATTATATATATACAAATAAACAGAATTAGCATTTTGGTCCTAATGAATTAAGAATTTTATTGCTATTCCAGTGAAGCATCACAGAACAGCTAATAGACATTGCTGGAAAAATCCTTAGGGATCCCAAAATGAAAAAGTCCTCCCTAAAGACGTCACGAGCGACAAGAATTCTATTAGAGTTGAGCATTTCTTCTTCATCACTCCTTTTTAAGTTGCGACTAAATTAGCACAGCCTGCGCACTCCAGGGTGTGTGCTTGGAGGAGGAGGGGGAGAAAACCGAAGATATAAAGGCCTGAGGCACTTCAAGCAGAGAGCATCCATCTGCTAGCAGCAGTCAATGAACAGAACATTTCTAAAAAGCTTCCCACTCATACGAAGTCAAGCCAAAAGAACACAAAACACCTTCCTTCACTCTGACTGTGCAGGACTGAATGTAACAGGACAGTGGGTTATAAATATTTTTTCAAAAAAATTTAAAAAAAAAAAAAAAAAAAAAAGGAAAGCAGCTCACACCGTGGTCCTGAGTTCAGCCTCTCCTGCTGCAGAGCTGGTTTAAGAGGCTCCTGCTCTTTTCCACGTCATCCATTCCCTCCTCCACTCTGTGGTAGCATGTGAGGGAGTGAAATGATCAAAGGGAAAGAAGAAGATTCTTTTTTAGTTTATTTTGCTTGTGAAACCCAGATCTTTGCAGCACCCCAGCAAACACGTTGCCAAAGCTAAGGCCCAGCATGTTTGGATGAGAGGAATAGGAAAGGGCAGGTGAGGACGGGTGGGAAAGGCAGGGATCAAACTGGTTTTGCTGTTGGAGATCCTTATTGTGAAGCTGGACTCCAGAGCTACAGCTCTGAGATGAAGGCCTCCAATGTTAATACTTGCTTGAAGGCATCCCCACCCCTTCACACACCACCTCGTTCGTTCCCACCTGCACACCACTGCCTATCAGCTCTACAGGCTGACACAACTACCTATGGGGAGCACAACAAATCCCAAAGCAGCAATCATCCAGGTTAAAAATAACTCACATGTGCACACAGAGTTGTTCTGATTCAGGCTCAGACCAGGGTTTGGTTTGGGGGTTTTTTCGGCAGGAGGTTGACATAGGTCAGTCTGCCGATGGATATGTAGGTGTGGCTGCATTGAACATAGGACCCTCCCACCAAACACATATTTCACATCCAGTACAGAACCCTGTAGTTCCTATTCATTTATATTTAATACCTACATTTACATTTGGGTCTTCCAACAGCGTACTGTCGTTGCCTGAGAGAGGCTGCTGCGGCAGGAGTCTGCCTCAGTGACTTTTCTAGCAGTGCTCAGCCATCTGGGAGGACACCTCACACAACTGGGAAGGCAAGGAGCACGATCAAAGCTACACACACACTTCTGCACAAGGAACGAGGTGATAATGTTGAGAAGCATCACCACATGCACTGCTCTGATACTGCTCCCTTGGCCACTGCTGGATGCCTGTGAGACACTGTGCCAGATGTGCTTGGGCAGGTGTTATTACAGACCTACAACAGGAACACATGCCTGCACATCTTTTCACAGACACACTTGAGCTGATGCTGCCTCCATTCCATACCAGCGGCCGCATGCTGGGTCCTACAGGACCATCATCCATGAGATGAAAGCAGCTTGGGGTCACAGCTAAGTCATATCCAGCTGCAAAGCACAGGTGAAATTAGTACAGACATGTCTGCAAGAACACAAGCAAATAAATCATGGTCTTCCTTATAAAAATGATGGAGACAAGCAATGAATTTTTTTCTGTTATTTGTTAATCCTGTCGAGGGTCCAGAAGTTTAATGCTGGGGCTGTTATTTAAGAAAAGCCATCTTCCAAGAAAGCTGTGATAGCTCCAACAGCAAATTACACTTGCAGACCCTCAGGCTCAGGGAATGCTTCCCTGCACTGTCGCATCACCAACTCTCCAATTTATTCTACCGAGCAAAACAAGACAGCGCTTCACACATGAAAAAGGAACTAGGTGCTATTAGAGAACATGGCATGAAAAAACAACAACATTCTCCCCCTCAGGTTTTGAAACAGTGTCTGCAAAGTGACACAAACACTTCGAAATTCATGTCTGAATATTTAAGAGACAGTCCTATGCCACTTATGTGCCATACATATTTTCCATTATCAAAGAAGAGAGCAGCAGCTACACGGAATTTAAACCAAAGCCACGTTACCTACAGCATACTTTTAAGCTTGCCTACAAGTTTCCAAAGCTAAAATAGTTTCATTCAAAAGCTTGTTAGAAGAGGCAGATTACTAGCACAGAATTTTATAAACATTACTAGAGGGGTAGGAAGGAGGACAGGCAGTTGCTTATTTTCTGCCACACTTTACAAGAAGGAAAATGGACTTGTTAATATCCAAGTTCATCTCCTTGTGAATGGTACTATAACAAGCGAATGTTTTTAAAAAAACATTAGCCCCCTAGGTAAACTGTCTTTAAGTAAAGGATTGTTCTCAGGAGAAATGACAGGTTCCAATTATCTACACAAGGCAGTAGGGCGATAAATCTCCATCAGTGAATTCCACAGATGTGATGTATGCTGTCCTACTCTGTCACATGGAAATCGTCAAAGTTAACAGTGAGAAATTTTAAGATACTAGAGGCCAAAACTTTATTATCAAAGGAAGAAACTTCTCATGTGGATGCAGAATTTTAGAAGGTATTTCTTCTTTTGTTTGCCAAAAATGAAGTAGAGATTTGCACTTCCCTGGCACAACAGTTTTTTCATGCCCACAGCCAACTGTTAAACTAAGAGAACAGAGATGGGAGAGAAGACAGAGCAAAATCATGAAAGATGCCTTTAACTCCAGAGTTAACAGGCCAAGTCAGTGTTTGAACACAAATATCTGGTATTATTAGTTAAGTAGTCATGTGTTAACTCATTTGATTAAGACTAAATTTTTTTCTCTGTTTTTTCAGCTTCAAAGACAATCTTCTAAATTAAAGGAAGTAACAGAGATTGTTCCAAGTCCACATAGAGACTGAACCAACAGCTCCAAGGAATTTGAGCAGTGCCTTTTCCAATTTCTCCCTTTTCTGGCTAAGCAAATACAGGAACAGAATAAGGAAGACTATCAAATCTTGACTCACGTATTTCAACTAGGTGGGATGCTGTGCTCAAAGCTGTCCATCAGTTTCATGGCAAAATCTTACCATTACAGCACCTCCAGCAGACCCTCTGATCTTTGCTTAAAGGATCCCAGACCTGCTTCATTAGAAATGTAACAGATCTCATTGAGAGACATGCATTCTTCTCCCCTGAAAGAAAACACTGCCATGAGCACCCACCACAGACCACTTGATACTGAAGATGAAGCCTTCTTTAGACAACAGGAAGATGTCCTGGTTCTCATGTTGAAGTCTCACTACCCCAGCACCTACTGGAAGGCAATGACAATGAGGCACAAGCAATACAGTGGACTTCTAGACTGTGTTAGGAACGAGTCAAGAGGAAGAAGCACCATGACATACCTACCATTCCCTAAAGAGGAGTAAGTGGTGAAGAATGCAACGTTTGATGGCAGGCTTGGTTACAGCAACGCTGAGATGACAAAGTTTAAGATCTTAAGGGATGTGAGGAAGATGGGTAGCATAACACTCTATTTCAGAAGGCAGGCTTTAGTGTGTTTAGAGAAGTGGCAAACAGGACCCCTTGAGGTACTGCCATGAAGGCCAAAGGGGCCAGGAGGACTGGTCAGTCTTCAAGTACAGTTTTCCCCAAAGCACAAGGACACTCCATATTGATGTGCAGGAAGCTGAGCAGGCAGGGTGTGTGGCAGCTTGGCTTTACAGCAGCTCACAAGCCTTGTTAATCTCTGTTGCAGTATCTGTTTTCAGGTCTCTCTATGTGAGTTTGGAAAAATGGAAGCCATCCCATATAGAAGAAGATAGAACAAGGACTCAGCTAAGCAAAATCTATATAACACAAGTGGACTGGATGGGATGCGTGTGAGGATGCTAAGGGAAAAAGTTCTTTGCCGTGAGGGTGGTCAAGCATCAGACAAAAAGGTTGTCCAGGGAGGCTGTATCATATACTTCCTTTGGGGTACCCAAAGCTCAGGGCCTGGTGCAGCTGAGCAGCTTAATGCAGCTTTAAAGCTACCACTCTGTGGACCTGATGAGGTCCTTCCAATTTAAATTATTCTATTTAATCCTCTCCTCCCTTGTTTTAGTTTCATTAAATAGTGTTCTCTGTTTTTCTTCTTTGGACACTTCTATTCCTCACATGTGTAATATATTGTCTTGGTCTAATTCATGCTGTACAGTTCTGGCAGGAAGTAGAGCCCTCCATAATCACTTGTAATAAACCAGCTATGAAATCAGTGATGACAAAGAAGGTTAAAAAATTAAGCAAATAGTTTAAATTAAAACAATTGAAAATGCATTAGAGAACATCTTCAGAAATGCCTTCCCATTTAGCATTAAAATACTGTTAGCTATGTTTTGGTGTTTAAGAGGACTGAGGGAAAACACACATTCATTTAAAGAAATGATTAGAAACACAGCACAACAGTTCAGAAATTGGATTAAGCTAGATGCAGCTGCAATCTTCAAACTTAGTTTAAACCAAATTTGAATATCTGCAACTGAAGCTTTCAAGTTATAATCACGCCATTGACCTTCCTTCCCCTCTCCCTTTTCTTTTTGGCCACTGAAGACTATTGAAAGTATCAGAGCTCCAAGTCAAGAACAACTGCCTTGTAACTACGCCTCTGACATGGATATAGTGAGAGCAGATTGCCTGCAAGGAAACAAGAATAAACCGGCTATTTAGAGAGATTATGTAATGTGGCACAGAGCTGTAAAATGAGATTTAAAGAGACAGAACTCAGCATCTCAGCCCTGTAAGGAACCATAAAAGTTGGGTGACATCAGAGTAGTTTGAAGAGGCTCAGACAACAGAGGAAAAGGTCTTGTCAAGCCTCCCCGTCTGGGCTTGTATTTCATTTGTACCTCTTCTTTCTCACAAAAACAGTAGTGTTTGGCTGTTCTGTGAAACCCTTTAACATCTCTTCACCTCATACATGTGCAGGTTTTTACTACAATAATATAGAATCTATAAGAACAGATATGAAGCAGTTTGTGGACCTGAGCTTCTCTAACTTGCAGAGCTCACAGCACGCTCGATAGCACAGTACTGCGCAGTGAAAAATCAAACTGATTATGAACAAATACAACAGTATTAAGTCTTTCCTACATAAATATTTTAGCAAGTGTAAACAAGGCTCCAGTTTTTATGAGCAGCCAATTCCCAAACGAACACACACAAACATCAGCTGGTTTGGGAAAGAAAGGCACAGACTACAAACTGCCACGCATCGCTGCATTATGGAGTCCACAAACCTAGAGACGGGAAAACCTTCAGGGTTTGCCTGTGGCTGTGTTTAGAACACGTATATATATATATATAAAATCATGGGCAAACATGTGTGTTTGTGTATAAAAACACTCCAGCGATGCACAAAACAATGATTTTTAGAAATTATTGTAGAAGAGTCCAGAACTGTCGAGCACTTGTTGAGAGATTTTACTTCTGCATTTCTTCACTTCAGAATGAAGGGGGG
>VZTU01021342.1:79564-96656 GCA_013400835.1 Zapornia atra | reverse complement strand
GGGGAAATGATGGAAATATTACCTTAGGTATTCTAATGAAAAACAGGTTTTCATCTAATTCTAAACATCCTTTCATTAAGAGCCTCAATAAATAGCAGCACCATACATTCAGCCAACCCCAGCTGCTTTGCTAGTGATTAAGTAAGAGACAGTGAGCCCAGATCACCTCCCCTGAAAAGACAGACGTTACAGCAAGGAAGAATTTGGCCCAGACTACATGGGGGAGGGAAGGGAAAGCAGGGGGAGGTGGTTGTTTTTTAAAAAACAGCAAGATGCTGGACTTTCCTCCACATCTTGTCAAGCCTGCAGGTTGCTGGCAAGCACAGTGTGAGACCTGCCAGCGCTCTCAGACCACACACGCGCTCTCAAATGCTCTCCAACCCACTGGGGACAACCTCCAGAGCAATCTGGGCTCCGCCGCCCATCCCTGCTTTCCAGAGTCTGATTCTTCCCTTCAGCAACAGCCTGCCTAGAGCACCATACAGGAGGAAACCGTGTGCTTACTGTGCTGAAGGTAGCAGGCAGCCTTGACGTAGGAGCCGTGAGTCGCAGGAACAGGCCTCCTGAAGCGTGCTCACAAGCTGTGCTGCACAGCATCCCGGCGGGAGCTAATTTCAGCAGTTCATTTGCAACTAAGTTAACTTTGGAAATGCAAATGTGGTAGTACCAGCAAATGAATAAATAAGTAGCTCAGCATTATTTTTTTCACCGATGAGAGTAGCACTCCAAGGATAACTGGTCATTTTCAATACAGTCAACTATCAGCTCACTTCAGTTCCACTCAATGAACAGCCCAACACTGTGTATATATATTAAAGAAAAAGTAAGTTCATTTACCTTGCTACACTGTCAAGTCAAAACATAATAGGTATTAACATAATTTCACCAAAAAAAAAGCAAGCCATGATCACGGGCACGCAGTGACAGGGTGAGATTTTGTAAGTTCACTGCCACAGCTCAATTTGCAATTAAAAACTATGTAAAGCTAAAAGTGTGATTAAATACAGCAGACAACTAGCTCATTATACAGCAGAGAAAGAAAGGCCTTTCAAACATCAATTGCTCTACCTGAAATATCAGCTGCTGTTGTCATGCCTGGGACTGAGCAAGAACATCACTTAGCTCACTGAAAAGAACTTTCCCAGAGACAGATTGGCAGCATGACAAATGCAGGTTGGGTACAGAAAATCAAAGACCAAGTATTTTTTCCTCATATAAAGGATGGCCGCAAAAAAAAGAGAAAAAAACCACATAAAAAGCCTTGGACAGGTATATGTAAAAAGACAAATTATTTCCCTGTTTTAAAACTGTTTGGGAGATAATTTCATTTCAAGCAACTTTAATTTCTTGTATATGATGCTGACAGGCTTTAGCCAAGTCAGAATCATTGTGTATGATGAGGGGCGAAGGGGCCACACACAAAAGTTGTGGGGAAGGAAGATGCTCAGACAGATTCCCCAAACACTCATCTGAGAAAGAAGCCATGTTTAGATTCCAGAGAAACGCCTACACTCTCTTTAGTCATTATTACCTTCCAGCATAACTGAAGGGGCTTTTGAAGGATTGAAACACACCAAGAAGCAACAGGACAGCATTTTCTCCCTTCAGCATTTTATTTTTCTTTAAAGATAAGGAAGTGGGCAGTCCTTAAGCATAACAAGACGATTTATTTTTAAGATACCTGGGTAAAATTACAGTTTTTATTAAAGTGCCTTCATCCAAAGACAAATTTCACTAACCCTAAAAGGTATTCTAGTGTTTTTATTCCACTGCTTAGATAGGTTACACTTTATACAGGCATTTTAAAAACTCTTAAGATAGCAACTTTGTAACCAACACTGAAACTAGCACACAAAGTGCAAGCTTTACTCTGCCAAACAAGCAGGGCTCAATACTGTTCCATACAAACAGCTGAATAAAACATTCTGTATATGAAACAATCTGTATATAAATCAGCTGAAAAATGCTGAGTAAAGCAATCTGGCTGTATTTCAATATCGCAGATCAATCTTACCCTTTCTATAGCTATGGAGATACAGTATCAGATCAACCTTATCCGTTGCATACCTATGCAGGCAGAACATCAAATAAGATTTGCTGTTGCAAAGGTAAGACTTCAATGTAGGAAGATACCTTTATCTAAAATGTCCCCCCAAAACAAGGACCATCTCAGTTAAACCCATCTACGTCCCTTGGTTAACTACGTGTCAGCTTCTGAGGCTTTGATATGATAATCCATCAGCTGTCATCTCCAAGAGTATTAATTAGGCTAAAAATGACAACTCCTGTACACTGATATGAGAAACAGCAATTGAAATGGGAAGACCATTCTATTTCTGGAATAAAAACTGGTTTTATTCACTCTTTAAAGAGTGCAGATTATGTAGATCTTAAGTTGTATAGCACGTAACGAGAATGTTTCTTTAAATATCCTCTGGACACTAAAATATTTTCCCCCTCTCTGTTCAGCAGTCACGTATTAAGTGTAGGATTACTATGAAGTGTGCATAAACATATGCATTATCCCACACCAGAAGCATTTGGACAATTATACTTAATAAACATGCATAAAGCATTTCAAGACTCCTGAAAGCTGAGAAAGTAAAAGCTACAATTGGTTAACAGACAGTGAGAAGTGAAATGGGCATGTCAACCTTGAAAAAGCCCTTTTAAAATACGTTAGTATTTTCAGGTGCCATTACCCTCTGCCAGCCAACTACCTGACCTCGTAGATCAGGTAGAACAACCAAATGAGAGTACGATGTAAGATTAGCAGAAGGCAGACTTGGCTGCTCACTGATGAGCAGCCTCACAAGGTTCTGAGGTCACATGCAAAACTAAAAATTAATTGTAACCAACCATACTAATAAAGAAAAGTCACATCAACAAGACTAAAGCTGGCAAGTACCGTTCTGTAGAGTTTGTGCTCGTGACTCCTTTCCCAGATTGGCGTGGAATCCTCCTCCTAAAGTCGGTGTTTTGCCTGCACCTATTAGGGGAAGAAAAACACACACAAAATAGAGACATGTCAAACAGTGTAACTGAAGTATTAAAAGAAAATTTATTGCACCACTACCTTCAATATCTGCATAATTTGCAACATGCCAAATTACATTAAGAAGGGCAACAGGAGTGTTCGAAGGGCTTAAGACCTAGAGTGGAAATCCTGTGCAATTTATTTCTTCCTCAGGATACTGTAAGAATTACATGGCTCCATAAACCCTCCCAATCTCAGCTCCAAAAGAAGAAAAACGTCACAACCCGTTTTGTTGAACACAAAATTCAATACTGTAAAATATCTCTCAAAGCAAATGATGAAACAATCGCTTAGTTAATATTTTTTGTCTGAAGAATACTCAATACAGAATTTTAATAGCTAACGACTGCACTACAGAACATAAAACATGTTTAGTGTCACGACTGTGTTGGCTCCTATAGACATAAATGCTTGCTGTAAAATCACTTCTGTTTAACCATAGGCACGGTGACACTTGGGCTACAAACACTTAGCCTGAAACTGCTACTTTTACACCCTGAAAGCCTGGAAACTAAAATAAGTTGGAGTTGTAAATTAGCATAAACTAGAGGCTGGTTTACGCACCGGTGCCACTGCTGAGGAGCCGGAATGCAGAGTCCTCTGGGAGTCAATGGAACTACTCAAGCAAACCAATCTTGCAGAACAGGGAATTAAACTACCAAGGACAGAGAGAAAAAGTCTCCCTCTAAAAGCAGGAAGTTTTTTTTAAAAAAACAATCAGGCTACCTCAAGCAGGATATTCAAATTTATCAGCTTAACAGCAAGTGAGACCAAAAAGCTAAATTGCTCAGGATTGGAAATAAGTAGAAGTCCAATTACTAACAAATTACAAGTAGCCTGCTCTTCAAAAAAGGGAACAAAGTCATCTTGTTGCCTATGATGCCTACAGCTTTTCCTCAAGTTCTTATAGCTACATTTTCTCATCTCACACCAGTCCTCTAGAACAAACTAGAACAGCTTTAGATTGAAACACATAGAGGAGCAAGGTGTCACTTGAAAGCAGTTCAGGTCATTTCTCCTACACATCTGAATAAGGTATTTCCATAGCAAGGTTCCAAGTGATGAGAAACTGTGACCTAAATTGTTCCCTCTTGATAGACTTTCTCAGCTAGTCGCCTCTCAGCTGCATTTAATGTATAGCTATGTTCAGAAAAATAAAACCCAGAAAGCCTAATATTCCTGCAGAATTACCATCTATAAGCCTTTGAAGCTTAATCTTCCCAACACCCTTTAAATTAGCTTTCAGTGCTATGCACAACAGAAACCCACTGCACCTCCACTTCATCAACAGATCCTTTCAACAAATAATAATCAGAAGCTCTTGCAAAAATACCCTACAGCTTCTGTACTTCAGGTTAACATTCTGATTAGAACTGTAGCAAATTCAATAGTGACCTCCTCAGAGAGTATGGAGGTAACCTTCACAACTCTGAATTTGCTCCTGACTACTACAGACAGCAGGATCTCCTCACCATCCTTAGGGCTAGTCTCCCATTTCCTCAAATGCCATAAAACAAGCCAGTGAGGCAGAAGTGAGTGGTTACCAACTACCTACCCTAGCACACGTGGTATTTCTTGTGTACATTTAAAAATGGTTCATCTAGCAAAAAAACCCCACCATCAGTGGTAATAGTTTTGTTCCTTTTCCTCAGTAGTAAATCTACCATCAGAAATTTGGCCTCCTACCCTCTTTTTTTTTTGTTTTTTGGGGTTTTAAGGTTTGCTTTACCACAGGCTACCTCACTTTTTGATTTGCAGCAGGAGAGCATGCACTTGAGCATCAGTGTGTGAGCACACAGCAGGAGGCCATAAATTGGAAGACAAGAGGAACAAACAGCAGGGCAGGCTGGAGGGAGCAGCCTCATCCAGCACTTGCTGGTCAAAGGCACCATTGCCCTCTCCTGCCCACAAAGGCATCATTTCTCAGTCCCCTCTGTCTTTCAATACAGCAAAACACTGAACTCAATTGGACTATCATTGTCAAAGCAGTTGTTACTCTCTCACAGGTTTTCCTGTTACTACTAAAAAGTTTGAACAAAAACAATCTTACAGTGGTGGTATTTTGTTAATAGCCTTAACTTAGAAGATAAAATCCAAAAAGAATACAAACAAAAGAAAATTAGACTGAAATGTCAGTGATTTTAAGACATGTTTTCATTAGACATCAAGATACAACACTGTACAGAAAAGTAATTTCTTTCACAGACTGGTTTGGGTTGGAAGGGACCTCAAAGCCCATCTCATTTCAACCCCCTGCCATGGGCAGGGACACCCTCCACTAGCCCAGGCTGCCCAAAGCCCCATCCAACCTGGCTTTGAACACTGCCAGGGATCCAGGGGCAGCCACAGCTTCTCTCGGCAGCCTGTGACAGGGCCTCACCGCCCTCACAGGGAAGAATTTCTTCTTCATATCTAATCTAAACCTCCCCTCCTTCATCTTAAAGCTGTTACCCCTTGCTCTATCGCTACACTCTGATGTACACAGTCCCTCTTCAGCTTTCCTGTAGGCCCCTTCAGGTACTGGAAGGTTCCAAGCTATAGAGTCTGCAGCGGCTACTAGTTAGACCCATCTGAAAGACAGATTCTGCTATCAGAATTCACATGCCCACTTCTCAGCGAGTTAACTGGGAAGACTGCACATCTCTAATTAGCTTTTAACTTCAAAAACTGACAGAAAACTAGTCTGCACTCTCAGAACTGCAAACCAATGTTGCCATTGACTATGAAGTGCCACCATCAGCTTTAATCTTTCCAAGCAGAATGCAAACCAAACTCATTAATGTAACTGTTCGGCTGGGTAATAAAAAGATAAACTTAAAAAAAGAAGCCTCTGAAATCATCAAATTCATTTAAAGACAAAAATCCCTACAAAGCTAGTCATTTAAAAAGTACAAAGGAAAGGAACAGCAATCATTAGGCACAACCAAATTAACATCCCAACTTCACTGAAATTTTTACATTTCTTGACCTTTTCCATTTTTTCCCTCTGCAACTTCAAAAGTGAATTTAACAGGCTTTTGGTTTTTCACATTCAGCTTTCAAGATATACAAAAATACATCCGAGAAGTATTTGGTGTCTTCAAGTACTGCCTGCCAAGTCTTCAACATTAACACTAACATCTCCCTAAGCCAACTCAAATACCCTCCCTTCATGAGGTGGCGCCTTCCAAGGTACATTGTCATCTACTGATTATTTTTAGAAACTAACTCAGATTCTCAGCTTTGCAGAACCAAAGCCTCCTCATCAAGTTAGTTTTGGACATTTACATGAAATTTGGAAAAACAGAAGGCACCAAAAAATGTGTCAGGCAGCTCAAAATTGCAGCTAATGAATTTTTTTTTTTTGCAGTCCTCTCAGTGGACTACAGCATCCCGAGACACAGAGAACTGAAGATGCAGGACATCACATACCTGGAAACTTAATGATACTCAGTCAACACTTATGCAGGTCCAGACCCAGCCCATAACCCTGCATGACTCAAGAGCTGAACTACAGTGACTGTCCCTCCAGCAGCCAAGGGCAGTCCTCACATCTGGTCCTTGTGGCACAGCAGCCATGTGCAGTCAGACCCAGGCACCTTGGCTGTTTCTGGTTTGCTCCATTGACTTCCTAATGAACAAGTCACAACACTCTGCTTCTCTACAAAAACGTTCCTTAAGCAGTAAAAGGAGCAAGCAAAGCCAGTTGTAACCTTCAACAGCAACACAAAGATGACAGCAGGAATAGCACTTGTCGCATCCTTCCATACAGAGGAGGCAAAGAGCAGCCACTCTGCAGCTGAAAGGACACTCTTTTGAGGGGTAGGGACATGCTGAGGTTCAGATTCAACACCCAGAGAAGAAACAGATTCAGTCCCAGCATTATGGATTTTGTTTCCTCTACATAAAAGAACAAGGGGTTACAGGCAATGAAGCTGCTTGCAACTTGAAATGAAACGTATCTGCTATGTGATAGGAACAGTGCTACCAAAATGCTTTTAATGTGAAATTAAAACCAAAAAACACCAGCCCTTTCTTCAGGACAAGGTAGGAGAAAAACCTGCTATTTACAACCCATGTATTTACAGACCCAGCATAAAATCTGGGTCTGCTAAAGAAAGCAGACTGCATCACACCAACTGTGTCATAATTAATGTAGACTACATAATCTAATATTAAAAATTAATGAGCTTCCTATTTAAGCAAGACCATAACAGTCAAAGCTAGAGTAACTAAATGTCCCATTACAATTCATGCCTACAACAGCAATACAATGTGCTTTCTGAACTCACAAAACTACCAAAGTCTGGGACTGAGACAATTCTTTTCCCAGCCATTTTTAGAGGGACATCAACAGATACACACACACCCCAGCCTGCTGAAACAGTACTGACAAACCTTCTTCCACAAACTTCTAATCTACTTCATCATAACTAGCTATCTGTGGGGCTTGTAGCTACCAACCAAAGAGCTAAATACACTGTTGCATCCGCCCTGCCTGATTTTAGAGTTGCTGGAGTGTATAAAACCAGCCCGTGGTCGAGTTATGTGCCAGATTCGCATTTCCACAGCTGACAGCAGCACACCCCGCAGCACTTCAAGCAACGCATTTGCTTCCATCCCAAGGACAGCACATAAAAGACTCAGTACCAGGGAAAAAAAAAACCCACCACACACTTAGCTGATGCAAGATTGCCACCTGGAGGATTTCAGAAGAGAAGCAAAAAGCAATTCAGTTCATCTCACTCAAATTTAGACTGGATAATAACCATTTCTGCATGAAGATGCGAGTTCCCCCTCTTCCTTCCCACCGCAACATGGTTGTGAATTCGTTCTGCCATGTTTTCTCATTACAAAAAGAGAACCAGCTAAACAATCTTCAGGATTTCCCAAAAAGATGTGCAAACCCAGCACACCCATGCTTTCTTCTGTGTTGCAAATTACACCATGACCACTCTACATAATTTAGAATCAACTGTGAATTAGAGTTATCTCTAGAAATGTGGACAAGAATACTGTTGCTGATATTTACGTTATTTTCACTTCTCAGTACCCAACGTTTTCTTTTCAAGTTTAGTGCATGTATTACTGGCAGAACCCACCTCAGGACTGTTTGAGGTTGCATGACAAGAAATATTCTGTCAGGATCTGGTCTGCCAATACTGAATCCTACACTGAAACCAATTACCGACTACCAATGAAAACCAAAACTCCTCCTCCTTCCACTGCTGTAACATTGAAAAACACAGAAGAATCTCTTACTGTATGTAATGACTGACCAGACAAACCCCACAGAATTTGATACAATCATCAAGCTCATCCTCTTTACCAACTGTCTCACCAGCACTTAATGTGACAGTAAGTGTCCATCTTACAAAGATCTAGAGGGGAAAAAAAAAAAAAAATCATAGAAGATCACAGAATCACCCGGATTGGAAGAGACTCTTAAGATCATTGAGTCCAACCACAGCCTAACCCTGCCTAGCCCTCCTCTAGTCCTTAAGCACTTCATCTACACACCTTTTAAATACCTCCAGGGAGGGTGACTCCATCACTTCCTATTCCAATGCCTGACAATCCTTTCAGTAAAGAAATTCTTCCTGATATCTGACCTAAATCTCCCTGGTGCAATTTTAAGCCATTTCCTCTTGTCCTATCACTTGTCACCTGAGAGAAGGGACCAACCCCGACACATCTGCAACTGCCTTGCAGGTAGCTGTAGAGAGCGATGAGGTCTCCCCTCAGCCTCCTTTTCTCAAGACCAAAAAGCCTCAATTCCCTCAGCCGCTCCTCACACATCGCCCTCCTCTGGACATGCTCCATCATCTCAACGTCCCAGTAAGGGGCCCAAAACTGAACACAGTAAGATGCATGTTTAGTAAGCTTAGCTTAAACTTTATGCAAGTGTTTTCCTTCCTGTACCTAGTCCCTCTCTTCTTTCCTATTTGCTGACCATAACTTTGCACTTCCACAAACCCCAAGAGACTCAAATACTTCGATCAAGGCAAGCCCCAGTCAAGCCCTGCACTTGAGGTGAATGCAGCTTACAGTCCTTAATGTAAAGTACAAAAGGTTTTTAAAGATAAAGTAGCACATACAAAATATTTCAGTAAGCTTCCATAGGCATACCCAAAAAATTCAGCATACCCCAGCTTTACTAAAGGGTAAACTACATGAAATTTGTCAAGGGACACTGACGAGTAAGAGTACACATCCTCTGTTTATGGGAGTGCAAATAGGTCGCTGTAGTAAGTAGCTTACAATCTACTTGCAACAAAAAACCCCCACATTAGCAGAAAGAAACTTTAACTTGATATTCTAATATTTGAAACAGCTCACTTAAAAGTTGCAGTGTAGGAGGCTCCACAACACTTGTAACAAGGGTTGCGTTAAGGGCTGCTAGTTCACAAGTTTCCTTTCTCCCTATGAGCAAAAGCAAGCAGGTACCTTGCCAAAAGCAGCATTCTGCCCACCCTCCTCAAATTAGCTTCTTGCAAACTCTCATACATTTGGGAGATGGTGAGTCTTAATGTACACATGCTGTACAAGAGCCATGAGCCCTCTGTGAGACTAACTGGGTGCTGAAGTTGGACTGACACTGTCAACGTCCCTTGCAGCCTCCCATTTCTATGGCTATGTCTGTATAGCTTTCACTATCCTAAAACCTCCTGGGCTTAATCACTAAGTAAGATTAGGGTAAAACACTAACTCACACCTGTTAGCATAATCTCAAATAACAAATGCTACCCTAGCACTTGAAGAATATGCATTTTAATTTAGTTTATTAGATATGTTTTAATCAAAAGCCACCAAAACAAACAGAAATTCCAAGTACTGAACCATAAAACACTGTACCTGTTTCAAGACAGTCATGCTGTTCAGTCTTGCAGAGATACAACAGTGATGTTTGCTCCCCTCAGACCCCGAGACAGGGGTCTAAGTCCCATGGGACAAGAATCCCACTTTGGTGACTACCCTAAAACCACTCTGCAGATTTCCACGATGTGCATTTGAGGATGAAGTGTCCTGTAGGCCTCATCTGGAGTTGATAAATGCCCCTAGCTCCACCAATTTGTCATATCCATCCCAAAGGTCTGTTGCCTCAGACTACAGAGGCTGTATTTCATAGTGCTAACCTCCAAATTTTTTATCCTGTCCCATGTTTGTCCTGGCCCTGTGTCCCCCATAACCTGACCCCCATCCCCCAGGGAAACAGCACACAGAGCAGCATTCTGCCCATCCCTCTCCTCTCTCTGCCCAGTTTCAGACAAACCTGAGAGGGAGACAGAGGTCTCAACACAAGGTTTCTGTTGGTTTTGTATTATTTAAAAAAAAAAAAAAAACCTCAGCTTATTAGATGCTATTTTTCAGCACATTTATAGGTGATTTCTGGATTGAAAGAAGCTGAGCCTCCCCACTGTAATGTTTCAGGATCACAAGCTCAGCAAGCCTTGAGGCACCCTTTTCTCATGCTGTATTTTCTAGTTACACCTTCCAACTTGCTGCACATCAGCTTTTCCAGGTGGGAGTGTTTTCTTCCCCATTGATTAGTGTAAGTCCCTAGACTTCCACTTCCTCAGCTGCTTTAAACAAAAGCCTGAAGAAAGATGTGGACCATCACTGCTCCGTGTTCAGTTTTCCTCCTCTCACTCTCTTCAGCTTTGTACTTAGTTTTTCTCCTGTCAGCCTCAGGGAAAATATTTATGAAAACAGTTTCTCCCAACAGCTACCACAAGACAGGGGACTCCCACTCAGACACGGTGAAAAAGCGCTCAGGGAATTTGCTGCCTTCAAACGCAGCACACAACTTGCAGTTTGCCTTTCTGCAAAAGCAGCTGCCCTAAAACCGATTCAGGCTGGCACAGGGCTCTGTGGAGCTCGTTTGCCAGGATGCAATTACACTACAAAGGAAAGGGAGAAGAGCAGCTCACTCTTCGACCCTGTATTGCTGTACTTCATGCTGGGATGCATTCAAATACTATGACTGATAGGAGTCTGTTAAGAACTTAGGTATGAAGAAAAAAAAAACCCCAACCAAGATGCACTCATTCCAGTGTGCAGAATAGGGAATTTTAATTCAGACATTCCCCAAACCTGACACACAAACCCACTTCTTTTGGCTAGTCTGAGACAGCCTGAACTAGACTGAGCCAGGAAAAGCACGTGCCTCAGTTTCTGTGCAACTAACAGAGTTCCTTGGAGCTGAAATGCGCATGACAATGCTTTTCTACCAGTATCTGACTTACCCAGGGTCAAATCAGTCAGGCTCAGAAACTCAACTAGGACACCTGGCCTTCACAAGCTGCAAGAGAGTAACCATTGAGGCCAGACTCTCATCCCTGTAACCACTTGCAACAGAAGTATGAATTGTAACTGGCCCTTAAAGCTTTCACTGGCTTGTGCTTTGGGAGGACCTTCCTCTGAGAAGACCAGTAGAAATACACAGCAGCTCCATTCTAGAGCATGAAGAGGATAGTCCCATGCAAGTCCAGGAACTTACCAGCTCATGGCCCAGCAAGCAACAGGTACCCCACAAGAGATGACTTGCTGCTCCCCAAGACAGATGCCATTAATAAGAATTGTGCAGTCATATCCTCCATTTCTAACAAGACCATGACAATGAAGAGCACTGGTGGTGTTATGCTGAGACAGACAGGTCATGCCCACCTCCAAAGGGCATCTCATCAGGACTGGGATGGCCTAGCTGTCTCTCTGTATTTATATAAGCAGGCTATCTCCTTTTAAATCCCCCAGTCCTTATTACAAAGTACTGTATAGGCAACCGCATGAACCTTACTATAAAAAAATTCTTTGCCTTGCAGTCTGCATTTCTGGATACCTTATCACAGACTCTCCCCACTGTAATTATCTCTACTACTTACTTCTCACAAGGACAACGGAAGAATTAGCCAAGCATTTTCAAGAGAAAACATATCTATATTATATATCTGTCAAAGTCAGAGGGCTTTTATGCTCACCACCTTCCAAAACACAAGCTGAAAAAAGCCCAGAATTGACACCTACACTTTATGCTGCAAAGCCATAGCCCCCTGATTCTCATACCAGTTTTAAAAGAATGCTCAAAACCCTTAACAGCATCTTTGTAGAGCTCAAAGAACATGATTGTCCTCTGAAGACTCAAAACCACTACTACGCCAAGTCAGATCAAAGGACCATCCAGTCCAGTACCCTGCTTCTGAATGGTAAAGTCCGTTAATATACATGCCCACAAGTGAACACAAAGCAGGAAAGCTTGTCACAATACTTCTCTGCTATTAGGCCCCAGATTCTAGAGATCTGTGGCTCAAGGATTTCCTGAGCCAGAAATACTTTGGGTGTTGGGGTTTTTTATGCCCATGACACATTTTTACTCTCTTTGCCCAATCATTTTTTTAAACTCATGTAAACTTTTGATATCCACAACTTAAGATTCACAACTTGATAATCTTTAAGATCCCTTCCAGCCCCAACCCTTGATATGATTCTATTATTTAATGTTTTTCTGAAAAAAAAACCAAACCCCAGCCAACCAAAACACCCTTCTAATGCTTCTGAACCTTCTATTTGCTCCCTTTAAAATAAGCTAGTTCCTAGATTTCTTAGCACTCCCTGGATTTTGCATTATGTGATACTGAACAATTGCTCATCCTTGCCCCTTTATTCTACTATATTTACAGATCTCTACTATGCCTCCATTCATCTCTCTACCCATCTCATCTGAGTCTACCCAGTCATCCTAACAGAGAAGCTCTTCGAGAAGCCCCCTCCTCTTAACCACCCCATCTCCCTCCCTGAATCTTTTCTAGTTCTATTAAAGGTTTTCTCGAGGATGGGGGAGAAAAGAGAAACACAACCAAACTGCACAAAGTATTTTAAGTTGCAGATAGTGTTGCAACTATGTAACAGTGTGTGTATATGTATCATATATACATACACACAGGCATGCATGCTGTCACATTCTTTCCTGGCAACTTCTACATTCCTCTCCCTCCCTTGGGTTTGTTTTGGGGCTTTTTGCACCGGGAATGAATCATAGAATCATAGAATGGCATGGGTTGGAAGGGACCCCAAGGATCATAGAGCTCCAACCCCCCTGCCACAGGCAGGGCCACCAACCTCCAGGCCTGGAGCTACACAAGGTTACCCAGGGCCCCATCCAACCTGGCCTTGAACACTTCCAGGGACGGGGCATCCACTACTTCTCTGGGCAGCCTGTTCCAGCACCTCAACACTCTCTCTGTTAAAAACTTCCCCCTAATATCTAATTTAAACTTTCCTTCCTTTAGCTTTAATCCATCCCCTTGTCCTGCCAGTGTCTACCCTTTTAAAAAGTTGATACCCCTCCTGTTTCTCTGCTCCCTTCAGGTACTGGAAGGCTGCAATGAGGTCCCCCTGCAGCCTTCTCTTCTCCAGGCTGAACAAGCCCAGCTCTCTTTGTACGGGAGCTGCTCCAGCCCTCTAAACATCTTTGTGGCCTCCTCTGAACCCTCTCCAACAGTTCCACATCTTTCTTGTATTGGGGGCTCCAATGAACACAGAGCTCAATGTTTTTACAGAGCTATCCATCACGAGATAGGGATCTAGTTCTCAAGTTCTACCAACCAGCCCAGATGCTACCATCCCACATGTTGGAAGAAAGGAACAACCCTAACTCTCGACCCCACTTGCTATCTACCCAGCTACTAAGAGCAACAGGTCCTTCCACAGACTACTATTTCAAATAATTCAGTGTCACCAGCAAACCTCACTAACTCACCATTCACCTGTTGTCCAGGTCATCAGTCCACAATCTATGGAACTTCACTGTCAACTCTGTCCGAAGACGTAGTATTTATTTCTGATCTGTATTTCTTATTATTTTTTTAGTTAATCTGCTCTGTAAAGACTTTCCTTTACCCATGACAGCTCAGATTCTTCAAAAGCTTCTGGTGAAGGATCTTGTTGACCTGCCTCTGCGAATCTGTCAGCTTTGCCCACTTACTGAATTCTTTAGAAAGCCCCAAAAGATCTGCAAGGTATACCACTTCACCAAAGAACACCCTTCTCCCCTATTTACCTGTATAGCCACCTATTTTGTCCTCCTCTGCTTCTACCTTTTTGCCCAACAGTCTTACTAGCCTGCATTTCCCCAAACCTTCAGGCAGTAACAAAGCAAAGCCTCTCAACTCATATCCAACTGTCCAATGGAAAGAAACAGACACACAGACCTGCACTGCAAAACACTGGCTGGACCAAATACCACGGGGAAAGGTATTAGTGCTGAGGCTGTGGCTTCCTACCCTAGGCACCTTGACAGCTGAATGTAAATACAGCCTGGGAAAACTTAACGGTGATCACACACCTTCTTCCTGAGAAAACAAAAGAAGGGATTGCCCATGTCTTACAGGGAGATTGCTGGGGTTATGAGCAAGGTCTTGGTATGATCTAGACAGGGCACTTCATATAAATACAAAGAAAGGCAGGGCTCTTTCTCCTTCAACAAACAAATCTGAGATTCTGAACCCGTAGCTTGTAGTTTGGCAAAATAAAAGGTTTGATAGATATACCAAAGAGAAGTTGGTAACAGCACCTCAGTGCTTTCTGCTCCCTTTCACTTCTTTATAATGAAGATGAAAATAAATTATGAATAAAGGCATCTCTAGCTATTTGACACACATTATCACACAAAGAGAAGCCCTCTCAGATCTTGGAAGGGTTTGAAGAATCTTATTCAGAAGAGCCCCACTCAGCTCCCAGCTCTCCACCAGACAACCTGACAGCCCTCACACTTTGCAAAACCCTGACAATGGTCACTGAGTCACCCAGCCCTACTGACCAAGGGCCAACATCTGAAAAACAGTAGTCCAGACACACTCAACACTTCAAATGCTCCACACACTAGGGTTGCCCCTGAACACCCGACTGCGGTCCAAGGAGCCTCAGCTCAAGGCATTTCATACCCAGGGGATCCCTCAGAGCCACAGACATAAAGAGCCAACAATGATGACAGGAAAAGGTGTTAAAGACAGGTAACTTTGATGGAAGCCTGCTTATGTAATCAGAAGTAACTGAAAGCTATTGCTTACCAGAAAGGGTTTTCAGCAAGTGCATGTTTCCTGACTTAAAGAAATCTAAGTTCCTCTGGAAATTCTCCAGCCAGCACAACACTCAGATAGATACAAACTCAAGTCTTGCTTAAGCAAAGGACTTTTCTCCCCATTCCCAAGGGCTTAAATCATCGTCATACAAGCAGACTAGACAAGCACACATCATGAAGATGCTGTTACTGCAGCACAAACACATCTTTTTGGATCAGCTTGCATCACTCACTGTACATCAAGCAAAAAAAAAAAAGAGTTATTCACAGCAGAAGCATCTGTTTTGGTACATAAAAATATTAAAATATTTATCTTGTGAAACAGGGCCCACACTCATCCTTGCAGTAACTTAGCAAATCTACAGACAGCACTGTTTTGGAAGCCTTGTTTGATTGTTTCCACAAACAACACTTCACTGAAACACGTATGTTAACGCACACAGTGACTTGCTAGATCACAGCAGGAGCACACAGCAAGCACACAGCCAAGTCCAGGCAGCCACACCTTGCACCAGCCAGATAAAGCCACTATAGACACACTACAACACCCTCCAGTTACATCTTCAGTTTTGCACACCCAGCTATCAGCCCAGCGCTTGTCTGTCTTCACAGGTGCTAGAATTATTTTTCAGAGTAACATATCACAGGTGACTAGTTACACAACATCATGGAACTAGTGGCACTATCCACAAAAAAAAAAAAAAAGATCAGCCAGCAGCAGCACCTCAGGACTTGCACAGTAAGGGAAAAAGTCCCTTAAAGGAACTTCAGAAACTCTGGTGCAATTCATTCATTCATTTGTAACAAGCTTCAGCACCATGCACTTCTCTTTTCCTTGTGATTTTTTTTCTTTTCAGAGGATAAAGGCATCCTAAAATGAGCTCTTGTTTGCATGCCATCTGTCCTGCATAATTTTGGGTGGGAGTGAAAAAGCAGTACAAGCCCTTAAAAATGTAGTCTCCACATCACTACAGAAAAAAGTGAAGGATACAAGAGCTGCTCACAAGCTATAAAAAAAAGTAATGCCAACACCCTGAGTTGGAAGACAGAATAGCATCAGACAATCCTAGTCTACAATAAACTCCTGAACTGCAATATGTAGTGCTGCCTTCTGCACTACTTGTCTGTCTTCCCCACAGCCATACAACCCATCAGCTGTCCCTCATTTCACCAAGTTCCTTCCCATACTTCAGTTATATTTCTTTCTCTTTATACACATTCCCCCCACCCATTTTCCTTCTCTCCCCTTCCAAACACCAAGTCCTCTTCTCACTGCCCATCTACAGGCAAATAGGCCTTAACCTCCAGGGCACAAACACCCAGCACACCTATTTTATAGAATCACCTGGGTTGGAAGAGACCCTTTAGATCATTAAGTCCAACCACAGCCTAACCCTGCCCAATCCACCTCTAATCATGTCCTTAAGGACTTCACCTACACACCTTTTAAATACCTCCAGGGATAGTGACTCCACCACATCCCTGGGCAGCCTGGACAACCCCTTCAGTAAAGAAATTCTTCCTGATACCTAACCTAAATCTCCTCTGGTGCAATTTTAAGCCATTGCCTCTCGTCCTATCAAACACCTGACCCTTCTCATCCTATTTACTCCTGACACTTCACTTCCAGCCTCCTTCTCCTCCATCACGCTGCCTCCGGGTATTCCCTCTACCCATCAAGGACCCAGCTCCCCTGCCCTCCACCCCAAATAATCTCATGTACCTCTCCATTCCTCAAGTACCCTGTCCCCCCACACAGAGCCCCGAACCTCCTCTCATGCCCCCACGCCATGCAGAGCAGTCTGCCACACTCTGTATATAACGGGAGTAAGTGCATCTCTCCCAACACCTACAGCTCTCTTCCCCAATTTGCCCCAGCCTCCCCCACCCCAATTCCATCGCCCCTGGCACAGCACCCTGTCCTCCCTCCCCACGCACCGCCTCCCATTTCCACGTTGTGCAGCACAAGCACGCACCTCCCCATCCCTCCTGCTCACAGC
>VZTU01021342.1:3785-74767 GCA_013400835.1 Zapornia atra | reverse complement strand
GGGGGGGGGGGAAGGGGGGGGTGGAAGAAAGGATTTCGAGATGGATTAGCCTTATAAGGTGATTGCAAATGGATACTTCTTTTTTCGTGTGCCTGTGCCAGTCCAAAGGCATTTGGCTACACGAGAGATGAACACGAGGGGGCACCCAAGGAAAACGAAACCGTCGAGGGGCAGCCGTGTTCCGGGAGGTTGGGCTGATTGCCAGCTAGTTTCCTTTTCTTTTCTGGGCTGCGTATTTCTTCTGACGTTGTTTTCATGACGTTCATCAATAAATGGCGATTAAAAAAGCTTCGAGGACAACATTCAGAGAAGAAATGCTTTTGACATCTATCAAGTCGTGTAGTAAATTAGCAAACACTTGAACTTCTCCCTGTGCGATCACATCCCTGCTGTTCAGAGCCAGCACGTAGCAGCTGAGCCGTCATCCCTGAATGAGGGACAGGCAGGGATCCCATGGCTTTCCCAGTTACCTTCCCAAGATCTGTGCTTGGTACAATTCTTAGTATGTGAGGACAGCAGAGAGCACAAATACTGCAGTTTAGAAAATCCACCAAGAAATCAGCAGAGGGAGAGTCCAAGGTTATGGAATACAAAGATCCAGGAGCCACCACCAGTTGAGGAAGCCTCTCCCCAGCGAATTGCTGGAAGCCTTGAGTGATCTTGCTGCCCACTTATTCTGCTCTGAAGACCTCCCCCTGCCAGCGCACTACTTGAAGATACATGGCACATCAGTGGTGGTTTTAGGAAGGATGTAAGCAAGGTAAAAATAGATATGCCCTCGTAGTTTCTAGCAATCTTCAGCTTAAGGATTTCATCAGCTGAAAGCTCATACACACTAGCAGACTTTTTATCTCTTTGTTTAATCAGTTTTTGATCTTTCAAGATCCACAGCATCCGATAGTTTGCGGTGTATCACAATCTAGTTGGGTAGCAAGTGAAAAAGTTTAAAAACAACCTAAACATTTCAGTTGTTAATCTTGAGCTCTTGTGCTATAATCAGTGGTGAATAGGTGCTCCTCTCACACCTCTTTCATGTCAGCAGGGATTTTTTGTGCCTGTTTTACAGCTTCTCTCAATCAGGATCACTTCACAAGAGCAACTCTTCCTCAAGATAAATAGTTCAATGCTAATCAGCCGCAGTCTGAACACAAAACAGTCAGTTTGGGACAGTCATTCAAAAGGAAACCCTTTTGATGAAGCATTGGTGATGTTCTGAACTGAGTAACTGGATGCCTCCACTGCTTGGCGATGTAAGCACAGGCAAACGTTTGTGTGAAAATACAACTCCACAAGTCTGCAGCTCTTGTATTCTGAGACTTCTTCCTTCAAACATTAATGAGTTCATCACTCACCACCAGAGAACCATTGCAGTCAGCTAATTGCCTACTTAAGTGTCTATGTGTACCCAGAAATTTAACTGAAATGAGGAAATGCCTGGGTTTAAGTGCCTTTTTTGGGTGCACACTTGATGAGTGGATGCTTTGGTGCAAATACATTTTCCATAGAGATTGAAAATGAGGCTTTTACTAAATGTTAATATTCATGTGCAAGGCAAAAAAACCCCAATGAACCCAGGATGTTACACTAGATGAATCTACACGCTCAAATGCAGAAGCAGACTGCACATTTATTGATAGCTTCCATTTTTTTCCTGAATTTAGAACAGCAAGCCAGAAGTTCAGACTGGCAAGTGGGAAGCTGTAGAAGCACATCAGTGAGTAAACCAAAAGTGAATCTCATTTAGTTTTGAAGAACAGCTTTGGAGCAGTAGCTTCACAATAGTGGATTATCTGCTTAGCATCAAGGTAAATTCAATGCAGCTAAGAAATAAATGCCATAAACTGTGTATGTAAAGTGCCTAAGATAGTGTTGACCATTTACAGATTATACCTAACAAGTCATAAATAGGATTAGGAGGAAAGATAGCCTCTTAAATGGGAGTTTGCTAGCTACATTAGAGCAGGATATTAAAAATCCTGCTGTCACCAGGTGGTATTAATAGTCCAAACTCTCTTTATTGGCATTTCAGAGGCAGAAGTCTGCCATAATCAGAATGACTGTGGCAGCATCAAAGAAGAATATGCCAATTGAGTGTTATTTAAGACCATGAAGTATCTGTGTGTCAGCAGAGAGTCAAAAGCATGTATTTATGTGTGATAATGTGAAGAGTCCTTTGGCCATCAGGGACCCCCTTTAGAGACCATTGCTGCAGCCTCTGCCTTTGCCAGACTGGAAGAAAGGGTGGAAGGAGAGTAAGGAACATGTGTCCTCATTCACACAGGCCGTTAGCACCAAGCAAAGGTACAGTGGAGCAAGCAGCTTGGATAAGTACTGGTTGGCCTGTGGGTGAGGCCAGTTCTCTCCTGTTTGGGTCATAAAAACCATGAAAGAATTATCCTTTCAGTGAGCTGTGTTTCATTGCATGCTTTTCTGCGGAGAGACTCCCAGTACTTCAAATATGCCCAGCGCTAACCCAATGCTAAAGAAACACTCAGTTGATGCTTCAGGTTGTTGTCCACTATCTAAAGCTATAAGCAAGCTAAATAAAAACCACACTAGATTTTAGAGAAGCCACAGTATAATCCTTTCCTGGCACTGGAGAATTTTCAAGAATTTGGCAGATTTCCTAGTTTGAATTAGTTGAATAAATTAGATGACTAACATTTTTCAGAGGGCAGACACAAAATATGCTTGGAGTAAATCAAACTATTTCATACTGATATTTTGAGGGGGGAAGAAAGGAAAATAATTTGAATCATTAAATATTTTCTTTAAATGAGAAATTATCAAAAGGGTAAAATCTGCCATGATTTTCAAAATGAGACATTTATGATCAGTTTAGGTCTCAGAGCATCAAATTTTTTTCTCATTAAAAAATAGTTGAAGAGAAAAATTCCAATGTAGCATCAGCCACATCCTTCTTCCCCCACTCTCACCCACAAGCATGAAATCTCTTTTAAAACCTCCAGAAGCAATAGATAATCCCTCTCCAAAGTAGCAAATTTTGCCATTTCTTCAGAAAAAAAGGCCACGGCAGTAATGCAAAGCAGGAGATGCTGTAACCATGGCTGGAATGATCTCTGCTTTACTCAGAAAGGGCTGGGATCATCTCTGGCACATTTCACAGTGCAGCCTCTTAGGTGGGAACTGGGAGCCGCAGCACTGATGGTCTGACTAGAGGACAGGTCAGGGCATTAGCACTACCTGTGGTTCATATCTCTTTGCTCTCTGTTTCAAGGTGCTGCACCCTCACACCACTGCCTGTTGCCTTTTTTTTTTTAATTCTTCTTCTCCATCCCATGGGATAAACACATCTTTTTTTTTTTTCCAGTAAATTAAACCTAGGAATCTGATATAACAATGTGCTGGTAAGATCTGGAGCCTTTGGTTTGCCTTTCCATTGTCTCTGCCTCCATCAGTCAGCTCACACCAAGATTATAAAAAAACCTGACCCAGGAGTTTACAGTCTGAAGCCCAAATTGAACAGAGCAGTCAGCAGATCACATATTCCACTGAACAATGAGGTCTTCAGTCCCTTTTTGCACCACTTTTCATGACATGAGTTATGCTTGTATCATATTGCTGAGAATTACACAAAGGCATTATTTTAGAAATGACTACAGTAGGCTGTATAAGGTTGTTGATAATGTGTGGTGTTAGTAAAGTGTAAGTATTAGTAGCAGCATGAGCAGGTTTCAGAGAGCCCTAAGCATGTTCAGTTCCACACCCGTGTGCATGCAGCACTTCAGAAAATGCTATGCTTTACTACAAGATGATGTCCTTTGGAAGGGAAAGCTAGGAGAGGATGTTCCTATATGTCTTTTGGCCTATATTTTACATATATAAAGCCCTTACTGAAAGGGGCTTTATATACGATGTAGGTAGAAAGGATGTCCAAAGAAGAATAAATTCACAGTGTTGGCACCTCTAACAAATCTCTTCCCTTCGTAGTCTATCCCAAAGCTGAACAGTAAGAGTTGAACTTTCTTCCTAATAAAGCTCTAGAGCTTCTACCATGACTTCTCACCCATGCTACAGAAATACTATCCAGATGACCCAAGATTTTGTAGTCAAACAAGCTGTAACAAATATCCAGCTGAAACAGCGATTTAGCGGGCGCAGAGCAGAAACAATTGGTGTGGCATCTCAAATTATGAAGAACCTTTCCCAATATATACCGTGACTAATAATCATCAGCCTGTACAACAATGCACAACGATGACAATTTAGCCACTCCCTCTGTGGTCACCTTTCATTTGCAACCATCCTGCCTGCTGAATGCAGGATGAGAAATTGCAGTTAAAAAGTGAGATTTTTATCAGCTTTCCCAGACAGAACCAGCTTGGGAAAGATGAGAAAAAAGAAAACTTCCTCTCATAGTTTAAGGAATAAATGAGCAACTAATGAACATTCTAATTTAATAAGTGCATGTATCCTGCTTACAAATTTTCTTTTGAATAACAGAACTGAAAGGTTGTTGTGGTGTTTTGGGGTTTTTTTGGGTTTGGTTTCGATTTTAGGGTTTTTTCCAAAGCATAAGTCCCACAATTAAATGATAGGAATAATGAGGGGACAGAAACCCAACAAACCAAAAGCACAAACCGCCACAAACAAAACAAAGCACCAAAACCTGGGAAATCACAAGTCAAAAGACCTTTTTCCAGCCCAGAAATAAAATCCTAAGCTGCTGATGTAGGTTCCTCCACACAATTTTTCAGTCAGCTGTAATGCAGCCAGCACTGGCCTGGGTTGCCAATTCTCTTGGAAAACCTATGAACCTTGAAGAGCATTGCTGAAATCCTACATGCCCAACAGCCAGGACAGTGCTGATACACCTGACTTCAGCCAGATCAGAAGAGGATCTGGAGGACCAGGGCAGCACTGGTCAGGATTTTAGCAGACACAGCACCCTCCAGCTGTGGAGTCTTCTGGGGCAGACTTCATCAGAACGGGAATCTTAATGTAAACAAATGAGGAGTCCTGAGTTCCTCCAGCCCAGCAGGCCAGAACAGGTAAATATCTACTATCTGCGCATTCCAGCAACCATTAGAAATACCCACAGGGGATTCAATCATGCTTAATAATTAAAAGTAGGGAAAGGAGTCAGTCTCAGGTATTCTGTTAATCAACAGGTGCTAAAGGAATATGACCTTCCTCGGAGGCAAAGTCTGGCATGACAAACAATTTTTTCCATGACACATACTAGAAAGCACAGAAACACAATCAGCAAGATGATTTCCTTGCTTCAAGATGCAATATTTTAATGAAAGAGTCACTGATACATGCTTCAGATATTCCTACGCTAAAACTAGAGTATAAGTCATATGTATAAAATCCAGTGGTGCCCCATAAGCTGCCTGTGATAGCTTTTTTTTCCAAATACTGACCTAGAGAATGTCTGGTATGTTCAGACTGACGTAAGAAGCCTGGATTTCATATTCATGATCCCAAGCCATCAGTAGATAAATGTCATGCAAATGGGTTTGTCTCAATGTTGATGTCAAGAATTAAGGGAAATTCAGCAGCAGGAAAATCTTTGCTGGTCCCTTAGCTGAAGAAGCCAAATCTCACCAGTAGTATATGCTCCCATCACTGTCCTAAAGGGAAAGCATGGTGTTCTCTGACCTGCATCCGGGTACGCAGTAGAGCTCATGACAGAAATCGTTACACATGGAAGGAAAAACATTCATTAGTAAATGCAAGAAGTGTAGAAGAGAGCTCTTATGGGTGCTCTAATGACTAGGATAATGGTCTCAGATGCAGGAAAAACAGATACAATTGCAGGCTCTGACACATATTTTCTTTCTGACCTAGGGCTACCCATCAGACATTGCTGGCTCCAAGTTATCTAGCTTTAAAATGAACATATGGATACTTATATCCCCTTTTTCTTCCTTTGTTTGGCTCTCATAGATTGTTATGCAGAGACGTAGACCAAGAGAGATTTCTTGGACCACAAAGGAGGGGAAGGGTGCTGTAGAAAAATCCACATGAAGATGAATGTGACCTGATCCAAGAAACAAGGAAGGCACAAGTTTGTCAAGCTTGGGGGCCAAAGGAGAGGCTGCATAATAAAGGATGACATGGTGGTGAACTGGTGGGATAAGGATTGGTGTTGAGCTGTCAGGAGCATTAGCACTGGCGAGCAAAGACCTGCCCAGGAGGAAGGCACAGGTTTTACCAGGAAAAGCCACGGCTGACAGCCTGGCACTGCGGCTGCCACGCTGGCAAGGCACAGAGGGCAGGGAGAGAAGGGGGAAGTTTTTAAGAAATGTCACATCAAGAGATACTGGTGAACAGAGAAACCCACAGATCTTTCACCAAAAGGTCTGAAAATTACAGTGGGGGTCATCTAAATATACATCCAGGTCCTCAGGCCTGGCTCACACTCCAGAGATTTGACAGTCTAGCCTTTTCCATCATGACTGCAAAAGAATCATGCCTATAGGGATGGGAGCTGAAGCCTTGTACTGATACTGTTCCTTCAGCCAAGCAGGCTCTGCCACCCTACGTCCCTTCATGCAGGGAGCTGGAAATGGTCCTACCGCTCAAAGCACTCTCTTGTGGGTGTAAGCTGTGTTTCTGCTAGGAGGGTTTGCCAACACACATATACTGGCAAAGCAGCTAAGGTTGTCAAAGCCAAAGTTGTCTCTTTTTAACTTCAAATCAGAACTACAGTGATTTGCACCAGGGAAACAGCTGGCTCGGAAACCAAAATAGCTCATTAGTCAAGGACATATTCTGAGGCTTGAATCATCTTTAGCAAAGGAAAGGGGCTCAGTGTTAGTTTGACAGGGGACACACGAAAGGCTAACTGACCTTTATGGAGAATGTCAGTACAGAGAACCAAGGCTTAATCCTCACAAAGCCCTGAGGTATCACTCTTGACAGTGCCAGGAAATTTGTCCCTCTGAACAGGCAGGCACACTTACCAACAGAGGATGCAGGTCCAGATGCTATGTGTGCCTTGATTATTGCGTAATATGATCAAATAAAATTTTTTTGAACCCTTAAAAAGCCCCACTCAAACAAATCGAGCTTCCTTTTTCACATCAGCCAAAAGACCAGCTCATCTCTTTGATGTAAATATTGAGTACGTTGAAGCCTCTCTCTCCTTGTATCACCTCTTCTCTGAAAAGAGCAAGATGGCATGTTGTTGGACACAATTAACTTCCTTATTGCTGAACTAGAATGCCATCGCTGGACCATGAATTGAGTGAGCTGAGGAATTTGCTAAACCTGGGATACCTCAGTAAGAAGTGCAGTGCTAGCAGCTTGGCCTTGTAAGGATGAGAAGATCTGGACATTTGTAGATCCTCAAGTTTCCAATAAACGTGCTGGATTCCTTGTAAAACATTTTAACTGTCTTAGCAAAACCACTAAGCTTTTACAAGGATGCCTTTGTGACTCCCCTTTCTTGAGCTCCATCTCCCTCTTTCCATTCCTTGTCCAGGTGAGAGCAAGTCAGGAATTGCCAGGCTCTCTGCGATACACTGTGGTCATCACTGGACAGTCTGCCATTGACAGGGGCCTGTCCCACGCTTTGCTCACCACTACAAATGCCATTGCACTGAGAAGTATTGGTGGTGTTATGGAGGGTGCTATAGTTGTGGGAGTATAAATAAAATCAGCTAGTAAAAGACACTCAAGGATAAATAGCAAAGGTACTGCATCTTGTGAACCCAAAATAACTCCATGCTTTGCACCGAAACTGCCTTCCGCTGGCTGTCGCGTACTTGCTGCTAGCAGCCAGGGTCTGTGACTTCCAAAGCCATGGGGCTCCTCTCTGTCCTTCCAAGACAGTGACTCTGAGAAGCTAGGAGCTACGTGGAAGTACACTGTGAGTAACAACACTCAGTCTCTAAAATCTGCCAACCCTCTCAGAGTTATTTTGCCTCCCAGGCAAAATATGAGCACCTGAAAGGACTCCCTTCTCTCTCTCACTCTCCCTTGCAGCCATGGGGTCTCTTTAGCAGCTCACAGGTCCCTTTTTAGGAGTTCAGCCATGCCAGGAGGTTTGCAGATGGTGCAAATGAACTAAAATCTCAATGAGAAGCAGAAGCGCGGCAGAGATTTGGTCTAAGGCAAGTGGCATATTTTGCCTGAATGTCTCTCACCAATTTGGCTGAGAAAGTCCATGGCCATTGGGAAAGAGAGGAAGAGAAGGATGAGACAGGCTCAAAATACACGTTTTGTTGCAGTGGGTGGCCAGAGTGAGAGCCACAAGCCAGTTCTCTAGACCGGACCGATTAAATACCAATTTGATCTGAGGCTAATGGGTACTGAAAGAGCCACACTCCTGGTGTGTGACTCCAGTGATATTAATCCATCAGGAACAAGCTTGGCTTTAATGGAAACTCAGATGAGAACATGAAACCACAGAGAAATATTCTGTCAAAATACCATATGCAGACAAGTTTCTAATCTTCATTGGAAAGGTAAAACTATGTTTTGGCATTAATACTGGTTTTTGTCCTCTTAACAAAGGTCACACGGAGAAATACACTACATTTCTATTACCAATGTCTCTTCCAAATTGAAATGCTGTAAGAATCATAGAATGGCATGTGTTGGAAGGAACCCCAAGGATCATAGAGCTCTAACCCCCCTGCCACAGGCAGGGCCACCAATCTCAGGCCTGGATCTACACAAGGTTGCCCAGGGCCCCATCCAACCTGGCCTTGAACACTTCCAGGGACAGGGCATCCACCACTTCTCTGGGCAGCCTGTTCCAGCACCTCACCACTCTTCCTGTTAAAAACTTCCCCCTAATATCTAATCTAAACCTTACTTCCTTATTCTAAACCTTCCTTCCTTAAGGAAGAGGTGACAGTATACTTACAGCCTGTTCTTTGAACCTTTCAAGGCTGTCTCTCACATGGAGGAAGAACTGGGGTAAGAACATCTTCACATTGCACAAACTGCAGCTTGGTTTCTTTGCTGCAAGCTGTAAAAAATCTCACTGCAAACCTTTACAACCTAGTCGGAGCCACAGGAGCTGTGACTGGTCCCTGGTGCTTCCAATGCAGTTTGTTTACAAGATGAAGGCTTTCGTCCCAGCCAGAGCAGAAACACATACCACAAACATTTAAGCCGTGCTTAAGGAAATCCAGACTGACAACCTCCCTTCCTACTGCAAATCACTGCCTGGCCCATTCCAGTTTGACTACTGCTCTTTTTCCCCCAGCACATCTTCAGGTAAAAAAATATCACAAGCAACACGTCGTCTCCAGGCGAGGAGCAAGCGCTGCAATGGGGACAGCTGTCTGTCCAAAGGAGCTGCTATTGGTCTTCCTTCTCTGGAAGGATGGTTGTTTGGTAGGTGCAGCTTTGGGTTTGAGAGGGTAAGGGAGACGAGCCACAGAACGAACAGGAGCAATAGGAAACATCTTCAGAGCTCTGTCAAGGATTCGTGGAGTGTTTTGCCTATCTGAGAGGGGAAAGAAGATGGACTGAAAAATACTTCCCCCTGCTACAGGCAGAGAGGGGACACTGGCAGGATCAAGAAACACAATGACATCTTTCACCACTGCAGCACCCTGTGAGCCCCCACTTGGCTAGTTTTAACAGAGCCACATTCCTGAATGCATAGAGGAGTGTCAGTCCCCTGATCTCACTGGGGCTTAACACCACGGAAATACCTGCATGAGCTCAAGCAAAAATGGAAAAAAAACTGTTATTTGCTGATTAAATGCTGGTTTTGGCCTGTCTCTTTTGTACAGAAAAATGAGCAGGCACAGATTGCCTCCCTTTTCCCTGTATATCAGACACTGGCCCCTAACAGGACAAGAAGAACAGGACTGAACTGGAGGGACCAGAGAAAAGGAACCTGCAAGACCTCCAGGTCCTGCCATGCCAGCTCACAAAGAACTTGCTGAGCCCTGTAGCCCTGCTACTATGTGGCTGCTGCCTTCATAGGTTACTGCTCCAAACCCACATGCAACACGAGTAGAATGGGCTCGAGCTTACTTAGCTTCTTTCCATACCTCAAGACACCTAACTACACATTATGGTCACACCACATCTGATGGGTCCCCTTGCTCCACTGCCATCTCCCTCCCAGCTGCAATGCCTGAAACCCCCAAGGGCAGAGTTTCCTTAATTGCCAGGCAGATTTCTGTCTCTGTCTCTTGTTCCATTTCTGAGTTGTGATGTTTCCTGCCAACTTTCTCTGCCTGGTGTGAATTTCTACAACTGAGCAATATAACTTCTGAAAATAGACACACTGACACACCCTGTATGGAGCCTGTGAGTGGCAGAACCATAATCAAAAGCCAGTGGAGACATCAGGCCATGTTAGCAGCATTCAAGTAAGGCTCAGAGTAAAGCAGCCCTAAGAGAAGAAAGTAAATGGGAACTCTGTAAATGCTGTTGCACTGAATCCCCCCAGGCTCTTTCCATCACTGAGAGGTGCTTGAGTTTGCAACTGTAGCTCAGGCAAGTTATTCCAATATAACTGGCAAGTTCAGACCCCCTTTAAAAATAAAAATGGCCAACCTGCCCTGATTTCCTGATACGAAACTATGTGCAGAGCCCATGGGGTAAAAAGACAGGAGTCAAATGATCCAGGTCTGAGCTCTGCCTGTCATTAACGAGGGTGGGTTTTTCAGGGTAAAATTCTCCTGGGCCAAATAACAGGAGTCTGATAAATAAAGCTTGTCAACTGCCCTTTCTGACTCACTCTCTCCTGCTGGAAGGATGACTCACTGTCATGTGTGAAAGGCTGCCAGGTTTTGCTTACATGCTTAAACAAGCATGGGTTGTCTGTCCTAGACATACATTACCTCAGAAGAAGACACTTAACGCTGAGAAGGCAGTCCTGGGAAGAGACGCTGCTGACTAAACGATCTGAACTTCAGGGTATCTCTAATCCTTTCTGGAAAGTTCAAGGTTGTTGCTAGATTACCAAAGAAAACTTAGTCCCAAAGCCATGGCTGAGGGCTTGGCTGGCAATCGGAGTGTTTTAAAACAAGGACTCACTTTTACCATCAGATTTTATCCAGGTAATTCCTGCAGAGTGAGCCAAACAGCATATTCTAGGTGCAGACAGAAGTAACTGTGACCATGCCTGGTCTGGTGCTGCCTTTTGTCCAAGGAAAATAGTTTGTTCCAAAAGCAGTCACTCATTGCTCACTATCTTATGGTGAGAAAGTACCCCTCTGGGACTGCTCCACTTCAAGAGACTGCGGAACCTGCCTTGAGTCTGGAGAGGGGCAAACACAGCATGTTGAACATCATCTCTGAGTAGCTCATTGACTGCCTTTAAGCAACTCTGGTAGCTGCTCAGCACTTCCTCCTCTCTGCAGTGACTCGGGCCTTGCAGGAAAGTGACAGTGCACAAAAGGTGTGTTTGCATCCAGGAGCTCTGCCTGCTCCACCCTTCGGTCTTCTCCTGTCATCCTGGGCCCACCACAGGCCAAGTGTGCAACTCTCGGCCCCAGGCACTGCAGGGACTTCCCATTCCCCAGTTATTAGCAAATACCACAGACTGCATTGGTCTGTGGGACCGATGTGGCGAAGGACACGTTTCCCTCATACTCTTCCTGAGGCCTGTATGACGCCTGTTTCTTGCCACGACCAGCAAGCCGCTTTTGCAAGGACTAGTGCACTGGCAAGTCAGTCAGATCAGAGAGGTGTTGGTGTCACAGCTAGAGAGACAAAGCTATGCCCATCATTTAGCACATACAGGCCTCCTAAGGCAGTAACTGGAAGGTTTCTCCCAAGACCAAGAGAAGGAAGCTGGGCAGTGGCCTCCGTCAGCTCCAGGTGTTAGCCAACAGCTTGCTGCATCGTTTGGTAGGGAAGCTACACTGCTGCAGGGCAAAGAGACCACAGCTGCCTCTTGCGTGTTTGGCCAGGCACACACCATCCAGGAATCACCCATGCAGCAGGGGAAGACAGTTGCACATGCTTTGGCCCAGATGAGCTCCCAGGAAACCTGCAACTAAAGCACCATCTCAAGGTCACATCACCATTTTTTCAGACCATATGAGACCTGACTAACATAAATTAGGCTTGCCCAAAATGAGTGCAGATGTGTAACTTAGAAATGTTAATTTTCAATAAACAGTGCATCACTCCACATCATGTATATGAAGAAGATACAGGAGTCTTACACATGGTTCTGTATCTGTTATATTTCATCTCCTTTGGGAGATAATGTGTTTTCCATCCCACAACATTTCTAAGAGGCTGTTTCTAACTATTTTTGCTCTGTATCAGAACAGATATCTAATGAAAAGCTTGAGAGAGAAACTGCAGGCCACAACAGTTTCATTCAAAGGTAAAAGGACTCAGCTGACATGGAAGACAAGCTGAGGCCACAATGCAATTTAGGTGTTAAAATAACATGTCCCAGTCTAAGTGCAGAGACTAAATGATAGCTGTGAACCTGCAGTTCAAGTATCTGTCTCGGTAAGGCAGTGCAGGGCCACCCCACAGAAGTGATCTGGTCCCTGCACTACTGGCTTCTCCAGAAGAAGTAATTTTCTCATCATAATTACTCTGAAAAATGTTGTCCTTTTAAAAACTGAACTACACATTGCAAGGGAAAATTGTATTCTTTTTATAAAGCATAGATGTATTTTGCTGAAAATGTTCCAAACCAGCACTGTGTCAAATTTCTCCTCTGAACAATGATTGTACCTCTCTGGTTCTTTTCCACTTCAATTAGTTTTTCATCAATTCTTATTGATTATGACAAAGACAGGATTTCATTGTAAATTTTCCTCCTGATTACCATGTAGAGGTAGTCTTATAGGTAAAACAACAATACCATTTCTTACCATGAATTCATTTTGTTTCAAGATACTGACATCCCAACTGCATATTATAGTTTGAACATCTAAGATGTGCTTTCTCAATCATGTAAAATCAATCAATTAAAAAAAAGAGAGATGTCATTACAAAGATAAAATGAAACTTGATGGGTATTTTAAATAAGAGCATTTCTCTTTGCTATACTTATTCCACAATGGGTCATAATTTAGGCTAGCAATACCTGAGAACAAAATGAGAGATGATGGAAATAAAAAAAGAACTGAACACAATATATTAAATATTCCAGAGTAACTCCCCTTAAAAGCAAAGTTTCAGGAACTTTTTAGACTGTATTGCCATGTCTCCTGGTTGCTTTGCTAACCCTTTAGAAAAGGAGGGTTGATGTTAAAATCAAGAGTCATGGTCTTCTCGAGATGTCAAAGCAGTTCCCAAATTAAGTCAGTAGAATGAACTGCTCAGAAATGGTGCAATGAAGGCATTAAAATAAAGGAAAAATAGTGACAGAACCAGGAATTACAGTCCAGGTCTCCAGTCACCCTGTCCAGGCCCTTGTGTGCTAAACTACCCCACCTCTGACAAATGAGTTAGGCCACTTAAGTTGCAATTTCAAAGTGATTTAATTAGCAGTGTGAAACCATGCCACTCCACGTGAGAAGACACCACATCTGCTAGTTCCTCTGATTACAGTCACCTTCCACCACTGCTCTTGAGAGTATGGTGCTCTGGTTGCTAAGTCTGTTTTGAGGGCTTCTCAGAGGTGGCAAACCAAGGCAATTAGTCTGGATGGAGACACCACTCCCCATTCTTCTTTGTTCTTGTTGTTCTTCTTCCTCCTCATCCTCCATTGTCCCATCAGGCATGCTCATAAGAGATTTTAACTCACTACAATGAGCTCCAATAATGCCCACCCTGATTAGAAAACATCATGTTAATCTGCTTGACACAAAGAAGCAAAGGAAAAGAGGAGAAAGAGGGACAGCTTTGTAATGTTTCCTGGGTAAACCAGCAAGGAGCCTCATCTCCTTTAGCTGGACCATGTGTAACCCATTATGTAGAGAATATCAACTCTCTGCAAGCCAAAACCAAATAATCACACTTATACCCTCAGCACCTCTCACACCACATCACGTTTCTGTCTGGGGTGTGCAGGCACACAACACAAGTTGCATATGTCCAAGTGTAGCTCAGTGCTCCCTGGAAGGTTTGGCCCTGCTACATAGGGGTGACACAATTCTGTGCACAAGCTATAAAGCCAAGGTGCTCAGGATGCACCTCCAAAGCATGCAAAATTACATGTGCATCTGCAGCAAACTTCACACTCTCAAGAAATAGCAGAGTTGCTGGTTGTGTGTTGTTGGTAGGCCCTACATTGCTGCAGCATTCATGAGATTGCCAGAGCTCGGGAAGATCCAGACAAATTAAGGCAATTCTCAAATTCAAGTTTCCAAGCTGAAAAAGAAGACTTATGTGGGAAAGCCTTACAGGGAGCCTTAGATACACTTCAACAGAGCAAAACTGATTTACAATGGTCCTATTTACTTGAATTATTACATGAAAAAGTAGCATAGTAATAATCCTGTTAATCATGGCCAGATGGAAAATGGAATTTCTCTCATATGGCATAGCCAGGCTTGGAAAGATTTGGTTTTATCACTAATCAGAAAAAAAGGTTTTATTTCTATTACCTTGTAAATTATATTTTAAAAGAACAATGTTGTTAGAAAATTACTTTGTCAGAACAAAGGACATCAGTAGTGTCTGCTCAGAACGTTAAAAACTAACAGTCAAGAAGAAATAAGATACTGGAATGAATCGTGAGAGTGAAGAAAAATCCCATTTTGGTTTTGAAAGGGTTTGATTCATTTCTGTTGAAATCCATATTAAAATATATTTCCTTTCCCTAGAACAATATTGAGTTTTAACAAAGCACCACAATGGGCAGTAGATGCTTTTCCATCAGCTAACAAAGAGAGTTGAAATCTGCAGGTTTCAGGTTCACTTATGCCTGTCTTGCCTGCATTCCTGTGCCGCTCTAACTCCCACGTAGCCCAAATCCTCAGGCCAGTGGCCGCTCTGTGAGGAAAAGCTACCTGACATCCTTCCTCATAGCACTACCTGTTTATGCCTCTTGGTGGTGAACAATTCTGAGAAGTCTGGCAGGCTGTCAGGTGTGCAAGGTGGAGAGTTCAGGGAGGGATGTTGAGAACCATCCTTTGGGAAGGGCAGCAGCAGTGGCAAGTGCTGGTGAACCATGCTGTATATGGAAGGATGCTTGGCACGGACTTTTCTTGAAAGGACACAAATGCAGAGGTTACCTCAGTGTATTCAGACAGAACAGGTTCCCTAAGGACTCACCGGTGTGTCAAATGTGTACCTCAGGTGTGGGAAGCGAATAGGACTCGCATCAGAGGTCTGGTCTCCTGCTTTCTGCCAGTCAGTGTTGCTCCTGTCTCTCAAGGCAGGATTGAACACGTTGGAGCAAAGCAGCCTGCCCATTTCTTCCCGAATCACTTGGAGGTGCTTCCGTCTGAACACAAGCCAGGCCACACGGCTGCAGAAGTTGGAGAAGCCCTAAATTGAAATCACAGATCCCCTTTTCACTGGGAAGAGGCCGAGAGTCCCATTGCACCCCGGAGTGGAAGCTGGCACGACTCCACTAAAATGCCAGCAGCCATTTGGTATCAAAATTTACCATGCATCAGTGAAGATCTGAAAGGACTCTTTTGAAAAGGATTGCAGACAGAAGAGGTTAGGTCAGACAGATTTCATCTTGCTCAACTCTGATCAATTTGTCTCAGTCTTACTGCTAGAAACTAGGGACTTAACCTGAGATGACCGCCCAGTTTCCCTCAATAATCAATGGAAAGAAACTGATGGGATAAGTCATTCTGGGGGGGTTCCTATCACATGCATCTATCCCAAGACGCAACAGTTCACCCTCTGGCTGAGCTTCTCTTTTCTGCGTTGCCCATCAAGGTAGCCGAAGGGCATGGCCTGACTGGACAGCTGTTGTTTGGGCAGCTGCAGGTAGGCAGGATGACCCCCACCCTGAATGACAGCATTATGGTTACAGAAAATATTACTAACCGATATGACCTCATCACATCTCACCTCCGCATCTCTGCTTGCTGATTAATAAAAATAAAATAAAATATAGCCTTTCAGTCCTGTTTAACACTTGTGATCCCTGGTGCAATCTGAATTAACCCCCAATAAATCCAATCTCTGCTGAGCCTGTCCTTGAAAAGATGGCATTGCTGGGACAGCTGTGTGCCCTCAGAATGGAAACCACAGTTCCCCTCTTTCAAGGAAAGGCTTCCCAAATTATGAATTATGCAGTATAATTTGGGCCCAGTTGTTTGGTATTAATTTTCTGAAGCTCTGCTACATAGTAAGTCTCCTAAACGGCTGATGGAGCTCTATGTTGCAGGCCAGAAGAGCTTGTTGGCATCTAGAAATGTCACCAAGGGCAATGGAAATGAAAGAAGGCAATGAAATGTCTTTCCAACAGAGATGAAATTGTGAGGCAAATAATGAGAGGAAACCTACAGACCAAACTTCCCAGAGGTATTTCAGGCTGTGGTGGGAACTGCCTGGGGTCCGAGAACCACAGAGAGACTGAAACTTGCTGGCTGAGGGCTCCAAAGGGAGAAGGCTTGGGCTGAAGGGCAAAGAGAAGGTATTTTACAGGGACATCTAGGCCCTAGAGGTAAAATTTTATTCTATGTACCCTGCCCTGTGAGTAAGCTACCGGGGCAACCAAAAAAGCAAAGAATATTTGGATGTGCAAGGGAGGGACATGCTGTGGGCTGACACTCAGTCACACTCTCCATTTATCTTTGTGTCACTCTTACCTCAAAGAATCTCCGATCTTTCTGCAACGATGTTTTTCTCCTAAGGCAGTGAACAAGAGCACAAAATTAATAGCAGCACTCGTCTTTTCAGCTCTCTGAACAGAGCATTGAATATGACTCATGGAGCTATGCCAAGCTGGCATTTCACCAGGGCAATAAAGTTGTTGCTGGTAGATCCTCATTACTAGCATGAGGAGACCCACTGTCCAAGAGAAAGGCAGGACTTCTGCATTGCCTCAGAAGGAGAAAATGTAAAATATTGTATGGTTCGGGTAATTAAATGAGACAGAACAAAGCTAGATGTGCTGAGCAGGCAAGGCTCCCCTGCTATGCTATCTAGACTGAAGTCTCTGCATGAGCCTCTCAAAAGTGGTCAGCACTGATCTAACCCAGTTCCCACTGAAGTCAATTAAAAAACTCTTCCTGACATCACTGGAAGAGCAACAAGCAGTTACTGAGGGCACAAAGCCAGGCCAATGCTGAGACAATAAACTTGAAAACCAGGAAAGAGATGTCTGATGTGTCTCCAAGAAGAAATGTAAAACATGCCCAAGAATGACAGAAGGCCTTTGTTAAAGAAGCAGCAATTTGCCCAGTGGAAGCCTGAGAGATGCTCTCACCACCCACTTGAGCCCAGGGACTCTCACACAAAGCCAAATGACTGTCCATCATAAAAATGGCTATTGAAATGGAGGGTGATGCACACATCCCAGCAGCCACTCAGTTCTCCTGGACATGGCACAACTCACTCTCATGGAAATGAAAGCAAATTTTCCCTGCTAGCCTACAGATCCCCACAGGTCTGGCTTGATCCTGCCACAGGCACAGGAAAGCCTGTCTCTGCATCAACTCACCAACTCCTGACATGTTCTTTATCTTCCTGATAACATCAAATGTTCCACACATCTGCCATCCACCAGCTGCCATCACCCCAGAACCATCAATGCAGAGCAGATCATGAAGGTAATACCTTTCAGACCTATAGCTCTATTTATTGTCTTCTGACTTCTATTTATTGATTTTTTGATCAAGAAGATCACATATTTTCCTATCCTGCTCCCACCAGACAGGATCCTGCTGACACTTCACATATTGTGCAAGGGAAAATAAGCTTGACTCTGCAAGCATGGCATGGACACTTGCCAAAGCAGAACTCCCAGAACAACTTTGATGCTTTTGATTCCTTATGAATTCTGGTAAAGTACAGTATTCTGTCTTCAGAATACCAGAGCAGAGAAGCCTAAAGTGACCCCAGCTCCTTAAATCTAAATTTGAAACTCAGCTTCACCTTTTAACATTATACAGCTCACACAGTGTCTTAGAACTAGTTTCTAGTCCCTGTGTGAAGGGCAGCAAAAGCAAGTAACACTAATAGAGTCAAATAAGGCCAGGGGTCTCCACCCTTCTCTCTCCTAGTGCTTTCTTCCCTCAGGTGAGATATTAAGCTAGAAGACCTGCTTGAAGTAAACTTTCCTAAAAGAAGTGTTGAACTAGGAGGCACCTCCCATGTTGCTAATTACCTAGGAAAATACAGAAAGGATCTGGAAAACACCAAACTTGCAACAGGGTTCAGAGGAGGCCACAAAGATGTTTAGAGGGCTGGAGCAGCTCCCGTACAAAGAGAGGCTGAAGGAGCTGGGCTTGTTCAGCCTGGAGAAGAGAAGGCTGCAGGGGGACATCATTGCAGCCTGCCAGTACCTGAAGGGAGCAGAGAAACAGGAGGGGATTCAACTTTTTTAAAGGGTAGATAACGGCAGGACAAGGGGGAATGGATTAAAACTAAAGAGGGGAAGGTTTAGATTAGATATTAGGGGGAAGTTTTTTACAGAGAGAGTGGTGAGGGGCTGGAACAGGCTGCCCAGAGAGGTGGTGGATGCCCCGTCCCTGGAAGCGTTCAAGGCCAGGTTGGATGGGGCCCTGGGCAACCTTGTGTAGATCCAGGCCTTGAGGTTGGTGGCCCTGCCTGTGGCAGTGGGGTTGGAGCTCTATGATCCTTGGGTGCCCTTCCAACCCATGCCATTCTATGATTCTATGATTCTAATAGGGGCAGACAGTGCAGTAAGTGTGGGGTTTGGATCCAAGATGATGTTGGCTTCAGACATCCACAAGAGCTACTGCTCTGCACAGGGGCAGGAATGCTTCCTGTGTCATTTAGCAGCTCGCCCCACCACAGCTGTGAGTTGAACGGCCCACAGATGGAGCGGGCTGCAGGCAGCAGGAAGGGCTGGCTTGCTGGGCCTTGCTTGCACCATGGCTGCATGCGGCCTTGGGAACACTCGGTGTTTTTCCCATTATGACAGATGCCCATAAGGGAACTGGCACCACCGGGAGGTTGCGCAACTCCCATCAACTTAAAAGGAGAAAGCCAGACACACCCATTCCTTCCTTGGCGTTGGAGGCACAAAAGGACGAATGCTAACACACACAAATAACAGGTCTGGAGGAACTCTCTCAAATTCCAGTCTGGGAGAGTATCAAGATTGGATTTTAATGCTGCATTTCAGAAATCATGTAAATTGTTAAGATGAAGATGTTCTTCACCTAAGCCTCCCTTTTTCAGCTTTCAGAGGAAACATTTACATGAAGAATCCTTAATTTCCTATGAACACATAGACACTGAGCAGACCTGGAAGGAAAGCAGTTTACCAGCACAGTACAGGATTTCATTAAAATCTTGCTATGGTGAATTACAGTGGAAAGCAAAAGCTTCAACACCATCATAAATCCCTAGTTGGTTTATGAGAAAATACAGTAAAACTGGGAGTAGCACCTTACCAATAGTTTCTCAGAATTTTAATTTAAACATCTTTCAAGTTAAAAACATCCATGAAAAGTAACCCTCCCTACAGTTTCTGTTTTGACAAAGCACCTTTCCTGTCCAAAAACATGTGTGCTCAAAAATTTCCTAACCATCTTTTATAATTAAGAGCCCTAATCAGTTCTGTCCCTTAGCTCTTAGTTTTGGCAGTTCATATAATGGTCTGGGAGGCTCCAGATAACATTTAAGGCTAAACTGAGTCAGCCTGGAAAAGATTGTGTTTATATAATTGCAGTATGGTATGGGAAGTGCCATGTATTGTAACACACTCAGCGTGAGCCTAATTCTGAAGTCAGCGGTAGTCAGCTACCGCCACCCTGCCATGAGTAACTCGGTGAGTTCTCTCTTCATACAGCACCTGACATCATGAAGGCATTAAGACACAGCTCTTTTCTAGCCTTTGTGTTTTCCCAGCCTGGGCACCAACTTCCCAACCCAGCACCAGCCTCTATCCCCCGCTGTGATGGAAACATTAAAGAACGCAGTTTCATACTTCAGCTCTCTGCTCTCATGCCCATGCTGGTGTTTTTTTGCCACTAGATCTCTTGCTTGTTTCAGTCCTGCCCACTTCTATCTACCAGGCAAGACAAGTGAGTGAAGAGGCAGCAGAGCTCACTAGCTATGACAGGCTGTTTCATCCTGCTGCATCTGGTTCTTGTATTCAAGTTAGCTTCTGCAAGAAATTCCTCCAACTGAGCCTCCTAAGTGAAGGCATTAAGGCCACCCAACAGAAATAATGAAACACTGCCATGACCCTCCCTGTCCAACCAGGGAGAAAGTTGCCTTTGCTCAGCAGGAATCTGGCAGCAGAGATGTGGCAGAGAAGGCTGCACTCAGGAGTGCCCAGGGAAATGTTGATGTGCCAGAATGCAGAAAACACATCCTTAATTCTCAGGGTCCAATACCTTGTAGGATAGGGCACAATAAAATGAAAGCTCTCTTGGGACAGCAGTTTCAGCTTCCCTTTGGCTCCATCATTTCACACACTTCTTGTCTCCCCTTGCTTGCTGTCACATGGTCTGCTTCACTTGCTAGACTCATCTTATGCTATCTCAGACTTATGCAGAGATTTATGCAGTGACCAGTGGCAACCAGCCTATACATAAACATTTGCTTTCCAGATGAAGTAGAAGTGGCAGGGGTAACTTCCAGGGCTGGCACTGATTTTCACCAATCTGACTTTCATATTGAACCCATTAAGGTTTCCTGCTCTGTATACCTAGCAAGGCTTCTGCATACCAGCTCTAGAGCTTTCCAGTCTGGTACCCAGAGCTCTGCTGCAACTCACTGTGGCCAAACCAGTTGGCAGCAGCTCACCAGAAACATGTTTGGAGTCAGCTATGAGATGAGATAGAGCTGCAGGGAGATCAGCACACGTCTCATGGTGCCTTTGCCTTCTGTGATTCCTTGGCCCACAAGACATTTACTACCCTGGCCAGTCACTGGTGTCACTCAGCAGAGGCCTTGGCCCTGAGCTGCCGTGGCCCCTGACACAGAGAGAGTCCCCAGAAAGGACTGGCTTACTTTCCACCAGGCACACGGTGCTGCTGTGCCATGCCTTGTTCCAGGATGAGGTTACTGTACACCTTGGCAAGGCGAATCCTGGCCACCGCTAACTTCACCGACATGTTGTCCATTTCTTCCTCCTCTGTAAAGATCAAAGTCCTGTTTCAAACAAAAAAGGAAAATAAAAAGGTTTTTAAGGAAGGTGCTCTGGGCAGAAGGGATGCAAGAAAGAGTGGCTGTTCCCAAGAAGTGAGCCTGGTTTTCAGGCACATAAACCACTGTCAGGGACCCCTCTGTGGTGAGGCTGGGCTCGGGTGCTTCCAGGGCGGCTTGGCAATGCCGGTGGGGCCACGAGGCCTCAGGCTGGGGCCCAGACAGTCTCTCTTGCCCCACACAATTTATAAGCTGCATGCCCACAGCCTGTCAGGTTGCTGTCTTTGATCCTGCATAGTTTATGAAGCCTTTCTGCAGCCTACATAAAAGCCCTGGAGCTGCATTTAGGTATCTCCAGGCACAGACTCTGTCACTGCATGGCCCGGAGCAGTGGGTCTGCCTCCGAGACAGCACTTACTCCTCTTCAAAAAGGCACATGAAGCACTTTTGGGACTGCCTCTAAACAGGAACGGCTGACACCACAAGCCTGTATTTTAAACCAATCCAGATCAAACGCTAAGGAAATGCCAAACCAAAGAGCTTTCTATTTCCTCTGCTTCCCCTGTAATCCACCCGACTGTCTCCCAGTGCCTGGGAGCGCTGCCGGCCTAAATGTCACCAGCCTCCTTTCACACTCAGGAGAGCTGGGTTTTTTTCATCTGTCCTATCCCTGATGGCCTCCAGCTCTACAGCTTTCTACACAACCCACCTTTAATAAATTAGGACAATTACTCTGGGCTTCTCAAGGATAATTGCTAATAAAATTCAGCAGATTTTCCTCAAAAGACATGAAAGGGTTGGAAGCAGAAACAGTCAGAAACTAAAGGGGAAAGAAAATGCAGGACAGAAATAATAGCCCTTGTTCCATTCATGTCTCATCCACCGCTGCTGAGTTTTTGTTCTTAGAGTCACATATTTCAGAGGTGAATATTCCCAGGCTGTCTTTGGTGGGGGAATGCCTCATGCCTGCTGCTTTGGAAAACTGGTGTGTTATTTTTGAAGTTAGTTACAAGATCTTCTACAACCTAGAAGAAACAAGGAAAGCCTCAGGCTTGTATTTACGAAGAACCAGCACATCACCAACAAGACATGAAGTCCTAAGAAGCCAAAGATGCCCATATTCATCCTTCCTCTGATAGCACCCCTTCCAATACTTTCTTTTCTGAAGAAAATTTATTGCACAGAAGCAATGACTTCTGAAGCCAGAATGATCTTAAGACATTATCCTGAGGCACTGCAGGCACCAATACTGAGGAGCTGTGCTGACCATCAGGCCTGGCTCTCTGTGGACAAGAATAGTCCAAACAGATGAGTTAGACATCTCTCCCAGGCAGCCCAAATAGTAGGAACCCCAAAATACACCAACTAGGAGCAGGAATAACCAGGATTGTTTTCTGTGTTACTAGGTTACCACACAAGGTCTACAAGAAGAGCAGCTTGAGTACTGCACAGCCGTTGGATGTGTCTGTCATATAAGAACATCAGGCTGATAAAGGACTAGGCGGGTCACCAAGCCCTGTCTCCAAGTAATCTGTCTGTCAGTTTAACTGGGAGCAAATTATAGGTGTCACTAACAAGAAACATGAAATGGCACAGGCATGTCTTGCCTCCAGTCTGTCTCTACTTGTGGCACACAGCCAGTACTGTATAGGAAAGAAAAAAATGCCTCTGAAACTAAATTATATCTTGGAGGAAGGTGGAGGGAGGTTTTTTCCTGAGCAGGCCACTAGCAACAGCCTTGAGCATGGGATTTATGTGGGGTAGATATAGGAAAACAAATCTTCCTTCACATCCTCTCAAATACATCAGCATATCACAAACCCAAGGATTCTTATCACAAGTGTAATTTTATGTCATTATGATTCTATTATGTAGTTATAAAATCCCTTTCACAAGCTCACCGAGCTCCACCTTCAAAAAAAAGTCATTTTCTCACCTGCCCCCACTACTTCCTAGTGGAAGACCATTCCAGAACTTTACTCCACAGGAGGGAAAAGACAGTCCTTTCTACATATGATTTGAAATACAGCACATATCAAGTTCAAAATTAGACCAGGTGGGTAACGGAGGAAACAGCAGATTTTGAACAGGGAAAAAGATACAGTATCAGAAAGCTTTTCATACCACAATTAATAACTCCCTGCTCCTCCAAGTCAGCTGAGGTGCTGAAACAATTAAGGATGAACTTGAACATTAAATAGGGCCTAAAATTGCTTTTTGTCATTTTACTTTCCTTCCTTCTATTTCTATTTCAGTAGATCAATACCCTGAATTCCTGCTTCTGCATAGTGAGTGTCCCTTCTCTAAGCTTCCTTGATGGTGCACTGCATGCAGGTAATCCTGACAAGCAAGCCACTTCCCTTCAGGGGAGGTAATGAATCTAAATGAAACAGTATTGTAGAGGTGGAGAGTCAGTATATGTTTCCCACCAAAAGGCAGGAGTCACTTTGGGAGTTCTGCCTGCTAGAAGACACTGAAAAACCTCTCCTGGCAGGGTTTATCCAGGGCTAACTAGAGCCCACTCGATCCAGGAAATGTAACTCCGCATTGCAACAGGTCCAAACCCCTCTTTGTTTCAGTCTATTTCTGTATTTGCCACACTAGTAGATGATTTGAGTGACACTGAGATGTCATGACCCATGGAGTGTCCTCCTTGTCCTTTACCAGCCAAGAGCAGAGGGATCATTTTGTAAACTGCAGCCCAGAGCACCTCAACTGAACCTGTGACCTCTGTGTATGAAACGACACTGATGGTTTTCTTTATTTATGATTTATTCCTTGGACAATGAGAGAAGCACCTGGCAAACTATGGATGTGGAACAAATCGATTCCTTAAGGCCAGCAATCCTCCAACAGTCTTTTCTTCAATCCAGGTAAATCAGTCCCTCTTTATATCAAGGCTTCAGGAATTGTGAAGCAAGTAATCATTATGTGCTTTAAGAAAATGCTCGACTGAGTCTCAGAAAATATTACAGACTCCATAAAACTATTAAAGTTTCTTACAGTCATGGCTTGTAACTCTGCAGTGCTTTCTCCCAAGGCATACAACCCTCTGACACAGCAGCTCCTAAACTATTCCCCTGGCATCCCCACTTCCACTCTGCAAGGCAACAAGTGTGCTCACACACCCTTACTTGGGAACTGCTTTCCTAGCAGATATTCCTCATGTTGTAACATGTTTCTAGCACCTAAGAGTCATCTGAACCTGCTTTGCAAAGTATTTAGAAATTAAGTCTTAAAGCGATGTGACCCACAGCACAAATTAACAGCCAGCAGACTCAGTTGCGACTATTTGCTGCTCTGTATTGCAAGCAGAAATGACTGGATGCTAATGCTATTGCTGGGAAATGGCATTAAGGGATGGTAATTCAATCCAGGGCACTCACCCAGATTTAACATTGATGGTAGCAGTAATGAGTTATTCAAATTGCAGCATTACCTTCAGGAGCCAAATTATTTGGTGACCCCATTGCAGCAGGACTGGATCTAGCCACCATCTTTAAAGGGAGAGAACAGGGATTGCAATGCCATGTGAACAGCAGTGCATGCTGCTCAGGGCAAGGTTGGGGAAAAGCAGGATTCAAACTCCCCCAGAAAATCTGTCTCACTACATAGTCAGAGGAGCGTGTGTCCTAGTGAGCACAGAGGATGAGGGGCTGGGGACAACACTGAGACCAAGGGGGTTTTGTCCTTAGTATTCTGTATATAAATCAGGCCAACACAGCAAGCAGTCTTTGCTCATATGCAGATTCTGATACAAAAGACTGCCCTGTGGTTCCAGGTTTACTGGGGCAACCTCTGGGTACTTACAACCCTGAAGTCTTGTACTTACAAAATCAAGGATCTGCGTTTCTTTTCCAGATCAATATTTTCCAGGTAAAAAGATAGGTAGAAGAGCAGGCCCATGAGGAACTCATCCAGTTTCTTATTCCTAAATGAGAAGTGGAAAAGTCAGTGTGAAGTCTGCAGATCTGCAGATCCAGACACCACCAGAACATTATGAAGAACAGCAAAGTCTCTGCTCAAGGGCCTGAATTATACCAAATATTAGCTATCTGGTTGAGACCTATTTGTAGCAAGCATTCCACCCCACACTGAGACTTTGAAGGCTGCTAGAGAATTGCTAGCAGAGTCCAGTAAACATACTGAAGGGTGGACCGAATTGGGTATTACCAGACATACTTCCAAGAAGCATGTTTTCTGCACTGAACATCTTGGAATTCACATTCAAAGGAAAAGGGGGATAACTTAGACACCTCTCCTCTTGTGAAAGGACAGCATGACTAAGGTCTACAGATACATTCCTAAATCAAAGGCAATGCAGGCACCGTACGGCCCTGGTGCTCTCAGGGATACGCCTCTGAGATATAAGGCTCTGCCTGTTGCCTCCTTGTTTCCAGCCTATGCTGAAATGCGGAGATGCGACAGCAGCAAATAACGAGCCCTGTAGCTCTGACAGGAACAGCAGCCCGGAGTCCCAGTTGCATTAGCACTCCTGGTGCAGTGTTGTGGATGCACTGCCTAAGATGGAATTTCATTTTGGGTAAGGTAGGTAACAACCTCCAGGTATTTAGGCCCAAGTTCTTGCCTTCCTTTAGGTACTAGAGTGGAAGGTTTTCAAACAAGTGATGGGATTATTTCTCTGCAGATCTGGAGGACAGCATGCATTTGGTATTGCTTCCCACTGAACCCCACAGATGAGAGATTCTACATCTCTGATATTTCACATTCTACTACACCCTAGTCCTTCCACTATCAGCCACACACACGTAATTCTTGAAACAAACTCTAAATTACATACCTCATAACCTCTGAAAACGATAGCATGTGATGTGAGTCATTTTCTTTCTTCAAAAGTAAAGCAGCATCTGAAAATGTAGAGAGCAGAAACACAATATTTCCTCAAAAGAAAACTCCAAAATTGTTAGTGTTAGTAGAAATAGCTTTCTAATTTGTATGGGTGATGCCTGGCTGATACGAAATACCAGCAATTACTCACATTTGACATCATCCAGTGTCACATATTCATGTTGCATCCACTTGGGCTGCCTATGTAGTTTTCCCTGTTTGTCATGCAGCCTTCTTTCAGAGAGTATTGCACTGCAGTCATCTTGGAAGATCCTAGTGGTTGACCAATACATACCATTTAAGGACATAGCGTTAATTCCAGTCTGAGAATATTATCTACCAGGTTTGTACTCTCTTCATGGCACTTGGTTTCAAAGGGACAGGCAGTGAAATATGTTTGGCAGGTATCCTGAACCAGCTTTCAACTATTATAACCACAAAACAGGCTGGGAACCTTGAGAGAAATAGGACATTTCACCTCTAAAGTTGCGTCTGAAGTTGCTCTTTTAGTTGCTAGTATAATAAATTGTGACTATATTATTTAGATCAAAGAGGTTTTAAGTAATGGATGTAAGCCAGCTATACCGTGTTGTGAATTTATAAAATTAATAATAATAATAGTAATAATAATTTAATCTTTGAAGTGCCTTGCACAGATGAATTAATTACCTCACAATACTCTTTAGGGTAGTGAGAATTATTACCTCGTTCTGAGCGATCTGAAAACAGCAACAAAGATGCTGAATGACTTTACCAAAGTCATACCAGGCAAGCGCCTGAGCTAGCATTTGACAGCAGGCATGTCTGGCTCTGTTTTTATGTTCAGACCACTCACCCGCCCTGCTGAAATGACAGCTGCCTTCCTGTTTCACGTTTTGTTCAGACATGATCTTCAGACAATGGATGAAAATATTCCCACCCAAATGATCTTATTTATTTTTGAGCTCGCCTAATCGAATCGGAATACCTCATTAAAGTCTTGACACGCATTTCCTGAAAGGGAGCATTTTTTCCTTCCTTAAGGTTTACCTCAGCAACACGATGGGAGCTGAAATTCAGAGTATGAACATGCAGGAGTATTAGGAGATGAAATTACCAGCAGCAGTGCAAAAAGGTCAAGATCCCATGACACAAAGGCATGTCTATTTTGACCTCTAACTGACACTAAGAAAACATCTGGGTAAGTGGTGAGGCCAATGTCAGACATCGCTTTCAAGAACACAGCGCCCAAGTGTAAAGGGGCTTCCCTGGGTGCTCCTGCTCTGTCTCCCCCACTATACACACTGTGCCATGTAAACCCTTCAGTCAGTGTCTCAAGTGGCTTTAGGAACATTTTAAATGTAAAATGCTCCATTCCAGAGCTTTTCTCTGGTATCACTGCGGGCAGAGACGGGCAGAGGTCACCAGGGAGCTCTCCCTGGAGAGCTGCCAGGCAGAGTCAGCAGCGTTCCCAAGCCCAGTGGAGAAGCTGGCCAGAGCTGCTGAGGCACAGACCATGAAAGGCACCTGCAGTAGCCGTGTGGCTAGGGGAGAGGTGAGCAGGCAGCTCCACCAAGACAAGGCTTGGAAAATGCCCCGCAGGACAGGGAGGCAGCACCGGGCAGCATGTGCCTGACCCATCACTGCCATGTTCCACCCACACTCCACGTGAGAACAGGGAGGATAGAGTTTGGGCACTGGAGATTTTTTTCCCCCAGCAGTTTAAATGATAAAGCCCTACTCCACCGCTGCCACAGCAATTCACAGTTACATGCACGTTGTCCCCCACAGATCTGTGGTTTCCCCAAAGCCTTCCAGTCCTCCAGTGTTGCACAGGGTCATATATAACACTGGCAACAAGAGACATCAATCTTTGGACCTCCACCTGTAGACCCCTGGGGTGGCATCTGGCCCCAGAATCCACCACTGCTGCTCCAATAAGTGGCTCTCTGACATGTGGTGGGGCTCACCCCACACTTTTAGCTGTCCCTCTGCAGTGGGTTCAGCTTGAGATCTGTATGGAATAAATACATATTCCTGATTCTCTCCATTAATATCATGGGATAAATGCTGCAGAGCAACAGCAAAGGAGTTCCAGTCTCAAGTGCAAAAGAAAAAAAGAAAAAAGAAAAAAAAAAAGCAAGACTTTGTCCTGCAGTTCGTGTTTGGGGAAACCAGCATTAGGCTGTGATTTCACCTTAGTTGGAACTGTTGTATCAAGGCCTAAACCTGCATAAGTTGAAACTAAACATCAGTCTTTTACCTGGCAAATTCAAGTGTGTTAGTATCATTTTTCCAGTACCACACACCTGGAGTTAATTTTATTGTCTGCAAGAAAACAGCATACAGAGTACATGCCATAAATCCATGATGAAGTTCTCAGCCCAGCTCAGTAAGATACTTATAACACAAGCACTGTGCAGATGGGCCACTTCCTATTGTTATGGCTGCTTTTCACTCAGAGAAGTTCTCCCAGAGTAAATGTCCACAGCGTAAGAAAGAAAAAAATGGGTATCTATCCTTTTTTATGTCTTCCAGGTTCTGAATAAATAACTGAAAGTTTGCTGAGGAGCATCAGTTCTTTGATTGCTAGTGAATCAATAAAGAGTGAGGAATCAAATGGAGGCATGCATTAAACAATACATTGCTTTTTATTTGTTTCGTTGGGCTCTTTTTTTAAACAATATTTATGCAGAGACTAAGTGTCAGGAGACTGTGTAAGGAGACTATGTAGAGACTAAGTATCAGGAGAAAGGAAAACTTTAAAAATGGAATATGTTATGGGCTTTCCTGATATTCTGAGAACTTTAAACATCAGATAGACCCTTCAGGGGACACTGGACAAACTACAAAACAGCTAGCAACAGCATTTTACAGTGCCCATACATTAAAAAAAAAAAATCCATTAAAAAAAATCCCCTGAAAATAAATAAGATTTATTAGTCCCTTCTTAATTAACAAGAGACACTCACAAACCCTTAACTATAATTTTCAGGTCACCTTTAAAGCAAAATGACTCTGTTGCTGAAATCCATCTGCCTACCAATTCAAACCAAGTGAAACATTAAGGCTTTTGGTGGCTTTTTGCCAGGTACCAGCCACAAGACTCTCACAAATTCTCGGTCAATCTTATTTGGTAGTAGAGCACTGGATATGGGATGAAAGAATAATTTCATGTCAGCAGCCCATGCGATGGTTAGACCACAGAGATGAATACTAGGAGACCATGGCTCTAATCCTTGGACAAAAAGTAGTTATTTTGACTTGTCTGTTCTAGTCTTCAGACCCAGCTTTCTAATACTGGTTTACAACTCTCAGAAGAAAAGGGCCATGCAAATGCTCTACCTTTCTGTTACACACCAGGGATTATGAACCATGAAAGAAGAGAAGAGTGTAGTACATCAGAGCAAGGCCTACCAACACATCACAGGAAGGAGAAAATACCACTCCTCTGTCTTCAAAAAACATCTCAGCTGCTTCTCACTAATGCGAATGGCTGAATGACTGGGGCAGTGGGTCAGGTCCCTGCCCTGCACACCCCATGGGGCTTCCCGTGGCCCTGGGGACCTGCTGTAGAGGCAAACATGAGCAGTAGCAACAAGATGGAGTTGGGAAAGGTGGGGAGACTCACAGATAGCATGATGCTCTACTGGGACCCTGCCCATAGGGTAATGCGAGTGCTGTCTATGGCAGTATCTCGGTGACATCCTGCTGTCCGCTAGGAACCGCAGGTCCTGGCACACAAGTCCCCCTCCAGCCTGTGCTGCACACTGGGACTATGTGCTCAGCTCCTTCCCAGCTTCCCTGGAGAACATTTTAGACCCAACAGAGGAATCAAGTGCTCTCCATGCAATAACATCCCTGCAAACACTCTTCTGGGCTTGCTGCGTTCTTTGGTGGTCAGGATCTACAGAGGTTTTCACTGGCACCAGTGAAGGCAGCTGCACCAGTCCCTCTGTTCTGGGCAGTGATGTCTGTACAGCACTCAATGTTAAACATACTTTAGCTTTGGAATTCACAGGATTTAAAAGTATGCCTAACAGGTTGCAAGTCTCTGTGACAGTGACACGACCTATATCTCTATGTGAGCAGTCAGCTCAAGACCTGTGAGTTGCCCCAGGAAACAATTCCCATATGTTAAGGCATGTCACTTAAGGGCATGATTTTGAGGGAGAGATTTTGACCTTGGAGATATTGCGAAGCTTTGTTTTTGCAAGCAGAAAATTTCTCATCCTAGTCATTCACAGGGGATCAGCGCCGTGTGTAACTGGCACTGCTTAGGCTGCACCCAAAATCGGTACAAGTTCCATGGAAAGCACCTTTTGCCAATAGAAATCAAGTCCCCACAAAGGGTGAGGTTTCACATTACAGCTAAGCCAATCTAATAGCTAGCTGTTGATGGAAGAAGCATTCTTGCTCCCATCAAAGTTTTCACATCATTTATCTTTGTGTCAATTCTTTATCTTTTCTGCCCCTACTGCAAGGCGGCTCCCTAAACTGTCAAAAATTATAGTCCAGCAAAAATAAATGAGCAGCTTTCTGCTGAATTAGTGTTTTACATCAGTTCATGGTGGAGTCAGAGAAGTGCCAACAGAGATCCAGATAAATGGGGCAGGTTCACACCTCTCAGTAAATGAGGTCAGTTATAAGGTGAAAACCAGCCACAATGAAGGAAAATTTTGCTCACACAGCTGCACTAGGTCAGAGTATTTCAAAGAGGTGAAAATACCTGACGTAGGACTTTTAGGCAAGTCGGTTCAGTAAGACAGAAGGAATATTTCCTGGGCTCTCAGCTCTTAAAGTTGGCATAAGTCCTTTTTGCAATAGTTTCTGACTAGGGAACATAGCCTTGAAAGCAAGACTGAGATGTTCACGGCCACATGGAAGAACACATGGACAGTACAATGTGGGGAGAAGAAAATTTCTAACAAACAACCTGTCCCTAACTTCCCCCTGTTTCCATAGCCTTCCAAACACTGCATCTTTTCTCCCATGGGAACTCAGCAAAGGTTTACACATACAGACACAATCTGCCCATGGACAGCTAAGCAAGAATCTCAAATCACCCTGAAAATTCAGCCCTGGCTCTGTTCTCTACAGCCATCTCTTCTTTTTTTTGTTTGACAATCGTGTTGTGTATGTTGTGTTTGCAGTTGCTATTGCAGGTTGCCAAGTGCATATCCATGACTTGGCAGCCGAGTTACATATTTAAGAGGATGAGAGAAGCAGGTTTGGGAACGACCTCAGATCTCATACATGGCAGTGCTATAGAAATAGGCTCCCTGTCAGGGGAAAGTGGGAGGTATGGAACTGATGGCTCATCAACTCACTTTTATAGACCAGGCCTGTCATCAGCCTCGGGAGACCCTCAGCCCATCTTGGCTCTAGGAGAAGTTGTACCAAAAGAAATGGCAAAGTAAAGGACATGTTGCAGATAGTCAGGACTACCTGTGTTAGTTCCTGATGTGGAAGGCAGGGGAGACAAGCATTTGGCTGCACTAGAGTGGGGAAAAACTTGGCACAAAAAGCCCAAATGGAAGATGGGGCAAAACTGAGAGCTACCCACAGGGAGAACAACTATGAGTGTAAAGACTGAGAGCTAAAGACAGAGCTGGCTAGGATGGCAGGGCAGGCCTGGGAATCAGTGAGCAGACAGGTGACTTAGGGAACATGAAGGCAAAGACAGAAGGGATTTGTGGACAGTGGGGCAGAATTGGCTCTGGCCAAGCACAGAGGCCAGGACAGACAACAGTGTTAGGGAGAACCCTGAGGCTGGGCTACTAGAGCAGGGATGCTCAAATGCAACGCTGTACTATCCTTAACCAAGTGCTCGCTGGAGATCAGTTCAGATATTTCATGAGCTAAGGGTGCAGAGGTGAGCACCAAACATCCCATCCGTGCTGATGGTCACAATGGATATCAGTCTGAAAAAAAAAAAAAATATTAAAAGCTTGGCATTGTGTAGCAAAGGAAATTAGTGTCTGTTGTATCCCTGCTTCTGCTTTTGCAAGAGTTGGAAGCTATAAGATGAGCGAGCCAGAAGATCACAAGGAGTGAAATTAAGGTGTAATGGTTGAAGCAGTTGAAGGCTACATGGGAAACTGATTTCCACATGGGCTTCAGTCACAGGATGCCAGGCAAATCACTCCAACCCACATTCAACCCTAATGACCACTATTTGCATGTTCTTTGCTTTCAGAGCAAATGGCCTGGCTTCATGGAAGTCTGAAATGCAGGACTCAACATCCACAGCTGTGGATTAAATTAAACATTTAATGTTTTGAAGCAGTCAAGATGCGATGGTGATGAGCTCCACAGGCCAAATCCTAAGGGATATTCTTCTCCTGAGCTGGGGCTGGACAGCACACAGTAAATAAGGTGTACCTTGAACTGGGAAGTGTTACTTTCCCAGAGTATGCGCTGCCCACTGTGTGCACTGACCAAGGCAGGTGTCCTACAGAAGAAAAAAAGTAAATAATAAAAAACCTGGTACTGTGTAACTAAAACCTGAGTTATGATGCATAAGCACAAAGAAAGAAGAAATATGTTTGCTCTGATGGTTATAATTCTGAGCAAGCGAGTTTGCAGCCTTAATAGGCTTCTTTTAATGTTGTTTCTTGTGGTGTTTGTGTGTCCATGTGCGTCCCAGCAGCTGAGAACACTCAACAGTATGCATATGCACCCATTCTTTAGGTATATCTAATGTTTAATTCGGATATCACACCCAGAAAATAAACACATGCATAAACTCAACAAAAATATCACTGACTCACCATCCAGCCATCCACCTCTTTTCTGTCTCTTGTTTCTTCTTGCTGTGTCAAGTCTCCGTCTTCCATACCCACCGTATTAATTTCCTCCTCTCTTCCCAGGGGCAGCTAAATGTCCGACCTGGTTTCTCTAGGAATATTAGACTCTGTGTGCACACTCCTGTTTGCATTAGACACATGAGTACAGAATTCAGTTTCACAGTAGCTAATACTTAGTCCATAACTACGTCATTTACCTGTCAAGTACTTCTGCCTGCTCATTAAAAACAGGATCTTGGTATATGTATGGAATAAGTAATGTCCTGAGGCGTAATACTATGAGCACTGGTGTGGTTTTTTACTTCAAATTTGTGCAAAACTGAAGCTCCTAATTCTTTGTTTTCAGTAGCTTGTACTGTTTTCTCACATCAGCGCTGATACATTTCAGTCCCATTCCTCAGATCACCCAGAGCAAAGGGTAGTTAGATAGCTGCACTGGAACTTCTGGAGAGATACCATGTCCACCTCACATCCTCACCTTCCTGGGACACCAGCACCAGCCTTGCCCCAGATTCAGAGCCCTGTGTCCTGGCTACCTGCCGTGTTCAGTGGCGACTACATCCACAGAGGTGAACCTGCTCAGGGTGTTTGTAGGCAAAGGCAGAATTAGGTACCAAGTCCAGAGCGAAGGTCTAAGGGAACTCGGGAGGCAGTGATTGCCTAGCACTGCACACAAGAACCCAGGCTGCATTTGGAAAGCCAGAAAAACCAGCTGCACATTCTTCTACTGAAATCCTCATGCAATTACTCCCTCTGCGTGGTTTTATCTGATGAGATTATTGAACATTAGCAGTTGTCAGCTATTTTCATGCAGCAAGGCATTTGCCTTGTGCTCCTAACAATCAACCTTTTGTTATTAACATGCCTCTAACAGAAAGGAAGACGTATTTAAATGTACCTCAATAGGTATTTTCAAAATTTGGAGTTTGATTCTGTATTCTGAGGATCTCAGAAATCTGTGGAGCTTAATGAAAATGTCATAGCCTAGTTTCTAGTTCTTCTGTAGGCTATAATAACAACCTCCCTGCTATAGAACTAGGGGGGGAGAAGTTAAAATTTAATGTAGATGTACTATAGGCAAGATCTTCTCTATTCAATTCTGTGAGCATTGAAGGTAATTATTGCAGAGAATTTTATTTTTAGTTCTCACTTCATTACAGAGACTTTTTAGCTTATTAAGATTTTTGGATTAGTTATCTTCCTCCTGTAGCACTGGGGATAGGACTAAGGACCTGAACCAGGCTGTGCTAGTACATCTACAAACACATTGTGAATGAAGTCTGCAGGCAAATGAGGAGTCTGCCAAATGAGAAATAAACGGGGTTTTGAAAGAAATATGTTTACATTTTTAGATACAGCCTGGCAAAAAGAAATGCTGCTTTCAGCTCTGGCATGTGATTGCTAGATTCTCAGTTCAACCCTGCCAACAGCTCTTAGAGGGGATTGATAGTTAGAAAAGATTTCATGATGCTTGTCAGGTGACAGCAATGCAACCAGGCCCCCTACTCCCATGGGGTTTTTAGGAGTCTTGCTGAAATACATAGCATTAGCATTTCTGGAAGCATTTTTGTCTCCTTAACACTATTCCAAATAGATTTTTAACTGCAACCATTTGGAGCAGTGACATTTTTAACTGCTCCAACAGAGAGGGTACAGGTGAAAACTGCTACCTATGGACGAGCAAGAAGGATCTCATGCTTCTTCTTGGTCCAGGATGCAACAGTCATCTGTCAATCTGTGTATGGGCCAACACACAAATACCAGCTCCTGAATGGTGGGAGAGAGTAACTTTGGCAATGGAAAAGGAACAATTTCCTATCCTGCTCTTGATTTTCCTTAAAAGAAAAATTACCAAAAATATGTTGGCTTTTAGAGGGAAATTTATTCCCTCTCTAAAATTCCTGGCTGGGTGCTGCTATTGGGATCACAGAATCACATTATCACAGACTGGGTTGTGTTGGAAGGGACCTCAAAGCCCATCTAGTCCCCATCCCCTGCCATGAGCAGGGACACCCTCCACTAGCCCAGGTTGCCCAAAGCCCCATCCAACCTGGCCTAATGACAAGAGGAACCAGCTTGTCTCAGTCTCCACCCTACTGATGCAGGAGAGAGTAAAGGCAAATGGGTCATGCAAGGGTGGATCAGGGGGTTTTAATACTGCTGTTTCATCTGTGGAAGTGAAATATGTTGTTGCATCTGGAAATGCTGGCCTGCCCAACTATATAATCACCATGCTGCTGCAAGCAAAATCTGCTCTAAAGGCAGGTCTATGCTATAGGCTTCTGCCTGCATAAGTAGGATGGTGGCAGAAAGATGTATGATACCTGACCCACATAGGCGTGCTAAAGAGGTTTTACTAGCATAACTTGTTTCGCTGTGGGGTAGGGAGGGGTGATAACTTTCCTGTGATGAACAACTACAGACATAATTTTGCTGCTGTAAGGGCATCCACATGCTTTGCTGGTTTAATATCACAGAATTCCCAAGTGCCAAGGTACAGCGTTCCTGACGTAGGCAGATTAGACCACCAAGTGCTTTCTAAAGGGACTCAGTAAGGGAAATTCATGGCTGGCACAAGCCAAGGGAAGAGAAACATGCAACACCTTTTAAATAGGCAGAGCTTAAAATGCTGTTACATTGCAAGGCACTGACAAGACCAAAAGAAGAAACTTTAAAGTTAAGCATGCATGCTGGGTCTAAGTGCATGCTTTTTAATGGGATGCCTTGCTTTTAACACAAGTGCCAAGGCTTGGAAATGTGAATTCCCTGGACATTTCTCCCTTTTCTTCCTGTTCCCTGTATGAATCTGTGGGAGTGGCTCGCAACAGGGAAGACAAAATTTATGGTGCAGTCCTGAGATGCCACATCTCCTCCAGAGTTGTCTCCCCTTGGCTGCACCCCACAGTGCCCCAAACCTTCAAGGAGAACCTTTCAAATAAATGACAGGCGACTCCCAAGAGAAAGGCTGCCCAGCCTGCAGGGCTCTACCCAGTGTCTTGGGAGAGATAAAAGGCAGGCTGCTGGGTTCGTTCCTGTCTTTAAGATAGCATCACAAGGGATGAGCAGGACTGCAGCCTGTCTCCTAAGCCCTCTGTGCAGAACTTCAAACAGACGCTCCGGAGGCGGCAGGGCATGGAGCTGACTCACCCGGTCGGCTGGGTGGACGCAGCCTGTCCAAGCACGTCTCAGCTTTCCAGCTCCTGAGTGGGTTGCCCTCAGACAGCTCTCTTGTCCTCAGCTCCCTCCAAGGGCTCTCACATGGCACATTATTTTTGTCATGCTTTCGGCTTTGTCTTTTTTAGGCTATTCTCTGATCTCTGCAAAGCAACGAGTGAGGAATCGCAGGGCGACCTGCATGGCACATAGGAGTGACCGCTTTGGATTGCTACACACCTGGCTGCACCGTGAGAGAGGTGCTAAGGTGCTTAAGGGGTTTAATTTGGGTGATTAAATTCTCCAGTATTAAGGCTACGGGTGTTCCTCTATATAAAAGAATACCGTCCATATAACCATCATCAGCATATAGAAAGAGCCATCAAAAGTTAACGCTGTAGTTGCACAAGTGCTACAAAGTTATAACCACTTTATATCCTTCCTATGAGCTTGGTCCTCCACACAGCCCAGCACAGACTAAGCCAAGTTCAGAAAATCAGACCTGTGACTTTGACAGAAGGAGGTGGCCTTCCCTGTGAGTCAGGGCAGCACAAAGGTCGGGAGACGCTGAGTGTCAAAGCAGTGAAACTGCAGATTTTAGGCAAGATTATTTTCCTGTCTTTGCCAAGTTCATTTGAAACGTGTTACTGCTCCTCAGAACTATATGTACACACCAAATACACCTACTTGCAAACAAGGAGCAGCATTTTGCCCTCTGACATTTACTGAAAACACACAGACCCACTGGAGTCAGTGGGAAGTCATCACGAACTTCAACAGGATCTGGGTTTACTCTGTATTAAGTACAATACACATAAAATCAACTGAAAGTTATTCTTTGTTTTATAAACTAAGCAAATGAATGCAAGGAATCTAGCTCCGAGCCCTTCAAGTTTTCTGCCTCTTGCGCTTTGGAAGTTGCTCACGTATTTGAAAGGCTACTTTGTGCCTCAAGACTTCAAAGCTTTTTCCAATCATTTAAGTCATCAGAAGTTTCTCATCCTTTACATACACCCCCCAAACAAACACCCTCCCAAGTCTAGGTGTGTCCATACGAAAAAATATCCCTTTTCTAGGAAAAAATCCCAACAACTGCTCCAGCCTTAACCTGCTCATGTCCTCAGCCCTTGGGGTATTTTAACCATCTGGATGGTTACTTCACTGCTGGGGTCTCTGTTACTCCCTACCTGCCCCACTGCTGAAAGGGGCAGAGAGCAGCAGTGGCTGAGGGGAGGGAAAGGACAGAGGACAGCTCAGGCGTGTGACAAACTATCTACAAACTATCAGCTGTGCGCGTCTGGCTACATTAGCTCTGCAATACACTTAAATAGACGTTTGGGGAAAACAACAAAAAATTGTGTTTAATAACTGGGAAGCGACGCTGAGGAATGCACACCAAAGGCTGAAAAGTAAAGGAAACTATGTGGCAAGGGCAATTACCAGTCAGTTAATAGAAACAAAGTTAATCTGCATTTACAATGAACGTGGGTGCAGCTAATCCTTATTGCCATCTCATAGCAGTGGGATTTTGGCTAGGAAGACAGTACCTGACAAAGTATCGCAGTTTGCAGCAACAGCTTTTCACTCACAGATAATCTCACAAACATATTTACCTATTCCTTCCTAGAGAATGGAAAAAAATAGTCACAGTATCTTCTCATTCACAGGGGTCCTATATACATTACAGCCGGGAAATCAAGAGGCTGATTGCCAGGAAAATGCTGTGCACACAGACACCAGAAGCTCCCAGCCTGATTAAAAGCTTTTCCAGGCTTCACTGAAGCACTCAGCAGGTGCCGAAGCTGCTGTACCTGACGTCTCAGGTCTCCCCGTGGTGGTACTGCCATTTACCTGTGAACCGTTTGATAAACTCGAGCTGGTTTCGAATCCTTTGTGACAGCAGCCGATCAAAAGAGCTTTTTACAAGCCTCACGTTCCGCAGTGGTGGCTGTAGCCCCTTTCTGTAGCCAGTGAAGAGAAACCCACAGTCAGTGTGCTGACACCAGCTGAGGGAAAAAAAGTTTTTAGAAGTTTTGGGGTTTTTTTATTTGTTTGTTTTAATATACATCAACTATAAGCTTAGGAAATCGGAGTCCTAAAAGCAATTTGAGCTGGCAGGACCGTGCCTGCCTCACTTCCCAGCACACCAACACTCCACTTACTAATGAACAACCAAACAAAAACACGGCCGATGATTCCCTTCAACTGCCCACTGCTCTGCAGTTTTTTCCCTTAAAAGACAAGCCAGTCCAAAACGTGTGTGTCACCAGGCTCCTCCATTAGTGCTAATTAATTCGCAGCTCCTCGGACTCTAAACACGAGAGGCTTTTTTCCTTTCTGAAACAAACTAAAAGCTCCAGAGACAGCTTGTAGTAAAGCCAAACAAGTTTAACTGCTAGAAATTTTGCCTGTTCTACCGAGTTCAACACCCTGGCTCCTTACTCAGCGCTCCCGGCTCTCGGTGGCCCCTTGGCAGCTGTACTTCTGATCCTCCTAAAAGGAAAACACTCGCGTTCAGTAAAACACGGAATGCTCAGCAACCCCAGAATAACTCGGCACTGCGTACAGCCGGCCACGAACCCGGCTCTATGTTATCAAGCCCAGCCGCCTGCCAGGCAGCCCTATTTCTGTTGTGCTCAGTTCCCCGCAGTTTCAGTTCACAGACACCCCCACATTCCCCCCGCTGCCGGAGCGGCTGGGCTGGGCGCCGCTGCCCAAGCCCCGAGTCCCGGACGAAGAGCAGCTCCCGCTGGAAAACAACACCCCCCCCTCCTCTCCCCCCGCTCGGGAAACGCCGTGCCGAGGTCCCGTTCGCACCGGGTTCGGGGTGTGCGACTCCAGCGCTCTGCGGGGAAGCCGGTTCGCTCCCGGGCTGGGCCCCACTCGGGGGAGCCACCGCCCCGAGCCCCGTCCCGGGGCCGCCGGGCGCCCTTCCCGCAGCCCCCGCCGCGGCTGAGCAGGCTGCCGGCACCCACCCCGGGGANCAGATTTATGCTTTCAATAGGTTTATTTATTACCAAAGTTTCCAGAAGCCGAATTTGGCATATTATTTGTTCATCTTCTGTAAGATTTTCATGCATAACTTGAAACTTGTCAACTGCAACAGTCGAGCGGTTACTTTAGAAGAGACACTTGAACAGAGACAAACATCCAGAGTACAAACAGCTGTATCTGAATTTTTAAAAAAACTTGTCTATTACTAACCTTACAAAGCAGGACGTGCCTTCCCTTTTATCAAAACCAAGCTGACAGATCTGCCTTTATACACACCCAACAGAATAAACTCTGTTATCGGCAAGGACGTTTTCCTTAAACGTTAGAAAAAAAAATACAAAGCAAAGAATGGAGTGACTGTCCATAAACCAGTCTCTACTTCAGTCCTCTTTAATCTACTTCTTCGATGGTCGGACCACCGGAGCCACCTGCCCCAGCCCCTCCAGCTCCCTGGTACAATTTTGTGACGATCGGGTTGCAGAGTTTCTCCAGCTCTTTCTGCTTGTGCTCGTACTCTTCCTTCTCAGCCATCTGGTTGCGATCCAGCCATGAGACAACCTCCCGGCACTTGTCAAGCACTTTCTGCTTGTCTTGGTCACTGATCTTTCCCTTCAGTTTATCGTCCTCCACTGTTTGCTTCATGTTGTACGTGTAGGACTCAAGGGAGTTCTTGGCTGCCACCCGATCTCTGTTAGCTTCATCCTCCGCTTTGTATTTCTCTGCTTCTTGCACCATACGGTCAATGTCATCCTTGCTAAGGCGACCCTTGTCATTGGTGATGGTGATCTTGTTCTCCTTACCAGTGCTCTTGTCCACAGCGCTGACATTCAGGATACCATTGGCATCAATGTCAAAAGTGACCTCGATCTGGGGGACTCCACGGGGTGCTGGGGGGATGCCCGTTAGGTCAAACTTGCCAAGCAAGTTGTTGTCCTTCGTCATAGCCCTCTCGCCCTCATATACCTGGACCAGGACGCTGCTCTGGTTGTCTGAGTAAGTGGTGAAGGTCTGAGTTTGTTTGGTGGGAATGGTGGTGTTGCGCTTGATGAGAGCGGTCATCACTCCACCAGCTGTCTCGATGCCCAGGGACAGAGGGGTGACATCCAACAGCAGCAGATCCTGCACATTCTCAGACTTGTCTCCCATGAGGATAGCCGCTTGCACGGCAGCGCCGTAGGCAACAGCCTCATCAGGGTTGATGCTCTTGTTGAGTTCTTTGCCATTGAAGAAGTCCTGTAGCAGCTTTTGGATCTTGGGGATACGGGTAGAGCCACCCACCAGCACGATCTCCTGGATCTGGCCCTTGTCTAGCTTGGCATCACGCAGGGCCTTCTCCACTGGCTCCAGGGTGCCACGGAAGAGATCAGCATTGAGCTCCTCGAAGCGGGCACGAGTAATGGAGGTGTAGAAGTCAATACCCTCAAAGAGGGAGTCAATCTCAATGCTAGCTTGCGTGGAAGAGCTTAGGGTGCGCTTTGCCCTCTCACAAGCTGTACGCAGCCGCCTCACCGCTCGCTTGTTGCCAGCAATATCACGCTTGTGCTTACGCTTGAATTCTTCCACAAAATGGTTCACCATGCGGTTGTCAAAGTCCTCCCCACCCAGATGGGTGTCACCAGCTGTGGACTTCACCTCAAAGATGCCATCCTCAATGGTAAGGATGGACACATCAAAAGTGCCCCCTCCCAAGTCAAAGATGAGCACATTCTTCTCTCCAGCCCGGGTACCTTTCTTATCCAAGCCATAGGCTATAGCAGCTGCTGTGGGCTCATTGATAATACGCATCACATTAAGGCCAGTGATGGTGCCAGCATCTTTGGTGGCCTGGCGCTGAGAGTCATTGAAGTAAGCAGGTACAGTGATGACGGCATTCTGTACCTTGCGCCCAAGATAGGCCTCAGCAATCTCCTTCATTTTGGTAAGGACCATGGAGCTGATCTCCTCCGGGAAGAAGGTTTTCATCTCACCCTTGTACTCCACTTGCACCTTGGGCTTGCCACCCTCATTCACCACGCGGAAGGGCCAGTGCTTCATGTCAGACTGCACCGTGGGGTCATCATACTTGCGGCCGATGAGACGCTTGGCATCAAAGATGGTGTTGGTAGGGTTCATAGCCACCTGGTTCTTGGCAGCATCCCCAATGAGGCGCTCAGTATCAGTGAAGGCCACATAGCTGGGCGTGGTGCGGTTGCCCTGGTCGTTGGCGATGATCTCCACTTTGCCATGCTGGAAGACACCCACGCAGGAGTACGTGGTGCCCAAGTCGATGCCGATAGCCGGCCCCTTGCCAGACATGATGATAGGTTCGCTCCGACCAGCTGCTCACTCGCTGTTATATCTCTCGCTGCCCGCTCCCGCTCCCGTCCGCGGCGCGATGTGCTGTGGCGGCGCCGTTGACGCCTGCTTTATAGCCGCCTCAGCCGTCTTCTGGAACCTGCCAGAACCCTGATGGCCAATCTAGACGCCCGCCCGCCACTACTGGCCAATCGCGCCCGGGACTCACCGCGGAGCACCCGCCCCTTCGCTCCTGGCTAATCAGAACNATCATCGTTGTCCAATGGAGATCGGGCAGCCGGAGGAGGGGCGGAGCGAGGACACTGCTACGGGGAGGCAGGGTTGGGCTGGGCGGTCGCTGTGCGCATCGCCTCATCTTTCTGCTTCTCCCCGTCCCGCCCCGGCAGTGTTAGCACGTAGCCCGCGAGCGGCTGCCTTCAGGGGCGCGGGGGGTGAGGGGGGAGCGGGGCAGCGCTCGCAGCTCGCCTCCCAGTGTTTGTAATTCCGGAAAGTTCCGTCCAGCCCTGCGTGTCATCTCCCAGCCAGCCGCCAGCTGGTGGGGAATTTACCCTTACTTGGTCGCAAGGCAGCAGAAGTTCAGCCCTCGGACACAGACACACACAAACACACGCCCCTTCCCTACCTCCAGCCTCCCCTCCCGTCCTGTCAGGGCCGCACGCCCCACTAGCCCCCCTCTCCCGCCGCGGCGACCCCCGGCCGAGGTGCCGCCAGCGTGAGGCAAATCCTCCACAGCGCCAGCGATTTGGCGCCCCCCCCCTCTCTACGGCAGAGGGAAAAGCCCCTCGGCGAGCGAGGGCTGAGGCGGTTTTTAGCCTTATTTTGGCTGGACTTGGCAGGCTGACAGCCCTCCCTGCGCACATCCCCTCTCGGGGAAGCGCCGGCCTTTTGTGCCTGAGCCCGGCCGCCCTGAGCGGCCGCCCTGAACCATGTGGGAGCCTCTTGTCACGCCAGCTGAGCCGGCAGGTAGCCTGTCCCGGTGTTGGAAGGCAGCGTACGGCATCTGGCTTTCCCCTCTGAAAGAGGCAGTTAGGGGTTTGGGGAGCCTCTCTGCTGCGTGTTCCTGCGTGGTGACCATTCTTGAAACGCCTCCAAATTTTTGTCTGTTGTGCTAATGCGAGATGTCGTCACGCCTACATTTAGCAAGAGCTATGAAGCTATTAACTCAGGAGCTAGGAAAGTGCTTTGATATTAAACATGAAAATCGCTGTGGTTCCTACAAGTTATTCCTCCTTACTTTGAGACAAACACTCCAAAACATTCCAGTTCGAGTACGGAGAGGAAATTGCCATGCCAAGATCACTTTTTTTTCCCCTTGGAGGCTTAGCCTTTTCTGTAGCTACATTAAAAGTGTGGCTAAAAGTCTGCTACCCACAGACTTTATGTGTAATGTGAGAGACAGATTAAATACCCTGTATGTTTAAACCATCTTTCATTAATTGTGACCCCAGCCTTCAGCACTGTGCTGTAGCAGCCCTCACAGAAAATGCTACAGCCATTCCCAGAATGATTTGTATTCATGCAGTTATTACAGATGGTCTTGCTTCCGTTCAAAACCATCCTTGTTTCAAGTAGTGTATTTTTCAAAGGCTTTTGCAAGACATGAGGATTCCACCTTTTTGGTGTAGTATGTGTGTGTAGGTAGTTTTGAGATGGAAGAGCTTTGATTTCTCATGGTAAATACGTACACCTTAAATAGCTATTATTCTTCTACAGATCCTGGTATTTTTTCACATGAGTTCTGACCTTGGAGAAATACAAATTAAATCAGTGGAAAATGGAAACCATCAGCTCTCCCTACCTGCATCAGGATTATAGATATGCTGTATATGCCCCATGCATGTTTCTTGGATGGGAAGGGTGTCAGTTTCTCCTGTAGTTAGATCAGTGAGGGATTCGTCACTGAACCATCTCTTCCTGTAATTCACTGCTGCTTCATCCAGTTGATAGTATCACATGGAGCAGGGAGAAATGCCAGAGCAATACTAAGAGTTGGTCTTTTCAGCAGAAAAGTTGATGTTATTTATAACATAATTTGTATCCTTGTGAAGATATTTCCCTTAGGAGCACTAGTAATGCACAACAACTATGTTTTGATAGCTGCAGTGCAAACTCAGACCGTCTTATTTCAGAGTGAAAAGAGGATTCCTGCCTCAAAAATGTATGTACAGAAACAAGAGATGGAGAGAACAAATACACTAAGATATAACAATATTGATTAACACAATAAGCAGTCTCTGCAGCAAAATTAACTTGATATGTCATTTGAGTGTACCTGTAATCAAACAGGGTTTATCAGATTTAGAAGTGACATTGAATTAATTTGGCCCCAACCTTTTAGCTGTATGTTTTATCAGCCCAGGCACAAAATGTGTACAGCATCTCCAGACAAAACTTGTTTGGGGTTTCCTTGGCCCAATGACTAGTAAGTTATAGTTGTGCAGATACCCAGATGTGCTGATAACCCGCTAAAGAGGTGTTTGCATTGCTCCTTACCCTGATAATACTCCCTCAGACCTATTTATTTCATCATTTGAATTGTTGCTTTGCTATAGTGCATTTGGGGAGAAAGTCTTGGAGGAATGTATGAGCATACCATTTTAATGCCAGCAGTGTAAATGACACACTTGTGGCCATTCTCAGGAAGAATCAAAAGGTGTGTAGACTCGGGCCGCCAAATATTTTGTTTAGCCTGTTGCAGAAATACTGCTTTTCCTGTTGAACATGTGGGTGCCATTTTCCTCCCGTACAGCAATACGTATTTTGGTTGAGCTGGTTTGTAAGCTTTTGTCCCTAATCAGAAGCTCATGTGACGTACTTGCCATCATCTCTTACCCATGTCCTTACAGAGTCCTGTCTAACTAGAGGGAGCAACCTCTAAAACCTCATTAGACTTATTCTGTCTTCCCAGCAGAACTATTACAAGCCTGCTTTTTTTTGTCAGCAGTTCTCTAAGACTTGCAGCACAATTTGTGAACCAACTCATCTACACAGTCATCCTCTCATACAGGAAGAGACACATGATTTTCTTTTATGTTGCTTCATATGCAGTCATGTTATAGGTGAGCCAAAGAGACAGGCTCAGAAATTAAAGAGTGAGCTTTATGGTCAGGACTTCAGCACAGGTTTGATTTTTTCCTTTAACAAAACATTTGCTGTTATTTCCCCACCCTGAAGCTGTAAGCCATATTTTCATAGTAACTTCCAGAAGAGCAAGTTGGTGCCTCTGGAAGTAGCAGGCCTCTTTTCTGATCCATTTATTTGTGTTTAGGATCGATAATGCACCCATGTCTCCTGTTTGACAGCATTATGTAATACGCTGTAGGCTATTCTCCATTACACCACCCAGCCAGAAATGAAGATGATATTTAGATTTCTTCAGTGAAGCAAGAGCTCAGTATCTGGAGCAGAACTGAAAACTCAACCCTCATCTTTATCTCAATAAAAGGAAGATTTTTTTCCTCCCCACATATTTCATAAGGCAACATATTATAAAAATAGTTCAGTCAGACATCAGCCACTTGGATCATTAAAATTATTGATAATGTTGAAATGCAATGGTCTGTTCAGGTTTGACAGTCAGGAGATCTTAAACATTAAATTCTGGTATCCGTTTCCCTTCTATCTGTTTTCTTAGAATCTATTTCTGTAATAGAATTATCCAGAAAATCACATAAATCAGAGCGTGTTGGTGAGGATAAATGATTTGTTTTATAATACAGCAATCAGTTCAGGAAAGTCTAAGCAACAGCTTTTCTAACAGCAAATAACAGTTTGTCATAATACCTTTTCATCCCTGAAACTCTTCATCTCGTTTGTATGTGTGAATAAACGTCTAACAATTGGAATTCAGACAAGGACTACCAGTGTATCAAATGACAACAGATTGTTCTGACAAAGTGCTGTCGTGCTGAAACGTGCAGTGTATGTAGGGGGAACTGTGTAACTTTCTGGTGTTATTTTGGTTTTATATGCCTCCACTTTTTGCACACAGACACTTCTTGTTAATTTGAAAGGCAGCCACAGTGCATCATCTTTCTGAAATAAGTGTTCCTTTGGTTTTGTGAGTAACAAAATCAAGTCCTGCCAATCAGTATAACACGTTTTTGGCAAACGACACAAATATATGATCAGTAATATGGAAATATTCAGAACAGCAGAATATAGGGCGCAGTAATTTGGTATTGCCAAACCAGAAGTTCAAAAATCGTGAGTCAGATCTCCTAAAATTATAAACCTAGTTTAAAATTATGAGCTTAAAAAACACACGTGGCTTTATTCACCTTCTGGCTTTTTGATCTTTAGCATATGTTCAGATTAGACTTTTAGGATTTTCCATGTAATTTGCAGAGCCAATTATTTTTTAATAAATAAAATAGCTGATTACACCGTGGCACAACTAAAACCAGGTTGCCTCAGATTAGACTAATAAAATCAGGAAGTTGTCAACACTGATTAAACTAATGCTTGATGTTCCAAGGAATAATTATTTTATAATTAAGTGGTTTTAAAGCACATTTATTTACATAGACTTGTGACAGCTTGCTGAGGCATGATTAAAAGCTGAGGTTAGTATCACTAGTGCTGACTAGATAAACTGGTGTGCTGAGCTTTTCAGGCAGCCAGTTCTTTGCTCTCCTACAACTGCGGCCTCCTTTTCTTGCACCCAGCGCCAGCTCTACTGACAGTAATAAATAAGAGACTTTAAAGCAGATAGTTTACAAGTAATCACAGAATCGGATCAGAACAGGACCTCAGTAGGCCATTTTGCCTCATTTTGTGTCTAACCAAAATGTCATTTCTTGCAGTTTAAGGCAATTATTTCTATTCCTGTCGATCGTGGATGTAAGAATATGTGATTTCATTTTTCTTTGCAAAAAACTTTCATATATATGAAAATCATGTTTTCCCTTTATTGGCTCTTCTGCAAGATGACCTAAAATCATTCAATCTGTGCTCAAAGGCAAAGTTTTCCTGACTTCAAGGCATTCTCACTGCTTTCTCCTGGGTTCTCTGCACACAACTTGTATTTTATTTTTCAAGTGCCATGATCAAAACTGGAGCTGCCGCTAGCTCACACCTTAGCAGTTCTGAAGAAGCAGGATGTACTCTGGTTTAGACATTTCAGTTTTTACCTTTATTTGCAACAGCATGATGTTGCAGACTCATTTTTGGAACTTGATCCAAAATAACACATTGATTCTTTTCAATGGGAATTGAGCAGCTGTTCCTTTACTTGCACAGCTAATGACTTCAGCTTGTGCATGTTCCTATTAAATAACATCTTATGGTTTTGATTCATATCTGCCACCTTGCCAGGGTTATTTTGAATTTTCATCTTCTAGTATGCTTAAACTCTGCTTGGTCTTGTTGAAGATATTAAAAGGATGGTCCAGGTGCTGGATAAATTAAAACTGAGAATTTTGTTTAGACCAGCTGTGAATGGGGTTAAACAACATATTGGAAGTAAAGATGGAAGATGATGATAAGTCTTAAACTAGGGAAGTGGTGTACTGTAAACACAGGCAAAGACCAAGACAATATAATATGATTAGTCTCTTGGATTCACATAAATGCTTAGTGTGAAGCATTTTTATAACAATTGAATTGTAGTGGTGCTATAAATTTCTCTTATTTTCTCATTCCTATGATTATTTGATTTTTTACTCATCTCAGCTTTCCCTCTTGTCATTCTTATCAGGTGAATGGGAAAAACACAGGAGCAGATGAAGCAGGTGGTAACTGGAACTTCACCCTGTTGCCAGGACTGTTATTAACTCAAGTATAAGATGAAATTAAATGAGAATAATAAGCAGATTTGTAAGAATATTTTATTAAAGATACTGTATCAAAGCACAGAATAAGCTTTAAAGATGATGAAAGCTAACCTGGAATGTCTTCAGTGATATTCTACATAGACTACAAATAATTGCTAAGTTATGGAACAGTCACAGCCTGTTCTAGATGTCCTATGCTCAGTATACTGTTGAAGGCCTATCCTTAGGTGATGCTATAAGCGTATTTCTGCTCTCTCATGCTAAGCAGCAGTTCTATCGTGAAGGTCCTTTCTGTCCTCTATGGAAAGGACATCCCATTTTCTATTAGGCTTCCCAGCTATATTGTGCCTTCTCCCTGTGGCGTCCCCAGTGGTATCTGGCTTTGCCCAGATATTCACCATCTTCCCTTTTGCTCCAGCACAGCCACTGGGGCCGAAGCGTCGGCATTCCAATGCACCAAAGGCTTTTAAAATTCCTATGTTAACATTTAAGGTGTTATATGTTAATAGAGCCAATACCTTCAACATCTATATGCTAAAATGTCTGGGGCTACGTAATTGGATTAAGCAACCACATTCAAAGATAACCTGAAAATCTTTTCTTGCATTTGTATAGCAACTTCATAAACTCCAAAAGAGTAAAGCAAGCACAGACACATGCCCTATACAAGCTGCGATACAGACAGTATTTTACACACTTTGTAACAACAGTAATGAAAATGGTGCCAATTATAAATAAAATTATAGACAGACTCTTCTTGAGATAACAGTTGTACTAAACAATGAAACATCCTTGTATAGTCACGAGTAGAATTAGTAAGATGCGCATCTACAGCAGAACATAGATCAGCATTTTTAGTCTGCTTACATGTCTCAATCTGTTCCACTGTTGTCTGGGGGAAGCAGAAGAAATTAGTATGTTTTTAATCCATGCTGGCCCTAATTTGAAACATTTACTGCCTTTTTTTTTTTTTGTTGGGGTTTTTATTTCCCCATTAATGTAACTGGAAACATTAGGATTCCTAAAATGCTCAAATCTGAACATGAATGCCTGATTCTCCTCTTCAAACCAACTTTGGCAAGGCTTAGATCCAGAGCAAGGTGCACCCTGTGCCCTACAAAGACTATTTCACATTTACTCATTTCCTTGTTGGTAAATATTTTTCACCATTCTTGTAATAAGACCAGAGCACCATTTCTTTACTCTTCACATACGAGCACTGTGCTCCATGGAAGGTCCTCTTCGGCTTGCAAATGATGATCATGGCAGCAGAGGGAATCAGGGCAGCTGGATCTTTCTCACCATCCTGTCCTTCCTCAGGGACCCTCTGTCCTCAGTTTTTAAATTTTTTTTTCCACCTTGTACTGCAGATTTTTTCCTCTTTTTTAACACCATTATAACTGTCTGAAAATACATAGGTTCTAGTTCACGAGTATACACTTTAATATTTGAACTAAAACATGTGAACAGTTTTTGACAGAAACTCTTAACGAGCCCCATTTCAGAAAAGGAGCACTCCAACACATGAATAGGAAATTCTGCAAACTCATTTCAGTGCAGCCCTTAACACCTGGCATCTGCCTCTTTCAGCTGTTTGCTCCCTGAAAGAAGACTTCAAATTTGCTTTTAACAGGTGTAAATAGTCACAAGGAAGAAAGTTTTATAATACAGAGAAGAGTCCAAAACAAGTTTTACTGCATGTTCTAATTTGAGTGCTTTGGTGCCTTTTGCGACTGCTGCGGTATGTCAAAAAAAGCAAAGGTGGTGCCAATGCAGAGCTGGCACACGCGGGTCTGAGTTTTTATGAAATCTTTTGCCGACCAGTTCTTCCTCATGTCTTCTTCAAACCTGGTTCTCTCAGTTGTTCAGAAGCTTAGAAGTCCCTATTTCACTACTGCCATGCAGAAAAGAAATGCAAGAAAAATATTAAACGTCAGAAGCCCACACTCCAGTACTATATTTGCTAGCATGATGTGGTCCCTCCCACCTCACTATGGTGTGGTTTTGCTTTAACTACCCGTCCTCCACCGCCAGGAACTCTTGTTTCAAAACCATACAGTTCATTTCCTTCAGCCCCTACCCCACCGAAACACAACTTAACCTTAAACAATGTTTTGATCTTGTTTCAGAAACTTTTGTTTCTTTCTCTTTTGCCTTCCATTTTCAAAACAGCTGGAGATCTGTTGAATAAAAACTTCACTTCCCAAGCCTCACAGAAGTTATTTTTAATACTATATGCATTACTTTGCAGCAATGGTTTATGGCTTGGCTTAGCGGATGCTCAAAAAATTGCATGAGTATTATTTCCCTTCAGCCTGGACTTCTTAATAGCTTGGAACAATCCTGACTCTGAAATACTTTCTGCTTCATATTGGCTTGTGTGTTTGTTGGTTCAGTTTTTTCTTGCCTGAGAGGTAACATATCTTTACTTAGCCCCCCCTCCCCAAATTACTATTTTATGTTAAATGCAGATGATACAAATATTTGAAATTCCTGTAAGTCTCTTTCAATCAAACTGATTTATGACAAATATAAGCAGCTTTGTATCCGATACAAACAGTCAAGAAACTGGAAATGTGTGGACATAACTTTCAAAGAAAATCCTTGGGTTTTTTTCTCTTGGCACATTGATTTCTTTCTCTGGGTACGTAAATCACATGGTACAAAGTATACAGTTGTCCCACTTCTGGCTAATTTACACTTGATGCTTCTGTGCACACCGTGGCAGCCCTGGACCAAGCGGTTTTGTCTACACTGCAGAACAGGAAAGGCTTCAAGGCTACACATGAAGCCAGGCTTATCAGCTGTCTGCATTACTTACCTGCTGGAGCATCCTCAAGGCCAGCTCGGGGCTGAATTTGAGAGGAAAACCTTGAGAGAGGTGCTCCACACTTCAGGATGCCCCATGTGACGTGCAGCCAGGCCCAGAACTGTTAGTATACTGTACGTGCCCGCCGTGCCATGTCACATACGTGATGGTGGGCAAAAAAAGCAATCTGGGACAAGTGGCTTTTGTTTCATGCCAGGAGCACGATGTGAACACAGGGAAGCAGGTCCTGGGCAAACCACTAGCATGAAAGTACTGCTAGTTCTGGCAGCAAGTCCGTATGTCTACCTAACCTATTCTTCACATCTTGGAGGGGAATTGCTTGGTCTGATGCCGTCATCTCCCGGTAGCTCTTACCTGACTAGCTCAAAGGCCAGGAAATGCCTTTTGTTGTTGTTCGTAAACTAACAAAGGGGGGAAAAAGGTATTCTGACTACAGTGTGCACATGGGCATTATTTTCCCCCAGGCACCATCAGTGTTTAATATTGCTGTTTATTAAGATGCCAGCCTGCATTTTTACAGTCAAAGACCTCTGTCATTTGCAGATCACACACAGCTCACGCAGCATGACTGAGCTACACCACCCCCCTCAAATACACCAACTGTGCTGTGTGGGGCCACCTCTTGAGTGTGGGAATGTGGGTTGCCTCTGAATATTAAATTAAATTTTTCCAATGATACTGAAAAAGTACTGTTAATCAGTGCCAGCCGTGGTGGTGCATGCAGACAGAACTGTGCATGCCAGAGAACTGCTGGCACTGGCAATAGCTTTTAGCCCACAGTAAGCTAGAATAGAGGTAAAATGTTGTGACCTCCTCCCAGATTCTAAAATCCTTTAGCTACCCTAAAAGCAGAAGTTGCTTTGGGAATGCACAGCTGACAGAGGATCCGCTTCACTCTTCGCACAGTGAACTCTGCTCAAGAGAAATATGCGCCTTTCCCCTTAGCCACCAGATGGAGCTCCCACCTCCCCATCACACCCACGAACATCTGCAAAGTTAAAGCACTTCACAAGAGATGTTACAAAGGAGGCAGTTTCTTCCACTTCATAAAAGTCAGAGGAAGTCTGTGATTAACTGGATGTTTACAAATAAAAGGAGGATCTGGAGATAGATCAAAGATAACTGTCCAGATTTGGCATGATATCAGGTTCCTGTCCTAATAGCATCTGCATGGGTCTGACTTACATTAAGTGGTTGAACTTGGCATATCATCATGTATTAATAATGCTTTTTTAATGCTTAGCACATTTATTAGAAGTCTGAAGATTCAGCCAGCTAAGGATCTGAAAAAACAAACCAAAAAAGCCCAACACCCCCCAGCTAACAAGATCTTCCAGGCTCCATCTAAAAAAGTAGCACTGGCTGGGCTCTTCCTCACCCTACTTTCCACAAAGCAGAGGAACTGAAGAAGCGAAGAAAATCACTTCCAAAATCTGAAGGATGTCAGTCTTCAAGCTTAGTAAACAGGAGCAGTAGCACTTATAGCCTGTTCTTTAATGATCTAATTAGCTTGGATGGTCCGATTACACCATATATGCCTTTAGTCGAGAAAGAAATCTTCAGTTCATTGGGGATCTCAGTGACTTTGGCACAGCCCCAGTGACTGGGGAGAAAAGCAGTTCTGAGATAAAAGACTGTGGTGTGTAAAATACAACAAGTTAATGTATATGCGTTTTAAGGGACATCTTTGTTTTGACTCCGTGTAACAAACCAACATAGCCTGTGAGGTCTGGAAGGCCACAGTCTATTCCTACTTTCATAGTAGTGCTCTGTTTGAAGCTAGTATTTGTTTGGGGTCTAAGCCACACTGAACTTGATCAAATAAACATCCTCCAAAGGAAACTGCCTTTGAACTATTTAACTCTTTGTTTGTACAGCAAACTAAAGCTGAAAGAACTGTAACAATTACTTGAAGACTTAGTGTGTCTTAACTGACTTATTTTCCAGTTTTTAAGTTACTGTTCATCAGGACCTCTCTTTTCTGGCAGAACTGTGTTAGCACCAGCCACTAAAATCAAAGTGACACATAACCCTGTCTGAAAGCAGACTAGGTGGGGCTCATCCTCATACTTCCAGGCATGCAGACTGTGACTGTCACGCTTTACAGTGTAAGTCTGCACAAATGATATTTAATCTACTTGATAGCACTGCACCTTGGAGATCCAAGCTCTCTCCTGAGCTGTGACATGTACCAAGACAATTTCTTCATCAATTCCAAGGAATCCTACCCTGTATTTCCTCCTTCTACAACACTACTGTATCTATCCTTTTCCTGAAGTAGGGATGTTTTAGATTTCACCTCTAAAAATGTTTCCGTTTTGTATACATAAATAACCATTGGACAGAAAACAGAACCTCAGTAGCTTGGTAGTTGGAACCCCACAAGCAGGGAGGAAAGAGAAGCACCATCTTTAGCATCCTGAACAAATGCTTTAACGCTGACTTGTGTAAAAGGAAGGAACATAACCGATACCAGAAATCTGGTGTTTCTGTTGCCAAACCCAAATGTAATCTATGGTATTCAGCAAACTCTATTTTTAGCCAGTGTATCTGCATTTCCACAAACTGTCATGGTTTTGGGGCTTTTGCCATGGAGAGAAAGGACCTTATATTATTTCACCCATTCATTTTCTGGGGAGTCAGAAGCAGAAGTCTCTCTGGTGACCATCCCCAGTGTAGTGGGATGGTTACCTAAAAAAGGAGAGAATAGTTATTACTGTGTAGGTTCAATTAACACATGAGAACTATTAAAGAACGCACGTTCTTAGCCCCACTTACTGCTTTAAACCAGGAAAAAGTCCATCTTTGCATTTCAAAAAACAGAAGGCCAAATGATCAACTGTTAAGATAGCAACCTTGTCATCGGGGGAAACAGGGGAGAAGAGATGGGGAAAGACTGATTTTTGCATCTTTCATGTTGGCAACACTGCTGCTGCAGAGAGCCTGGTAATTTCTGACACCAATGGCACTTTGCCTGATGAGAGGTTGAGAAACCAAGGATATGCAGACAGTCCTGATTTCCAATGGATTTCTAACAATCCACACAGCTTCCAGGAGCTGGAGGCCTGTAAGGAACGCTGTCTTATTCCCTCCTGTCAGGAGTCTTGCAATGTCTACAGAACCACAAGACATCCTTATCTGAGATCATCTCTCACTTGCAACCAAAAAAACAAAAGTACACCTCAAAAGCTCATTGATGTGCATCAGTTGAGTAGAAACAACAGCAGCATCGGGACTGAGTTTGAGAGGGAAGTTCCTGAACACCTCTGAAAGGGCTTTCTTTTTTCCTCCCATTGGAAATGCTAGATGCAGCATTATTTTTGTAGCTGTAGGAAGATTTACTATAGCTTAATATGCCAGAAGGCACAGGAAAGGATTAAACCATTTTGTTTTCTTGCAAGAGAATCAAAGGTGCTGACCACTTCTGAAATTCTGGGTTCTTGGGGTGAGGCATGCCATGCTAGCTACTCAAAACAGTCAAAATCTGGCCTTGGACTATCTGCTTATTTCTCACCCTGTAATTTTGTGAATAACATGAAACTTTAAAGATGTATTTTCAACTATTTTTATATAGGGAACATGCACAAATTACTGGAAAGTTTCTCTAAAAGCACAATGCACAATACTGCTTTCCTATGACGCAAAAAACCTCAACACCTACAAGACATTTGAGGGCAAAAATGACCCAAAGAAAGTTCCGGTAGCTTTCTCTCCTGAAGTTGGCACTGGTCATTCATGCACACGAGAAGGAACACGGGCTGTTTGTTTCAGGGCTATTTACAGTGATGATGAACTGACTCCTGAGTCATGAGCTCTGCTGCCCTGTAACAAATTAAGATTTGTCTTTCTGCATGAAAAAATAAATCACAATTAATTCCAGAATTGTAGAAGTTACTGTAAAAGTGGCAAAGACACTTAATTTATAAAATGTGTCCTGGTTTTTGGCATCTTCCCCTGTCAAAATCTCAGCCTAACATGTCTCAAGAATACACTGCATGGCAATATTTTAGGAGTTTTAGAAGTTGGAAGAAAACACTGAAAACTAGTTTACAGCCGAGAACTACAGAAATGTCAACTTTTAAAAACATGTTCCTAATTTCTAGCCTTCAGCAGACTCTATAAAGTCAAATTAGTCATGCTTCATCTTGTAGGTCTTTAAGGCTGCAACAAGCATCAAACCAACTGAGAAATAGGGAAGTTGGAGTATTTGATGTTTAACCCTTTCAGATTAAAAAGCACTTGCGTCAGAAGCAGGCACACAGGGATAGTAACTGATACTGCCAGCACCTCCTTAACTTAAGCAAGGGATTTTCCTGAGCTGTCAGTATTAGACCAAAAATGAGATGAGTTTCTCCCCTTACCGTGACACCCATAAAATCACACGTCGAGGCGAGGGGAGCAGGGGCCTGGCTGCTGAACGTGTGGGCAGCACAGCTGCATCTGGGCCCACAGCTGGAGGGCACAAGGACCATTCCTGGTGGTTGGCCCCATAAGGGGCCCAGCTCAGTCCTGGCCTCAGGCCAGGCCAACCACACCAACCCAGGGGCCTGGAGCGCTACAGTCTCCATTTCAAGAAAGACTAAGAAAGCTCCAGAGCATATTTGAGGGCTGAGCTGAACACAGGAAGGTTTCCAGGTCTCATAAAGAGGGCAGATAGCATAGATGTGTCTCATTTGTATGTACGAGGCTGGGCTGCCTTTTTTCCTTATCAGGAAATAGGAGATGAATTCAAGAATTTAGCTTCCACAAGGATGCTTGGGGGAGACAGAGACCGAATTAGGCTCAGGACATGCCCCTGAGTTCTGGCACAGCTTGTTTAATCAACAAGCCCCCTCCCAGCCACTCACTTCTCCCCTGGTGCCACCCCTTCTATTGTGCTAGCATGAAGTCCCTGGAGCAGGAGAGAGACGCACAGCAGGGAACTGATCCAGCCCAAAAATACCCCCATGAGGAATTTAAAAAAAAATCCTGTTGTTTGATTTAGTTCATTGTGAATCTACATAAATATGTGCTTTCTGACAATGGAGAGGGTGGCACACATGGGATGCAAGTGCTGAAACTAGGTGAGGAGGAGTAAGGGGCTGCTGGTGCTCAAGGTGGAACTGCCTTCAGAAGAGAACTTCTGTCCTCAGCAATAGCTGAGATACTCTTGATGATTTAGCACTGGTGTATTCAAATACAATAGTGTAGTCAAAGTATGTCACTGGTGTAGTCACTGGTGTATTCAAATACAATAGTGTAGTCAAAGTATACATTAAACAATGTATGTTTAATACAGTCTCTGGAGCATTTTTATAATAATATTTTCTCCAAGCTGTCTTCAGCTTTGAGTAAAAAATATGCTGGACTATTTTCTCCATTGACTGAAAATAATACATAGACAAGTCCTGTAATAAAAGCACAAATTTTTAGAATTCTGTGATATTCTCATCTACTTAAATCCAAGATTGCTCCACAGACCTGCTGGCTACCAATATCATTATATACTGTCCTGGTACACAAGAAGCTGGGAAAGCTCACCAGGAGAGCTGACCCAGACTGGACAGAGGGACGTTCCCTACCACGTAACATCATGCTCTGGATAGAACTAGGAAAGCAAGCTGGGAGGCAGGATTGCTGCTCTGAAACACACTGGGCCTTGGGTTGGTTTTTTCTGCATGTGGTGAGCAACTGCATTTATGCATCACTTGCTTTATAATATTGTTGTTATTATTTTCTTCCTTTGTTATACTATTAAACTGTCTTTATCTCAACCCATGAGTCTTTTTCCATTCCCCTCCCCATCCCCTTGGCGGCTGCGTGGTGCTTAGTTACTGGGTAGGGTTAAACTATGACAGCACAGATGTATATGCTCTTTGAATTAAAAAGTTGCCAAAAAGCATTTACAAATATGTGTATATATACATTTTAACATTCAAGATGTCTTCTCTAAAACTGAAAAAGCAGTTTGACAGCTTTTATGGTAATTTAAAGCTCATTCCAGGTCTTTGTGAATTCCCTCTTTTTAACTGCCAGTAAATCCTGAAAACTATGACCTAGGCTAGCTACTCAGAAATTATTTTCAAGGTCAGAGCCCACACCACTGCCAAAATGAGGAAAACAATAGGACAGAGAAAAGTCCTCCAGGAATAAGGACAGCAAATCACATATATTTATGTAAGTCATGGCATCCAGCAAGTCTTTTTCTTTCTGGCTATGCCTTGTGCAATGTGATACACTCCACTCTCAAAGATTCTTAGGTGCTTTTACACAGTTCACGTAGCTCAGCAAGGAGATGCAAAGGAACTGTGTTATGAGTGAGAAGTACAAATTTGTTAGAGGAAACAGAACTCCAAGTGAAGTATTTCTGCTTCCCCTTCACTATCTTTCAAGTAACAGCAAGACTTCTAGGATAGCACAACTGCTACTGCTTTGGGGTTTTTTTCAGGTCTGCTTTCATTCTATCTCCACAGTAATTTTTATCACAGCAGGAGCATTGAAACACCATCATTTCACTCTGCTGTGGATGTCATCCCACTCCGTGGAGAATTCCCGGTGCTCAGGAGTGACCGGCCCCAGGCTGCCGCAGCACCCACGCCTTCTCCCCGTTCACAGCAGCCAAACACCTCCCATCTCTCCACACGGCTTTTTCAATAGTCCCATGTCACCATAAACACTCCCCCCTCCAACCTGCGAGGCAGCCTGTCTTGTTTATGCCTTAGTACCTTTGATTTGTTCTCTTATACTCTCCCCTTGAACACTTTTCAGGCTCCCTTAGTCATTCTGGTTTTTTCTGCCTACATACAAGTCGATCCACTCCTAAGGTCCCCTGCAGTGCAATTCCTGGGCTTTCAGCCTTACTCTGGACATTCACATACGTGAACTCCACAGCACTGAGTTTTGTCTCACAAAAACAGGAAAAAACATCAATTCAAGTTCAGTTGGAAAGGTTTATCAAGCTTTCCTTTCAAAGGCTAAAACTGAAAAACAAAGGTATTCTGTTACATAGCACACACAAATACCATCATTCCCAGTTCCTCCATTTAACTTCTGTCGTTGGCAGGTCTACTTACACTATGAAGTAACTTTTTGTGCAACGTTTTTGGGTCAAGTTCAGGCGGATCGATTGTAAACAAGGGCTTCTGATCCTGAGCAGCAGTCTCCATAAATCACCCTCAGCCCTCCACTATGTTCAGGAGCGATCTCTTAAGTTCACAGGGGTCACCTCCTTTTCAACAAGGTCCTTAATCTAGGTTTTGCTGTGCCACCGCAGGCCTCCCAGCACAGGAGCTGGCTGTACTTGGCACGCAATCCGTGCTCCAAGTTTGTGCTGTTGTGAGCTCATCACCCAGGCCAACAGCTCTTCCAGCCCAGCTGAGTCATTCCCACTTCGGGTGTCTACAGGACATTTCATCCTCTCCTCACCTTTGGGCTTTGCTTTCCGCTGCACACCTTTAACCCTGTCCTCCCAGGCTTCACCCATCTCTCTCCCACTCAGTCTCCCTGCTCCCCCAGCATCCCCCCAGTTCTCCCTCACTTCCCTTGGCTGCTCTTCCCAGTCCAGCCATAGCTGATACTGCAAGAGATAACTTTTGTGGCAGAAAACTGCTGCAAGCAGTGTATTAACCCCCAACTCTCCCACTACAGCACCTGACTACTTCATTGACCCTTATAGCTAAGTATTTTGTCTTTTAAAGTCTTAATAGTCACCTAAGCATTGATTCCAGTGCTAAAAGTGTGACACATCCTGCTGAACTCTTATGCAGTGAGCTTCAGCCCGGGTTGGGATGAGGGAAGTGGAATAAATCCAAAGAAAGGGGAAGCTCTCAACTAACTGAAATGCTGGAGTGCATTCATGCCCGTGATCTTTTTTAGCCCCAGTGTTATTTGGGACTTGGTTGGCTTCAGCATCATACAAGAAAGCACGGAACCGAGCAGTTAGGGGAAAGGCTGAAGGCCCAAACTGCACACGAAGCATCCAGTGCCTGGGGAGCCAGCCCCAGCTCAGCACTGAGGCCTGGTGGCGGAGTCCTCCATCACTGCAGAAGCACAGACATCTACCAAGCATGAGAAATTCTAACACAAGGCAACTCATACTTATTTAATTAGTTATAGGGGAGATTCTGAACTGTATTAATGCCTCAGAATAGTCTTTTAACATTAACACTCAATAGCCCTCTCCTAATCCCCAAGAAAAAACAAAAGATCAACACTCAACTCTGATAGCAATAGGCTCATGCAGGCCCTGGACTAGACCCTCAGCTCCTGGCTCCTGTTCTAAACCCACCATGGGCACACGAGGTGGCAAAATATTTAATACGGAAGGGGCTTACAATGATCGTGTAGTCCACCACTGTAATGACTGATCTAAATGGCTTTCCTCCCTCCATGGCTCAGAGGCTCAGCATCACTACCCTCTTTGATAAAGCGAGATCAGCTAGGATAAAGGACTGCTAAGTTTTCTTTTTTAATAGTTTTCTCCACCATTACATATTAGGATCCTCCACCCCACCCCCAATTAAAAATCACACACTTAAAAAACATTTAGACAGCTGGTGCCTAGGAGTCAAAGCCAGTTGCTCCCTCAAAGGCCGAACTGCCTCACTGAATTGATGTCAGCTGGTACTTAGCAGGATTTTTAAATTCAATTAAATTAAGAGACAAGCTACACAGATTAGGGCTATACTAGAATCAGAAAGGAATCTAAAAAGGCATAAAACGTCTTTGCATTTATTAAGCAAACTGTGCAGTCTTTTCTTGTTATATTCTTGTTGAAAAACAGAACATTGAGAAAGCATCATGAAAACAAGAAACAAAAACCCTAAGGTTCCCGTGAGCCACACTCCCCATCCCCTCCCCACCCAAGCAATGGGACTATCTTCACACCCATTTCGCTTTTAACTTTCCAGGGCAAGCAGCAAGGCACCGTTTACAGCTAGGCTGAGAAATGCAGTCTTCAACACGCAGCATCATTCCGCATTCCTAGGCACCCACCAGAGCCACGCTTGCCTCGTACGTTAGGATAAGCAGATTACATATACCCACGCAGGCACAGCCAGAAAACGAAAAGGCCAACGCCAGTTGTACAGTTCTGCTAGGGCTTCAAGTCTGGGAAATGACCACTCTGCTGGGAACTCCTCGGGTATCCCGACAGTCATCAACTCCCTTTCTCTTTGTGCACACCAGTCCAAGTCTGCAAGGTTTAACTGGGCCTATGTGCTCTCACCCCTGGGATGCACGTTCCGACAAAGCCAAGAAGCAGAGGACCAGGACAGCCAGCTCTGCCCTTACAGCAGAGTCAAGAGAGCAAAGGATTATTTCTTGGCATTGTTTGGGTGGATTTTTTTTTTGGGGGGGGGTTTGGGTTTTTTTTTTGTTTGGGTTTTGTTGGTTTTTTTCATTTTGAAAATTAATTTGGGGGTTCTGAACAATTATGCTCTGGCATGTTAATCGCTGTGATCTAAAACTTTCACATGAAGAAACAACACATGGAAATATTAAAGCACTCATCTTATGGACATGGATCCGAGAACTGTTTAATAGCAGTCAGTGAAGGGGTAACATTGTGCTTTTAATCTACAGTTTAAAAATAATGATTTGAATATCTACTTAGTAAAACAATAAAATTAAGAACAGAAACTGGTATTAGGAAACAGTGAAAATGTAATAATTAAACACATGATGCTTTTCAGAGCTATATACTTAATGAGCCTAAATAGACACCTATGGTTAGGAGGGTCTTAAAAAAAAATAATAAAAAAAAAAGACTTATTTTCAATTTTTTTTTTCTTTTTTTTTTAAATTTTTGTTTACTATACTGTATGCCTTGCTTTGGTGTTCTCTCTGCTGCCAACTTAATGCTTTAACAGTATGTTTACGCTTATGTTCTTTTCAAATGCTTGGCATTATAGTGAGATCTCATATCTTTCCTCAAATTAAATTTTGCTCCACATACTCCACATGTATACAGATGAACATCCATGTGCTGCTCCAGTTGCTCATTATTTGGGAATATCTGAAAGCAGACCTGGCATATAGTCTCTCCAGCTGATAAGTGAGATATCATATGCCGTACATGGTCATGTTTTCGGAAGTTTCCTTGATCACAAATGGAACAGACATACCTGGCCATGCCTTTGTGCATATCATTGTGGAGCCGCAACTGGCGCTCTCTTAAGAACTGCTTCCCACATGTCTGACAAACAAACTGTTTTTCCTTGGTATGAACGGTATAGTGTTCCCGCAAGTGGCAACGCTGATAAAATCCTTTCCCACAAAGATTGCAGAAATGCTTACGTCTGTGATCCCTCTCGTTCTCTTCCATCATGGAGTTCTTGAACAGATCTTGCTCCAGGCAGTTTGACATATGTTCAACCACTAGGTTTTCGGTTTCAAAACGCTGACCGCAATTAGGGCATCGGAAAGGACAGGCAGAATGCTTGTATAACTGTTTTTTTTGAAGGCTGTTCATTTGGAAATGGCTGTCCCTGAAGTCCTCCAGCATCTCTGCAAACATCATGTCCCTTATTTCTGACTGCTCCTCGGGGTTTTCTTCTAAGTCCATTTTCTCCTCAGAATTTCTGATACCGTTCATGGTCAGATCCTGGGGCTCTCCACAGGTCTGCGCATGGTCCTGTAACTGCTTGCCTTTGACCAGTATTTGACCACACTTGCCACAAGCACATATATTTTCTATGTGTTTGGACAAATAGTGAGAGGACAAATCTTCCTCGGTGATTGTTAGCCCACAAAGTTCACAGGGAGCGTTCTCCACATCTTCCTGCACCGAAGGAGCCTTCCTGCTAAGGTGCCGTGGACTTTTCAAACATTTTCTTTCATCCTCATCCATGGATAAATGAGGTTTTAAAGTCTTCCGAGCATTTCTCTTCTCTCTGATCTCTTCCTCAACGTAGTATCTATAAAGTGGCTCTTCCTGTTCATCATCTAGGTCATCATTGTCAGAAGACTCATTGCAGTCTTTATCCGTCACCTTAATAATATTAAAATCCTTCAGGTCATCTGTAGGATTGTCCTCTGGTTCCATCTTGATGATAATCCTCTTCCTCTCAGAGGCTCTGCCCCCTTCTTCACCTGATGTCTCAGAGGCAACCGTGCTGCTCTTTCTGCTTGTGATGTTTGACACGGGGGACGAAGATTCGTCCGCAGCTTGGCTCGAGTCCCCCTTGTATTTTTCTGCTTGCGTGGAGATTATTTTGGAAGTAGAGTCCTTTTCATTAAAGTCTAATTTTTCCGCGCTGTAGTACCTGGCACTTTGGTAAGAATGCCTGTTGGTGCACGTTAACACGTGCTCATCCAGCAGCTTTTCGCAGCTAAAACTAAACCCGCAGCTGTCACAGGTGAAGCTCCTTCCAAAACGGCGCGAGTGGGACACGCGCTCTTTTGTGTGAGAGAATTTGGACGTGGTGCTTTTTTTGCAGACATCAAACAATTGTTCGGGGAAGCTGCTCAGCTGTAAAGCTTCTTCATCGGGCTCTTTGTTATGGGACGTATTTACGGTTGAACTTGGCGGCTCCATGCCCCACCTGTTTGCTTCGTTGCCATTTCTAGCAAGCGTGTCTTCGTACATTCTCACGCCAAATATCATTTTGCTATTCTGGGTGCTAGAAGCAGAAGATGAACATTTTAAACTAGATGAGTCTGTATCCTGTATATCTTCTAGGCATTCAGGTACGTTATACAGCTGTAAATAGTTCATGGCCACTTTAAACTGCTCAAAATTGGCAGGGGCTGTCATAATTTTTCCTAAATACATGAACTGTAGGATAAGATCAAAGCATTCAGCGCTAATCTTCATGTTGCTTAGATTCAGCTGGGCTGTAGTGTGTTGATGGTTCATAAAAAACATCCTAAAATAGGAGCTGCACGCAGCAAGAACTGCTTTATGCGCTTGAAAATAAATATCATCGATAGCGATACAGCAGTCACACAGAAAGCCCCACTCTCTTTGGTTGTTTAGCTGCTGAAGGACATAGTTGCTGTGGCTGGTTCTTGCCATCTTGTACTTCAATTACAGCCCTGCATAAAGAAGAAGACATCTGTTAAATCATGAGCACAAAAAGCAAAACGTACTTAAGCGCAGGGAGGAACTGCCATCTTTTTCTTCTCTAGATCTTCCCATTCTCACACTGATTGTGGCACAGCTTCCCATCTGGAGATCTTTGCTCGTAACTACTACAAATATTGATGCCAATGAAAACATCCACAATTCCACGTTCTCACCACTAGACTTACAAGACTAGTAAACTAATAAACATAACCACCACACATGCCAATCAGAGCGATGCTGCTAGAATATAAATTAGCAAGTATATCTCAACATCCTACAGCCGAGATTTTCAGATATGAACTCTGAATGCAGAACTTCACAAACTTCACAGGGCAGACTTCTGTAAGATGGCCCCAGGACAACACCTATACAGCCTAAGACGACTGTAAGAAACCACTCTTCAGTCCCAACTTGCCTCTTTCACCTCTCAGTCCAACACAAAGATGATGCAACACATACTGGCAACCAGGCAAGGCACAAACCGGTCTTCCCCTCTCCATTAAAGGAAACTAAGAATCATCAGCAGAGCATCCACGCAAGCTACATCCAGGCACTTCTCGCTCTTCAGGGCAGCTCAGGGACAGCCTCAGCCATGTCTGCACGGCGTCCCGCAAGCCAGGGACTGCAAACTCAAGTGCATTCTCAGAAGCACAGGACGGGCCGGTGTGCTGGCACATCCTCTGTACAAGCCCCTTGCAGATGGTGACCAGGCTCGCTGCGTGACAGCCGCGCGGACTGCAGAGAGGCAGGAAGTGGTGCACGCTGTGCCCCCAACTGCTCTCAAAACCACTCACTCGTTCAGCACACTGCAATGTAACCAAAACATGTAGATGGGAGACCGGACAAAGCAAAATTCAGCAGTGGAGAACTACAAAAGCCAGCAAGCCAGAAGTGGAGACACAGCGAAATGAAGCCTCTAAAAAACTAAAGGGAAAGGGCTGCGAATGCTGAAAGCTGATCTAAGTGAAAGGACTAATTCTCTTCAAGAGAAAGGAGGCAGAAATATAAACCACTATGCGGTTCACAAAAGTATCCAGAAAAATGTACTGCACACAGGAGGTGTGCGCTTGATTTTTCAGAAGATAAACTTAACCAAGTACAGCCAGATTCAGTAGCTAGTCACTGCTAACTTTGGAAAACCTTTACTGATACACATAATCCGTACTAACTGCACAGGGAGGGGGTGAGAAACCAAAAGAAGGCATAAAGAATGCCCTAAGTGAAATGAAAAACCTAAAGCAGTATTCTTAACATTTAGAAAAGTTGTTGCAAACAATGCAAGTAAGACATTTGTGCAAATAAAGTATAGGCTAGCAAACAACATATATATTGAATGGCATTTTACAACTCAATGTAATACATGGATTGATTTGCAACCACTCTTCCAACTGTCCAAAATTTAAACAAAGCACACACAAAAATGCTATTTCTTATTCCCCTGACAGCTTACATCTCCTAGAAGCCAGGAAACGGGTGGAGAAGTTAAAATTCCACAATTAGTGCTGAATTCGCAAGTCGTAGGCGTTGCCTGGCTTGTTCAGGAGTAAACCCAGCGTTACATCACCATTCTTCTTCATTCCACGAAGGGCTGCCATGGAAGAAACGCATTCAAGCTCTCAAGATGGGAACGTGCTCACTGCGCTCAGCAATATTCCCTACAGCAGTACTTACAGATGACCACCAGCAGCACAAGACCTTGACTAGCAACAAGAACTTTGAGATTTGGGTTGACCTACACTGATGATGAGCATCTGAACAGCAGCAGCCACTCCTCTACTCTCAGCACAATCCTCCAAATCCAGAACTTAAGGTGAGCATCCAGCCATAATAATGCTCTGACCAGTTTTGGCCCAGTGATGTCCGCTGCAGAAATACGACTCATTGCATGAAATTAATTTAATGGCTTTCTTACTAACTCACAAAAGGGTGGCTTTGAACGTAGGAGAGTCCCTCAAACAACTTCATGTCTTTTCCACAGCAGATTGATTATTGTCTAAGTCACTGGGTGAGATCAGATGCTTCTGTGAAAAACAGCAAAGCTCTCAACATCAAGTAATAAAAAGGCACTTCATATCCTTCCAAGTGCTAACATATTTTGGATTTCATTAGATACTTAAATATAATGCAATATACAGCATCGAGTAGTAAGAACAGCAGCTGCATAATGACAAAGAATTTACTTCAACTCCCAGGTTTTAAGAGTGAAAGCCAACAAGAAAGCGAGAAGATGCAGTCAAAAGCACCACTGGCCCCTTGGTGTGAGCTGCCGTCAAGAGAAGAGGCTGAGGACAGCCAGTTTTAGACTTGGCCTCAGCAAGTGCCAAGTTTTACCTTTTTCATTTAATTTTTTTGGTACACTAAATGTACTCCATCGTATGGAGCACAGCAAAAGACCTGTAACAAGCAGCAAGCCCGGACCAAAAAAAAGGAGGTCACAAACTATCTGCATGCACCCACAGACCATTTCCACATGGTGGGAACGACCTGGCAGCCAAGGGAATGACAGCACGCAAACTCGCTGTTTCTACGGTTCCCCCTTCAAAAAAAGGTGACATATATTGACAGTGAAACTCTTGCAGAGCTTCTACAGCAACGATAGACAGCAGCGACCCTCCAGCAATGCCCACCTCCCACCTCCTCTCTGGGAAAAACCTGCCCGAGCAGGAGGTCACTTAACCAGGATGGCAAGGTGCTCAGATACATACCTGGCCTCCATCATAGTAGTACTACACAGAGGTATTAAAACAGAGAGTGCTACAAGTTATTTATGTTAATGAAAGTACTGGCATCCTCCCTCTGGGCGCTGTGTTAACCTGCTGAATGTAACTATGTCTTTACAGCTGCCAACACTTCCCACTACAAGAGCCCGTGTTGGGCTATTTAAAACTTTGACACATTTCAACCAGCAAAGGCAAAACTTTCCTTCTGAATTGTCTGCCTTGGGCTCATTAGTCTTCTTTTTTTTCTCCTCTACAGAAAATTTCTGCCAGAATGGTTCCAAAAATGAGACTACAAAAAGCTTTTATATATGTAGATTATTACTTTTTCTGTTAAAAATTAAAAAGTTTATCTTCAAAAATCTTTGAAGAGAAACTTCATACAGGAGGAAGACTTGGATATGTTGTCACAATATAAAAATCTGCCTAGATTTGGCCAAGCTGTAAGTTTGAAGGGAAGAGTAAGATAAAAATTAGCAGTTTGTTCACACTTAAGCCTTCTGTTAGTTACTAAAATCTCAGATTGCAGCCTCACTGAGAATATATCAGTCTCCTGCAGCTCCTCTGGCCTGCCTGTGCCATCCCACACAGGGTGAGACTCCCCTTTCAGGCAGAGCTCTGCCATGGTTTTACACTACAAGAGGGGAAATTCAAGTTGGATATAAGGAAGGTATTTTTTTACAAAGAGGTTGGTGAAACACTGGAACAGCTTGCCCACAGAGGTGGTAGATGCCCCATGCCTGGAAACATCCAAGGTCAGGTTGGACAGGGCTCTCAGCAATATGATCTAGTTGAAGATGTCCCAGCCCATGCCAGGGGGTTGGACTAGATGACCTTTAAAGGTCCCTTCCCACCCAAACCAGTCTGTGAGTCTACATGCCACCTCCACAAAGTCATGAACAGGCAGCAGGGCTCACCAAGACTGCTCCATGACTCACTGCTGGGCTTTAGCATCCCACCTGGCAGCCAGAGGGAGAAGACACTGGGTTCTGGCTTACAAGAGCCAGACCCAGGAGGGGACTTAGTGAAAACACAGGGAGAGTTGGAACTGTAAGGAGTATATGAGGGAAAACCTCTGGGAAAATGGAGGGCAGGGAGAGGCAGGGTGGGAGTGGAGTTAGGAGGTGACTGGGATTCAGAAGCAGCAGTGGGAATTACAAAAGGCTGCAACAAGGGTCTAAATGGCAGAGGCAAGGTGCTTGGTCAAGGGGCTGGGAAGAAGCCAAGTTGCAGAGACTAGTGTAGAAGGGGTAAAAAAACAGATGTGCTTTTCTGGGGCACGGGTGGAAAACAATTACAGCATTCACCCCTTCAGAGCTAGAACTGAACCCCCAACTCCCACTTCTGTCACCCCTTTCACAGGCTTGCTGACAAACTCTTTCCCATACAAGAGCAAGCACCCAGAAAATGATCATTTACCATTATTTTGTTACTTTAATTGCTAAAATGGCAGCGATCTGTCTTTATCCCCCGTGTGGGTGGTTCAATGCTGCAAACTATTTTTGAAGTTTGCTTTGGAAAGCAAGCAGGCATTAGAATAAAAACAGGTCCTTTCTACAGAAAACCCAAGGTTTCAATGTTTAGTGTATAGATGAGAAATGCCATTGTTCATGCAGGATTAATTCAACTGCCAGTTATGCATATGCTGTAGTAGTCTTCCAGCTCTCCTTCCTCTTACCAAAGGCTCACCCTCCTTACTCAACGCGTCCTCCAGGTATGTCCAGGGATGGGTCGGAGCAGCAACACCACAAGATCCCTGCTCATCTGTCACAGCAGTTGGAGGGCATTAGGTGAATAAGACTGGGGGACACACAAAGGAGAATCCCACAACAACCAACACTGCCTTGGAGAACAGCATCCCATTGCTGTCAGTGCCAGGACAAGTCATTTTTTGGTTAAGTCTGACGTGCATATTTTTCAATGTCCAATTTCTTCATACAGGGAATGACCATCAGTGGCACTGAGGCCAATGGGAGCTATCCTCTATATTCATAAATCACTGAGTATCTTGGAAGATTAAAGCTCTGTGCAGGCAAGCTTGTCAATCCAAAATGCTTAACTATTTCTTATCCTCTCTGACTCTTTCCTATTTCAAAAATAGGAGAAATGCCAGCCATGACGTCAGCAGACTAGCACGCTGCCCAAATAACGTGTTCACAAGCATCACAGGGAAGTCTGAGAGGAACACATGTAACTCCCATCTTCAGCAGGGATCAATTTGTGCAGCAAACACAGCAACAGGCCACACCGTGAGCAATACTGAACGATGCAGAGGGCGTCTGAAAACACATGCTAGAGATGCAACAGATATGAAAAGGAAAACTGAAGCACCTCAGTCAGGTAATTTCATTCCGATTTGCAAACTCAATTTCTCCATATGCATTTTATTTTCCTAATAAACGTTTTTACACTGACACACTTTGATTAGAGCTATTTGTCTGCCACCAGATTTTCTTCCTTCTCCTTTGAGTCACCACTCAGTATTACTATTCTGGTGTCACCACGAACAAGGTAAGCTGCACAATTACACAAACCAAATTCAGGCTTTTTAAGTCTGCTAGGAACAAAGAAGAGGTCACCTACTGTAGCTCCACACTTGTCACTTCCTCACATTTAAAATTTTCTGGGATGTTTTAAAACTAAAGTAGTAAAAAAAAAATCCTCAAGCAAAGAACTGGTAAAGTTCTTTTGCTAACTTCTCTGTCTTTAAAAAAGGCGTACCACAAGGTTCAGAATTTAGGAGCCTTCTGGCTCCTAAAATTAGTAGGTGGTTTTCAAAGCCCAGCATTTCCACTGCTGAGCAGGCAAAAAAAGAGTGCTTACATGCTTAGTTACTGGCTGCTTTTCTTTGGAAACCAAGAGCAGGCTGGACAGGAGTATAATAAATGAGTGGTGAATTTGGTGCTAATAGAAAACGAGACTGGAAAACCTCAAGAAAACAACGCCCCGTTACCCAAAGAAACAAGCGTGTGGGCAGCAAATTCCCCATCACAGTCTGACAGTGTATCCCACCCTGGCACGGGTTCCCAAGAGCTCTCCTCCCTAAAGAGTTACTTTGCCTCAGTGGGTCAGATCCACCAAAGAATGGGGATTCCTAAATGACAGCGTCTAGATGCTCAGGGGAAAATCCCACGCGACATGTCTAAATTCTCCGCCTGATGCCCGAGAAGTTCAGGCATTCAGCTAGTGCACTGACCATGGAGCTGTCAGCAGGCTACAACCCTTAGCTAGGCATACTCAAGAGGAAGCCACCAAGCTTGCTCTGGGACTGCAGAGTCCAAGAAGATGCCTCAGTTTACACACAGTTGCAAAAACGGCGAAGAACTTGGGTCCATGCTGACCACCGTCCACTTCAACAGCAGGAATGGGTAGGGTGCAGTTTGCACTGCAAGCGTAGCCTTGATCATAAATTAAAACAATTGTGGGAATTCCACATGCAGCCAGGGAAAATCTAATTAAGCTCCATTATTCGGGAGGACTGAAGGTGTAATTCATCCTCCTCCCATAGCCCTTCCAACCAGCTGCCTTCAGACGTGCTAGTTGTGAAGCTGTTTCCAACGATACAGATACCCATTTTCAGACACATCCTGATGGTTCGATCAACTCATTTTAAACAGCCTTGCGGTTAACTTACAGACACAAGTTTTAGTTGACATGTGGGCTAGGTGCCAACCAGGGAAAAGCAGGATGCTCCAAAGCCCCCAACCACAAGCTGTGGGAGCCACTAGATCCCTCCTCAGCAGGCAGCTCCACACTGATCAGGCATCACAAACAACAACCGTCAAAATTCAGCAAGCTACAACTCTCAGCAGCCAAGAACTAGTTACCACAGTAATCAAGTGCTCTTATCTAAAAGCCCTCCTAGAAAAAGACAAGGAATAAGGTGTCAGGAAAACCTGAGTGAATAAATTAAGTAAATAGATTTTGCACTAAAACTCCATCTCAACTTCAAACAACTGCAGATCAGAACTGCAGAGCAGAAGTACTAGAGAGAGTTTATGCAGTCTTTTAAAGTAACTTGCTAGCCACAAAGGATTACTCTAGAAAGTCAGTTATCTTTTATCTCATGCCTTTACAGTTGTAAAAAGTTGCCAGGCAACATGGTAATGATATGTTTAAAAGAAACAATTAGTGGGAAAAAACCCTATGACACCCCATTTATGCCTTCTAGCAGAAAGATTACCCTTTTCATCTAGGCTCTCGAAGCTACCCTAAATTTCAACTTCAAGAGGCACCTTGGTGGTTTAGCCATCCCTCAAGACCCTCAAATGAAGATGCACGTGTCTTCCAGAAAAGCATCCTTGGGTAAATACAAGTCAAACTTTGTTGTAGTAACTTGCTAGATGCACACGAACGAATCACAGGATCTTGTGACACACGGGTCAGAGATTTTGTGGACTCTTTCTTGCCTTAAATGCTTCACATTTCATTTGCAGTACATAAAAAACCCAAGCCAACATAAAGTTGCTGAGGTCTCCAGCCAATGAAGCAGGTTTAATATGGGGGGAAGGCAACAGCTAGCTAATTCTAGAAAGTTTTGCAATGGCACAACATGCAGAGGGAAAAAATTACCAGACACATCTTAGGATATAAATGGTCTTCATGCAAATGATGTCAGCTGCTGTGCCCACAGGCTGTGTCTGCAGCAGAACTCTGGGTGACAGCGACTGCCGTGCCCAAGCAGAGGCAAGACAGCAAACCACTGGGGAACCACTGGGCAAACTGAGAAACGCACACGGGGCTTCTCACGCTTCGAGCGTGTGAGGTCCGGAAGGGCTCTACTGAGAGGTCCAGCTGTAACAACTAAGAGAAAGGACTCCTGGATTTTTATCAGGCAACTTTCATTATCTCAGTTCTGAGCAGCTACATTGTTTCCTGACAGCAGATAAGTAACTCCTGAGGTTTTGTCCATCCTGGATTTGCAGGGCTCTCCCCTCACCAACAATGGAAATCTGAGAAAGAAGTGACTGACCTCACACACTGAAGAAAGCATCTAAAAACCCAAGTCACTGACTGATAGGAGCACTCTCAACATAACTGCTGCAAATTCCTGTGCCAGTGACAACATGGCATGAAGGAAACTTGTGCAAGCAGAGGGAAAGTCTGGGATCTTATTCCACACAAAACTTTCCAGCTACCAGGAAGAAGGGACTTCTATCACATCTCCAAGCTTCCCACACAGCACCAACCCACATCTTCTTCATTACCTTCATCATCCTGCAGTCACCCCTCACCCATCCAAACCCCTCAGGTGCCTGCTGGCTCCATACCTCAAACAGCAGCAGACTGCAATACGACTTGTTACACCTCAGGTTTCCCAGTCAGTCATCCCAAAATCTCTTCACAATCTTGTCAACTCGCTACGCTGCTGCCTAGGAAAATCTCTGCCAGCCCTGCAACCATTCGCGTTTGGCCGGTTTTCCCCGCGGCCATATGGTCTCAACGCCTCTCCCCCGCTCGCCATGAAAGCACAAGTTGTAGTTGGGTGAAAAAGAGAAGCCCGCATCCCCCCTGCTCAGGGCTTGCTGTGTGGGTTTTTCCAAGAGCTGTAATGAGGAATGTTAAACAAACACCTTTAATTAAAGGAATGTTTGTTTAATGTAATTAAATGCCTAAGGAACACCGCAGTTGCAGCCCTGGATACTTCTGCAGTATGTGCTGTAACTTGCGATACTCTAGTGTGAGGGAAATAATGCGAGCGAATGACATAATCTGGCAGTAAATATCCAAATATTAAACAGCATCTGACCCACGCTATCCGTTTACCAATGCCTACGTGTCAAGGGGAACCGTCACTCATCTTTCAGCTGACAAATAGGCCAAACTCGAGAATCCAAGTAACAAAAAAAAAACCCCCAAAAAATCCTGAGAAACAGAGCCAGCCCTGAACCCACAGGATTTCCAGCCCCTTCTCCTCCACTCTTTGTACTACCTTTCTATCCGAGGAGGGAAGAGGAATCCTTTGAAGAACGAGACTTTCGACACTGCTCCCAGAGCAACACAGGGCTTGTTTTTACGTGACAAAACTATTCCCCTTCCTTTCCAGCTGCCTCCAAGGCGATCCTGTGCACTGCCAGCCCCGAGTGAAACCCAAGTCTCCTGCCTGGCAGGGTGGAGCATTCCCTCCCGGCTGCGGCTCCGCAGCCTGTTAGTTTTTTCTCTAAACTACCGCAACTCACTCGAAGTTTTGGGTTTGGTTGTCCGGGGGTTCTTAAGGGAAAAAAGAAAAGCGGTAAAATAAGAGGAGGCAGTGCTGGGACCTGCTGGCCCGCTGCCGGGGGGCACGGGGCTAGGCGGGGAGAACGGCACTCGAGATGTTTAACGTGACTTCACGCCCCAGAGTAAATAGGGCAGCGCGGTGCCCTGCCTCGCCTCCCGCCTCTGCACCTCCGCAGGCCGCTTTTCGTTTTCCAGCGCCGGCGCCCC
>VZTU01021340.1:0-10902 GCA_013400835.1 Zapornia atra | reverse complement strand
TTTATTTTTTTTTCTAGTTGTATATTTTTCCAGTTCCTCTGGAGGTGTATTTTGGACTTTCTACGATAAACACTCAAAATATTTTTACAGAAGTTTTATCCTTTTGATGCAGAGAGGATATTCAAACCAAGGGGTATAAGCAGATGTGAAGCAGGCAGATCCTTTTTGAACACTGAAGAAATCTTGCTTGAAATACTTGGAAAAGGGTGCCTTTCTTCTGAAAATATTTAGCAAGCAGAAGCTTCTTCCCTGCTGTGTGCTCCATTCTAACAGTTTGCTTGGGATAATACTAGGGATGGAACTCATCAAGGTCAAATATACATTAACATGTCATAATGAGGATATTGTATAATTTTTGAAAAATACAGGCCATGGGAAGTCGTCTGATGCCTTAATGCACTGTGGAGTTGAACAGAAGCATTTAAAAATGATAAAAATATGATGACTACTTGTCTGAGAGTGACCAGTTGTCTGGCAATTTAAAGTAAAAAACTTTGTTGGGAAAAGTCGCTCTGTTTTTAATGGATTGCTATGTCAGGCTGGAGCTGCAGCCAGGATAACTGATGACCTTTGAAGTCCTTAGAATAAATTATGGTTTGTGTGCAAGAGATGATAATGCAGTTAAAAGAGATTTATGTAATAGTTCTTCAAAGAGCTTGAGGCATTAACACAGGGTCATAAATTAGTAGGATTTACAAGTAAGAAATTACTTTACTGGGAGAGTCCTTTTCATCCCATATGGTTTTGCCTCCAGGCACTTGCTGATGTTTAAATGAGGAGATACCTGATGAACCCTCTAGGCAGCTGTGAAATTACAGGAGCACCTGTGTTGTTAACAACCCATCCAGCTTTAATAGCAGCCAGGTACTTCCCCTGTAGAGAAGTGAGCTTCTGCTTGTAGGACATGTGTCAAAACCTTGTCAAAATATTTTTAGACCTCAGGGTAAATAACAGACTGAGAGCTATTTTTACTCTCAGCTTTAGGGGTGGTCTAAGTAAATGATTTCTAGCTGTTCCAAAGTATATTAACAACTCCAGATCACTTGGCCCTATAAATGCATAGACATTTCTTTAGTCTGAAAGAAAAAATCCCGTATGAAGTTTTAACAACCTTGTTTGGGAGATACGTGACACCTGTATAACAAATGCATCACTAATTATTACATTACCACTACTAATAGCTTACATTTTTTCAGTATTTAACTAGAAAGATTAGCCCATCCCTTCCCACTCCCTTCACCTCCCCCTGGCCTTTAGCTGGAAACCTCTTTGCTACCATTTCACTCTTTCACAGAGGAGAGCTTGTCTTAAGAGCACATACTGGTTTCTCATGGACGACAGCCACATGAAAGCCTAAAGCTTTAAATGTAGTGAAGCCCACATATTGGTTCCTTTGACAGACTAGAGAAACAACCATTATTTGAAAAATTTGGATTTATATGCCCTAACACTAGAAAAAAATTCAGAAACCATGTATTGTACTTTTTTCCACCCTTTTCGTACCTCTTTAAAATAATATTGTGGTACACTTGAACTCAGTAAAATGGGACTATCTCTAATCTCATTAAAGTCTATTGTTTCTCGATTTGACAGCAATGAGATTTTCCTAGGTCAATCTATACGTTTATATTATTTTGGTTTCACTTTCTCTTAGCTTGCAACATCAATATGCAGTTCATTGGGATCACTGACTCATGTTCCACTCTGCCTGTCCAAGAAAAATTGAGTTGGACTGAAATACCAAGGTGCAGATTTTTTAATCCCACAGGAATATCAATGCTTTCCAAAAATAGCTTTTTATTTTATTAAAATAAGTATTAAAAAACAAAGAAGGAATTTAACTAGGAGTAGATGCAACTACAGAGATTCTGGGAAAGGGGAATATAACTATCACAAACTGTTATTTCATCTAGAAGTGAAGCTCATCTGTTTTGGCAGGGTGGTTCTTTAAAACCAAAGCTGAACAAAATGCCTTTCCTCTTAATTTTTGCCCTCCTCTTTTTCCTTCCCTCCTTAAAAGAATGTCTGTAGATGAGTTTGAATTTGATTGCATCATATGACAACATAGAGACATCATGGGCATTGTCTTGGACAAAGAAGGGCCATGTCAAATAACCAAGATGAACATACACTTCCTGGACTCGCCTTTGTTATGAATTCCAGAGCGCAACCCTGTCACTCACCTTCTTCCTACCTTGCCTGTCCTCCGCCTCTTCTAGTTTTTGACACTCATATACATATTCGATTTTATTAACTACAAAGTCGATAAGCTACCATAAATTCTAAACCAAACTTAATTCACCTTTTCACGCATTTGCAAACCCTTTGTAAAAACATTGCAGTTAAGACATCATGTTTTTCCTTCAGAAGCTAGCATCTACCTGACATGAGTCTGCAGGGTGTAAAATACAAATGTGAAAGAGAATGAAGACCATGGCTCTTGGTGATTTTGGGTGCTGATAATGTAAAATTTGGTTCATGCAATGCAGCCTGTAATTTGGCATCTGCAGAAATAAAAAAAGAAGACTATTTTAAAGGAAAAAATGCATGCCTCTTACTAAAACTTGTTTTAAACATGATGTAGAGAAGATGAAATTATGAGAAATGCCAGGTATTTAATCAGGGCAAATTAGACAACTATTTTATCACTGCTCCTAATTCTGATTGAATGAACTTTGGATGCATCAGTGCACTGGGCTCTGATTATCTGTCTTGGTTCATTCCTCCACCACTTGGACTTATTATCTTACTGGTTAGATAAGTCCTCTTGTTACATGTACAGCTTGGATGCACTTAATGTTTTCTCTGTCCTTTGGCTGGCCAAAAACTATGATAAGATACTGCATGCTGTTCTTCCACTCTGATTTCTGAAGCTTCTGATTCTCAGTTTAGACTATACAGGCTTTATAGAGAGAGTGAGTTAATTATGACGTTCTGGCTATTTGTTGTGGGACAAGGATGTATTTATAAATTGGGTTTTCTCCTGAATTTTGTTTTTGCTAGTATGACAGGCTAATTATTGATAAAGGGGTCACGTTTTCAGGTGGCTTTACTGGAATATCTATTTTCACAGCCAGAGGTTTGTTGATAAAACTACCCTCAAATGTAGTTTTGTACCTGTAAGACTTCTGTGTTTCAATCTCCACTTTGGTCATCCAGGCATCCTGGTCATCCAGGCATCCTATTTGCTGATGGCACAGTGGCAGCAATGTATGTTGTAGCTTACCCTGCCAAAGGCACAGGGATGCATCACTGTGGGCATCTGTTACGTGTCACAAACCGTGTTTTATCAGGTTGATTCAGGCCTACGAGAGCAAGAAAACTGTGATGCTACTTTCAGACCTTACCTCATGCGCCAGTACTGATACTTAGCTGTGATGCAATAGTTTATTTGGGTCTGGTCTGCTGAGTTTGGCCCAAGTGCTGTGCTAGCTGGGGCCTGTTAGAAATTGCTGGGTGAGAGAGGCCTGGTGATTTTCAGCAGCACCGTCACACGTGTGGCCATCCCATGTAGTTAGTTTTTGGGTGTTAAACTGATGTCTGCATTTGCTTTTCAGCTGTTGAATGGTTGAAGCCTGTTGTTGATCCAAGTCCCTGGCAGCTGTTCCTGACCTTTGGCTTGCATCTTGGCTCTGGTTCCCAACCCTTGGATCATATCCTGGCTCCAGTTCCTGTCTCTTGGCAGCTTGTTCAGTTCCTGTCTTTGGCTTCAGCCTGGGCTTGTATTCTGGCCCGGGCTCCAGACCCTTGGCCATTAGGTGGGTTCCAGAATTTCAGTATTTATCCCTGTTCCAGGCTTTGGTCTGAATTGGCTGTGCCCTAGTCTCCTGCAGCGAATGGTCTGCAAACATGTAATAATACTGGGATTGTGTACAGGGAGGAAAATGCAATTGTTGATGAAACTTGTCTCTGGAAGTCCATGCTCCATTGTCTGTCCCTGAGATCCACCAGAGTGAAGCCTTACAAAGACAGAGGTGCTATTCTTAGTAAGGTTGAACACTGCCAAATATTTTTTCCTTCATTTCTGAAGTCAGCAGACATAATCTAAATGCTGTTTTACTATATATTTATGGGAAAGGGAAAAACAAGAGCCATTTTTGTCTCCTGAAGTGTATATTTGGACTGTAGCATTTTCTACAAAACAGAAATATGATTAAAAAAAAACCCAAAACCACACACCAAAAAACAGAGAGGAAAAATCTGCTTTCTTTTAAGATGTATTCTCAAATTTTCCAGGTTTCTTAGCTTTTTGGTCCAGGAGAGAGTGAGAGAAACAGTGGAGGGCAGAAGGTTTTGAAGGAAAGGGAAACTTCTTATGTACCTCAACAATTCTATTTTTCTTTTTAATTAGAGTGATGTGATATGTTGTTTACCCTTAAATTAATAAACCACATGGACCTGGATGTTAATATGACTTGAGTCCCAAAGAAAGATGAGCTGTGATGCAATGCTGATCTTCAGGGAATACACATGCACCTTAGTGTATTGGCAGACAGGAAGCAAGGGCATGCTATAGCAGAAAACAAACGCTTAGCGAACACTAACAGCATTGACAAAAATCCACCTACTGGAGATTTCACAATTCCTGTCTGCAAAGCAAAGCCTGATTTAGATTTCTATTTAGATATCAGGGCAACCTCAATCATATTCTGAAATAATTTAAATCAGGAACAGCCTCATCAGTTGAACTGTCCAGTTCTAGATCATTCGAGCCCTTTTTTATGCCTATGATAAGCAGTATAACTGATTATATTTTTTCTTCAAGAAACACAACCCAAAACGTCAAAACAAAATATATAGGCTGTTGTTGAGATTGTAGATAGAACAGGAGAATGATGAGTGGGGGTTGAGAGAGACTCTAGCTCTCTGAAAGCGTATTTAGCTTGGCACATCTAGGGTGGAAGGCAGTAGACTAGGGTCGTGAAAGATGGTGTACATCACAAGAACAAGCTGTAGGGCTCAGAACAGCAGGAGAAACTAGGCTTGTAACCATGCTTTAGAAAGACGACTGTTTTCTTAGAAGGAAGAAACGATTGCAAGGAATTAATTTCGATCAGGAAGGCACTGAGAGTTTGAGTTGTGTTGGAAAGTCACACTGCTGGAAAAGGTGGCTCACTTGTAGGATGGATGTTTCTTCCTCCCATGCCAAAAATCAATTCCATTAAACTCAGTCCCTTTAGAATACAGAAATCTTATTTTGTCTTTTTTTTACTCCAGCTGCAGCCAAGTTGGAGTCTTTTTTTTTTTTTTCAGGATTTACTATTAAACACTTCAATCCAGACTGATTGTGTTTGTTGTCTCTGTCATTCCTGTCATATCTATTGACTTTGCCATCAGGCAAGCAACTTTCAAGTCTGATCCTTGTAACAACACACCTTAACTCCTGTTTTAAACATTTTCAAAACAGACTCTTACTGTACATATTCTTTGTGGTCACTTCTAGCATCTTGTCTCTGCAGATCTGCTGCAAGTCCCTTTAGGAACAGGATTTGTTGTCTCATGCATGATATCTTGTTGGTTTAGGTCTTCTTTACTTCTACTTGTATCAGTCTACTAAGAATCTAGTAGATGCCTGCATTTATTTTATTGCAGAAGTGGACAAGAGTAAATGCAGTACTGTTTGTTGTTCTGGATAGAGGTACTTATGCATCTCTCTATGTGGCGATCACAGACTTTCCCTCAAGTCAAGGACACCACTGGTGCTAATTGCATTATCTTGGGAGTTGGTGCTTAGTCTGTGAATTGTCTCTGGAAGCCTCATGTGTTCAGATAAACCCATCCCAAAGAAGTGGTACAGCAGATAAATCTTTTTCCTCTCTTGTGTGCCTCTCCACAGGTGTTACGTAAGCCAAATCTGGGAGCTGGGACTTAAGTGATGAGGTATGCAGCAGTCACTGCTCTAATAAAATGGATTGCTCTGTTTAATTCAAAGTCACATTCCAGATTGCAGGGAAGTTGCACCCTCATGTAACCTCTTTCACTTATCCAGTGCAGCAACTCATCTTGCACTCATTGATGTGGAGTAATGTACCAGCTTCTTTATAGCTGCAGACTCAGCCCGTCTGCCTAAGCTTCAGACAACAGTCTCAGTGTTTGCAGCCAACTCTCTTTTAGATGAAGACCCAGGGGAAAGACTTGCAGTCATGGTGGGTCTTCTTTCACTGTTGTCACTCTTGTTGGGAGTGATTTAATTGCCTAGGCATAAGGCCTGGAAATCTGGCTGCACCAACCAATTAGGACTACACACACCAGCCGTCTGGCTGGTTTTATGTTCAGCTCGTTTGCTTGTTATTGTGGGGTGTTGCTTATGTGGATGCTCTGGGATGTAGTAGCTGAAGAATTAGAAGACAATCCTGTTGAATCATCAGTTGGTTTTGTAGAAACCAATTCAGTGGCTCTTTAACTGGATCTGGTGTCTTTCAGGTCAGCAGATTCAGGCCAACTTTGTCAGTTATTTTGAGACCTGATAACATTTCTGGGGATGCTGACAAATCTTACTCAAATCACTCCTGTGCCCTTGTTTCTACTTTCCCCTCCCTGTCCCATGAATGAAGCCTATTTTGTCAAACCTATATCAAGTCTGTCAGTTGCTGCTGCTTACTCATTGTTGCCTACTGTTTTCACTCTTGCTCTCAGACACCAGGTTGTTTTCTCATCAAAATCAAAGTGCTTCCCTGTAATTAAATAGCCATGGGACATTGTTTTCCTGTAAGTAGGTCAGCGCCTCAGGGTCCCATGTCGCAGAATAATTTAGGTTGGAAGTGATATCTGGTGGTCATCTGGCTCGGCCCTCTGTTCAAAGCAGTAGAGTCCTTCCCCCAGCTGGGATTAATCCCACAGATCAGTCCACTTTCTGTGCTTGACAGGTACCAGGCTTGCCTACCCACAGGCCAACAGCTTTTCCCTTTGAGCCTCAACAGGCTCCTGTTTCTGAAACTAAGACCTTACCATGTAGGTCTTATCCACTTATCCACTGTTATACCAAATTGTGCTGACTGTTATCAGTCCTACTTATCCGTGGAAAATAACCTTGGCAAAATTGTTATGCTTAACAGTATCTGTTAGCTTAGCAGATTTTTTATGTTCCTGTTATGCCTTAGAACATTATGGGTTTTGTTCTTTCCATTTTTGTTTACTTGTTTTAAAAAGGAACCTCAAAAAGCTAATTGTTTTAACAGAAGATCTGTGCATTTAAAAATAGTTATTACTTCAGTGTTGCTGCAAATGTTGGTATTGTACCACAACAGTAAAGTGATTGCTTGGGAAGAGTCGGGAGTCGACTATTAGACTGCTACTTTTTCATAGAACAGTTCTCCCCGAAAGTTCAAAAACCTCTGAAGCATTGGTTTTAGATAATTTACTTAAGAAGAAATGCAACCAACATATCATCTGCTTATGTATGCATTAGCTGCCCTTGTAATCTGAATTGCCTGGATTAATCAAGCACCTACCTGATTAAAAATTGGACTACAAATAAGTGAATAAATACTTAGTTGTTTTGAATAAGTCAGAATTTGGGGGGGGGTTGTGTCAGCACTCTTGCTGCTTTTTTGGCAGCTATATTAATGAGCAGCTTTTCTTTCCTTGTTCAAATAAAAGCAAAACAGCCTTTGAATTTTGTACTCAAAAATTCCACTCATCTGCCTAATGTTCTTTTTTTAATTAGAAGGATACACATATGACTTAATTAATCAAGCCTGTCTTAGGGAATTATGCATTTATTAATGGTTTCTGCACTCAAACACATTATTAAGGGATTTGTGCTAAGTACCTGACATAAAACAGCCTAATTTTGCTTGCTTTGCTTAATGTATTGAGAAACGGCTTGTTGATCAGATTTCAAAACATTCATGCTATGAACTAATGTCCTATTTAGAATGTTTAAAAACGCAGCAATTTGGCAACCAAGTACTCTAGTGGTTTCTATTTAAAAGAAAGGAAGTCAGTGCTAGGCAAGAAATGAGAAGAATGGAACTTCTTTGGCCACAGTGATGATGAAAGCAAGTAAAATAAGAAAGACTGCTTTGATCCAGGCTTGCTTCTTTGCTTTTTTGTTTTTTTTAAATAAAAATTAAGTTGAATTATCAGATAGTTTTAGATTTCAGTAACTGGAATCTGTGATTATTATTGGATTTTTTTCTTGTCAGGCACCTTTTGAGTTTAAGAACCCCTTCTTGTCCTGATTCATGTGGCATTCCACATAATCTGGGGTCATGCTTTAACCTCAGCCATTAACTTGAGGCCCATGCAGTGGCTCCCTCACACCTCCCTCCTGCAGTGGGATGGCGGGGAGAATGGAACAAAGCTTCATGGTTTGAGACAAAGACAGTTTAATAGGAAAGCAAAAAAAAAAAAAAGTAGAACAACAGTAGTTAGAAAGTGATGCATAAATGCATCCTGTGAAAAAAGCCAAATTCAATGCCCAGTTTGTTTCAGAGCAGTGATCCTGCCTCCCATCTCTCCTCCCTGGCTATATAGGGAGCCTGATGTTATATGTTATGGAATATCCCTTTGGCCAGGCTGTGTCATCTGCCCTGTCTGTGCTCTCCCAGATCCTTGTGCACCTGGCAGGGCGTGGGAAGCTGAAAAGTCCTTGACTTAGTATAAACACTGCAACTACCTAGCAACAACTGAAAACATCAGCATGTCATCAACATTATTCTTACACTAAATCCAAAACACAGCACTGTACCAGCTACAAGANTACACTAAATCCAAAACACAGCACTGTACCAGCTACAAGAAATAAAATTAGCTTTAGCCCAGCTGAAACCAGGGCACCTGTAGGTCATGCCAGGTGGACAAAATGCAAAAAGCACTGGCTGGCCTAAGCTCACTGCCATTTGCGACCACCCATCAGGCTCTCATGACCTGGGTAAGTTCACTTTACCCTTGGGATCATAGAGGATTAAGGAAAAAGAGTTCTCCAAAGTGCCTGCATGAACAGTTTAGTGTCCTCAGGATGCATAATTCAATTTAGGTTGGACATTAAGGAATAAGTTCTTCAGTATGAGGGTGGTAGGTCACTGGAAAAGGTTGCCTAGAGAGGTAGTGGAAGCCCTATCCCCGAAGATATTCACGATCAAGCTTGATAGAGCTCTGAAGAACCTGATCTAGTAAAGATCTCCCTGCTTACTGTGTGAGAGTTGGACTAGATGACCTCTAAAGATCCCTTCTAACACAATATATTCTATGATTTTATGATTTCCAGAACACCAACCATGTGTTTACTTTCAGTTATATTTCTGTGTCTTGTTTTATGCAGGCATTGGCTCTTCTCATTTTTGTCTAGATGTACAACTGTAGTGCCCAGTCTAAAGAGAAAAAGCAGATGTCTGTCTGTAACAAAAGTTTTGCTGTTTTGAAGCTATTATAATTTATGTTTATGAGAGTGATCCAGTCTCATATGCATTCTCACACTAACCTCTGTGACGGTAAACAGAAATCCTTTCCTAGGAAGGAAGAAGGGCCTGTGCTGGTGTGGTCAGAATAAAGATACCACCATATTGGCATAATTTCCATCTTTACACACTGTTTCCTAGTAAGACAAGCTGGAGCCTACAAATTTGGTTGTGAGTGAGTGTGTTCAGTAATTTTGGGCAGTATATTTTATCCTCTGATGTCCTGCCTGGGACAAAGACACTTTGTTACCTCATTACAATCCTGCTGATCTAAGACAGCCAGATTACCTAAACTGATCGTTTCCAAAGCTGCAGTTTTCTAGACATTGCAAACTGCAGCCTACCGGCCCGGGGAAATGTGAAGGATCTCTGTGAGAAGGAAGATTGTTGCCTCTGATAACCCCGTGGAGCCATATGAAATAGAATACTTTCTAAAGCTTCAGTCTTCTCACCGTTTTTAGAATATTTTCAAGTCTTATTTACTTAAGATTTGGGATCATCTCCACCTGCCTTGCGTTCCTTCACTGAAACATTAATTCTTAACTGCCCTTGCTAAAATAATTGGTGACTGCCCTTATTTGTAACTTTAGTCCCATTTGTCTGTTGTCAGGTGATTTGGTACTGAAAAGTTCACCTGGAACTCCCAGGCAGTGGCTGCTAACATTTGTCCAGTGGTATTTTGGGTGAATAGAAGCTAATCCTGACTCATTCTTCTTTGTTAGTTCAGTTAAGTCTACAGGAAAGAGGCATGGAGAGTTTGAAGGGTTTAAGTCCCGCATGTGTAATTTAGGTCTCATAAAGTGTGCATGGGCAGTTTCTCCAAATTTTAAATGAAAGCTTGAAAAAGACATAGATAATTTTGAAGAAACAGAAAAGTACCTTTCTGGTGTATGGAAATAGAAGAACAGGAGGGGGAAAGAAAGAGAAAATTGAATTATTTTCTAAAGGTTAAACTAGGCATTTTGAATTAATGTTGAAGTCTAATTTCCACCCCTCTGATGGTTTGCCTGTCACTGAGGAGGATTAAAGTTATATGGGATCTGAATTCATGTAAATGTTAATGTGTTGACCTTATCCTGCTTACTTCATTTTTTTACTTCCCATGGTAGTAAAACTAACTCTCCCAGACTAACTCTTTCAAAATGGACTCCTCTTCCATGTTGTCCAGCTTCTTCAAATTAAAATCAGAATGAACTGGTCAAACAAATGGGAAGTCTTACTGCTGATTGATGAGCTGCGCTTGATACATCTCCAATCTCTGAAAGTGCTAGTTTACAGATTCACAGAATAACGGATCCATAGGGGTCAGAGAAACCTCTGGAAATCATCTTGTCAAACTCCTCTGCTACTGCAGGTTCACCTAGAGCAGCCTGGACAGGGTCGTGTCCAGGCAAGTTTTGATTATCTCCAGAGAAGGAGATGCCACAACTTCTCTGGCTACCCTGTCCCACTTCTCTGTCACCCTCAGTGTGAACAAGTTTTTCCTTTTATTGAGATGGAA
>VZTU01021339.1:62164-81062 GCA_013400835.1 Zapornia atra | reverse complement strand
CCCTCCTCTGCCCCCTCGTCCTTCCATCCGTTGCCCCCTCGTCCTTCCCTCCGTTGCCCCCTTGTCCTTCCCTCCGTTGCCCCCTTTTCCCCAATGTTTCTCTCTAGTGTTCTTCATCTCTCCCATTTTTCCCAGTACCATTTTCCCCTGGCACCTTCCCACCTTCCCTTTGCTCTTGTTCTCTTTCCAGGGAGCCCTCAGGTGCCCATCTTCATCCAGCTTTGGGCTCGCCCAGACCTCTCCTCCCCAGCCCCTGCGCCTCGCCAGGAGCTTGCAGAGGACGTGTGACCTGCTTCCAGTGCCCAGCTGAACCTGAGGTACTCGCTGGGCAAGCAGCCCCTGTGCCTGCCACCCCTGACCTCCTGCTTTTCTACCCGTTACCTGGGTTTGGAGCAAGCAGCTGGAGAGGTGCCTGCTTCTCTGAGTACAGCTGATTGCTCACTGGGCAAACTGGTCCAAACCCTCTCACAGGGTCTGGTGGGCTTAGCCAAGCCCAGGCTTGGTGCTCCCTGCCAGTTTAGAATCCAGAAGCTCTGCTTAAGCACCTGGGCAGGTCTGCTCAAGCCTGGGCAGCCTTGCCTACCTGCCAGCTACCTGAGTAGGCACTGATTCCTGGTGGCTGGGTGGGGTTCTGTTCCCTCTGCCAGGCAGGCTGGGAACCCTTCACAGGGGAGGACCCTTCACATCCAGCAGCTGGGATGGCTGGGGGCTTTCCCTTGTGCTGGCACCACAAGAGAAGCTCAACACTGGATTCGTTTTGGGAAGAGATTGGATCAACAACTCACTCTGCCCATCAGTGTTAGCAGTTGGGAGAGTGTCCTAAACCACTGGGGAGAGGGGCTAAGGGCCCTGAACATAGCCCAGCACCTCCTGAGGCAAAAAGGGCTTTAATCCCATGTGTCAAGTCAAAAGGGCTGAAGACTCTTCTCTCACCCCAGAGCCCCCTGGACACACAGAGAGGAGGGGATGTTTAGAGGCTCCCCTCCTATCTGGGGACATCTCAAGCACCTCTTGACTCTGTGTGTGGGGAGGTGTCCTGGCCCAGGGGCTCTTCCCAGGTTTCTATGTGCTTGGCTGACTGGCAGCTCCTGCCCTCACTCCTCTCTGCTGACCCCCAGGCCAGGGTGCCCCTCTGGTTACATGGGCTGAGCTGTAGGACAAAGCTGGTGGGAGGCACCAGGGATATATATCAACCCGCTTAACGTGGACAGGTCACCTCCAGATTAACTTGCATAAATCCCCACTTCATTAAAGCTGCGATCCCCTTTTCCACAGGGAGCTCTGGTGAGGGAAGATGGGGTGAACATGTGCTGGTCAGGCTGTCTGTCTGACCCCAGGGCAGCTCTGCCCCATGTTGGTCCTGAGGCAGCGAGGAGAAGATAAATCTCATGTCCTCAGAGAAGGAATGAAGTGGTAACACCTGCCTGGGAGCTGTGGCCAAGGTGTTTGGAGGGGAAAGTGAGGAAGCAGAGCAATACAAAAGCAGAATGGAGCTGCTCAGGGGATGCTGTGAACTCTGCCCACCTGTGGACATCAGGGACTGAGGCCTCATTTATCACTTGGTCACCAGAATATGTTTCCCACCCACAAAGGAGGAAGAAAAGTGAAATACAGAGAAATATAGCTTGTTTTGGGCAGATGTCTGCACTTCTTAATTCAACTTTCACCAGGAGTTAGATGCTTGAGTAGGTCTCCTCTGCCACCTGTCTCTCTGTGCATCTCCTCCAGCATCTCCTCACGAGTTTCCTCCTGTGATGGCTCACACTCTGCAATCTGTGCTCTGCTGGCTTGATGTTTCTGCACACAATGGGGTGTTGCATTTGTTCCAGAGCTGCCTGGAAGCGACCACAATGGCAGCATGCAGTTCCTTGCCTTCCCAGCTGCTGGAACCTCTCCTGGGTGAGGCAGTGGGGTGCTAACACAGCACCCAGGTGTGAATAATAGGTCACCCATGCAGGTAGCGATGGGGACGTGCATGCACGAAGTGACTGGGCTCTCATGCATGATGCAACTGGCAGGGTGCTGCTGAGCACTCATGCATTAATTCATTGGGTGCTCAGGTGTGAGGCAAATGTGTGCTCATACATGTGAGAATTGGGAGCCCAGATGTGAACTTATTGGGTGCTCAAGTGTGATGTAATCAAGCAACCGAACATAAATGAATTGGGTGTTCTTGCATGAAGCCAATCAGGTGCTCTGTGTGTGTGTGTGTGTGCGCACTAATTGGGCCCTCATGCATAAATTAGCTGGGCAGTCATGCATGGACATGTGTGGTGCTCATGCATGCATGGAGCAGGTGCTCATGTGTAAGTTAATTGCTCCAGGAGCTGTCTGGGTGTGCTGGGCTTGTGTTGGGCATGCTGGGTGTGGTAGTTCTTGCCTGTGGCAGCTGCAGCAGAGGTGCCCAGGGGTGGATGGTGTGGGTGGGGGCTGCTTGGGATGCCCCTACAAATGTATCCCCCCCTGACATGGGTTCCACTCTATGGGTGCCCACATGCTTTGGAAGGCCAAGGAGGGTGCACGGCACACAGAAGGTTTCAGCCCCCCAAAGCAGCAGCTGGTCCAGCTTCACACAATGATGATGAAAGGCCTGGAGCATCTCCCCTGCGAGGAAAGGCTGAATGACCAGGGGCTGTTCAGCCTTGAGAAGAGAAGCCTGAGAGGGGATCTGATCAATGGTTATCAATATCTGAAGGGTGGGACACAGGGGGACATGGCCAGCCTCTTCTCAGTGTCTGTGGGGACAGGACAAGGGGAAATGGCCTCAAGTTGGAGCACAGGGAGTTCCACACCAATCTGGGGAAGAAATTCTTCCTGGTGAGGGTGAGGGAGCCCTGGGACAGGCTGCCCAGGGGGTGTGGAGTCTCCTTCTCTGGAGAGCTTCAAGACCTGTGTGCCCTGTCCTAGGCACCCTGCTTTGGCTGGGGGGTTGCACCCAATGAGCTCTGGAGCTCCCTTCCAACTCCTACGATTCTGTGATTCCCAAGTGGGGTTGGAGCCATGCTCTGTGCTGCCCTTCCCCGTGGCACACTCCCAAGCCCCTGCATGGGACAAGAAGTCAGATCTCAGCTCTAAGTTTGGGTATCACTTCTTTGTTAACAGATACCCAAACCCGTGTGGTCACAGACACATCAGCAGCCACTTCACTGTGCTCAGGCATCTGTTACACACAGGTATGGATGAAGGATACATCAGGTGTGTCTCTGCTGCTCTGGTGTGTGTGATCTTACCTCAGCATTAAACCTGAAGCCACCATGGCCACAGCCCTACTGACATGTCCTGCTGTTGTCTGGCAAACATAATCCACACCGAAGCTATGCCCAGCTCTACGGTGATGCACCACACCAGCAGTTCAAACCAGTATGCTGCCACATGGGGGGATGCAGAGGGAAAAAAACCCCTCACAGCACATTAAATTGCATTTAATTAATGTATAATTAATGCGCTTTCTGTGCTTCCATGCAGGATTTGCCTGCCAGACAGGCACTTGATGGCTGCTTCAGTGACTCAAGCTGCCCAACTCAAAACACAGGTAGGGCTGCACAGGAGATCTGTGATCTCTGTCCATTCATGAGCCCTTCAATGTTTTCCAGAGCAGAAGGATGCCCTTTTATACTTATGACCTATGATGCAACCTACTCCTCATCCTTGGGCTCCTGGAAGTCTGACCAGCCTTTTCCCATACATCCAGAGACACGCAGAGACTCTCATTGCATCCATGTAGTGAGGCTGGGAAAGGTTAGAGACCTCTCAGGAGTTCCAGCTCGGGGCTGCTTGAACCTTTCACTCCTGCTTCTGGCTCTGACACGGTTGCAAGAGGAGCCCTGGCTCGGTGAGGGCAGCTGGCTGCTTCCCATCTTACTGTAAGAAGCATGGATCACAGCACATGATCCCATCAACGGGCATTTTAGTGACTTCCCATCACAGTCACATCACCCAGCACTGGAAACACTGTCAGACTTCTCTGCACCACTTAAAAAAAACCCCCTCACACCCCCAGATGATCTGCATGGAACACTGTCAGTGCGTCGTCAGTCCCTCCTGGCTCCTTACAGGCATGAACTCGACCTCCCTTTCCCTCCCAACAGGTCATATGTACTGTGAGGGGGGGTGTTTCTTTTCTCTTCCATATGGTGTCAAGCCCACCTTGGGCCTGAGACCCTGGGAGAGCGCCTGGCAGACAGCTGGGAACAGAGGGAAAACAGCAGCCGCCGCTACTGTAACTTGCAAAGGGCCACAGCAGGATGGGAGAGGGATGCAGCGCCAGGAGCTGTCTCCCTGGAAACCGCAGCGTAGGAGACATAATGAGGAGTATCCCTCCCCTCCAAGAGCTCTTTAATTCCTTCTTCATCTTTCTTTACAGCCAGGGGAGTGCAGAGCAGAGCGGCGGGGCAGGGTGTCCCGTCCCCCCCCCGCCCCAACTCAGCTCAGCCTATTGTGAGTTGATGACACCTAGCCTTAGAAAAGCACATTTTTAACCCAGCTGCCTCTATAACTTATTGCAATGCCTTGTTATAGCTTGGGAGAGGAGGGGGGGAGGGATGAGAAGGGAGGTCATGCAAAGGGTGCTGCGTGTCCCAGAAGGGACCCTCAAAAAAGAAGTCAGAGGGGGAGAAGAGAAAACAAAAGCGTGGGCTCCCATCTCTTTCTCTTTGGGCTCTTCCCACGAGCGTGGCAGCTAAATGATGTGGTTGGGACATCCAAAGGGGACAGCGTGATGAGGCACACGTGTTCATCCATGCTGCCTAAAAGCAGGCACACTCCTACACTCCTAAAGGCAGATTGAAATGCAGGCGGCTAAAGGGGAGGGAGGGGGGTGGATGACAGCCCCATGGAGTCAGGGTCCCCATGTCACAGAGGGAATGGGAGTGAAGCTGAAGGAGGGAAGGGTTAGATGAGATATTAGGGGGAAGCTCTTTACAGAGAGAGTGGTGAGGGGCTGGAACAGGCTGCCCAGAGAGGGGGTGGGTGCCCCATCCCTGGGGGTGTTCAAGGCCAGGTTGGATGGGGCCCTGGGCAACCTTGTGTAGCTCCAGGCCTGGAGGCTGGTGTCCCTGCCTGTGGCAGGGGGGTTGGCGCTCTGTGATCCTTGGGGTCCCTTCCAACCCAGACCAGTCTATGATTCTATGTCACCACTGCTGCTGTTGCCTGGAACCTCGGTGAGTCCCTGCGTGCTGCCCATGTGGGGCTCCAAAGGTGCTAAACCTTCATAGCTTGCAGCTGCACCCCGGGGTGCCTGCTCCCACAAGGAGCTGAGGAAAAGCAAGCTCCACCCCAGGTGGGAGGAGGGTCACTGGGTGCATTTTCCCCAGGCTCTTGGTGCTCATGCCCGGAGCAGATCCTCAGTTGCTGTGAAGTAAAGCACTGGTGGGGTGTTTCCCTCCATCCCGACCCTGTCCCCCAGGGCTGTGCAGCTGAACCCCCTCCTCCCCCAGGTTCTTGCAGCAAGTGGACCAGAGGATGCTGCCTTTTAAATCCTGCTCCAAAGCTCTCAGAAGTTGAGGCAAAGGCTCCTGCTGCCTCCCTGTGTGCATCAGAACTTTAACCTCTGTGCCCCTCAGAGCCAGCTTGCCCAGGCAAACAGATCGGTGCCGCAGCAAGCAGGCCCTTGTGCCCCTTCACTTGGGGGATGGATGACTGGCCTGCCCTTTGGCTGTCACTTTGGTGGCTCCCAGACACTGTGGCATCCTGCAGAAAGGGGAACTGGCCACTGCCTCCTGCAGCAGCACCCCCATAAAAGACATCTCTGCAACCCCCCCAAAAAAAAAACCAAACCCAGAGAGAGAAGACTGAAGGGAAGCAAAACATCCCTGGCAAATGAGCAACCCTCTGCTGTCCTCCTGCCAGGGCACAAAGGGAGAGCAACTGCATCGTGGCGGTGGCTGGCTCTGCCTCATGCGGGGCTGAGGCTGGATGCTCTGCCTTCCAACACACTCCTGGGCTGGTGGTGCTCAGAGGAGAAAGCGAGGGAGCTGCCGCTGTTGTGACCCAAAGGAAATGCTTGGCAGAGGCTTGGGTCCCTGAGTCACTGGGATGTTTTCTCCCTCTCCTTCCCCTACACCCGCACTGCCTGGCTGCACAGGACAAACGTCAGCGCTGACCTCTGAAGCTGGAGAACAACCTCACTTAAGCCTTAAGAGATGCTCCTCTCCTTTGTGGTCCCAGGCAGATGAACCCCGGAGGTTCCCAGGAGCTGGCAGAGAGCAGCCAGCCCCTCCGAGCAGGGAGAGGGATTGCTCCCCAGGGATGAGCATCCGGGCGGTGTTTGGCCTTTCTCCTGGCAGTGGAGCCACCCCTGCAGAGCAGTGCTCCCCATCCCTTGCCCCCTCCCTTTTTGTCCTTCCTCCTCTTTTTTTTTTTTTTTTGTTATTTGAGAAATGAATTTTAAAAACTGGAATCAGTTTTCCCTTTGGGGGGATTAGAGCCCTCAGCATTCAAGCTCCCAGCGCAGGAAACAGTGGCTTTTCTTCTGGTGCAACTTGGAAAGACATGGCTCTCTGTTCTCCCTGAAAGCCCCTCGCACTGAATGACCCACAGGCCCTGAATGAAGTGCCTCTCAATTAAAAGTTTCCCATTGATGCTGGCTGAATGAGACCTTGCTGCGGAATTCACCCCCGCTGAATGGCCCGGGCCTTCATCAAATATTAAGGGGCCAATAGATTTCCCACAATATTTGTACACCTTCCTTTGTGGGGATTTTTCCCTCCATTGAACCAGAAACCGTTAACACATCCGCTCCCGACGTGCCCCCTTCTGCTGCTCATTAGGGGCCGTGGCAGGGACGGCCACTGCTGCGTGCCACCCCCGGGCCGGGCCTAGGCCGGCAGGCCCACAGGAGCGGCCACCTGCTTGTATTCATCCCCCCGGTGAGAACAAGCCGAGCTTGAAATCCCATGGAGAAACACGGAGAGACAGGAGCAGGCCGCGCTCCCAACCGGCCTTCACCTGCACCCACCCTGGGCAAAAATCCCCCTCACCCCCAACCAGGGGGTCACCTGGCTGGAGAAGGGGGCTTTGGTGGCACCAGGCTTTGCTCTCTCCTGGTGGTCCCAGGGACAGCACAGGGAAAGGAGACCCTCCCCTCCTGCTCCCCCCTGCTCCCCCTTCCCAGCACAAAGAGAAAGTGGTCTTAAATCCGGGGCTCCCTTCTGCCTGGGGACAAAAGCTCGGGGACACTTTAACAGCACCGAGAGCCTGGCTGACAGCTCTGATTGTTACAGGCTGTGGCAGCAAGGCTGCCCCACACCTATTAATGATGCTAATTAGAAACCATGCAGGGCAGCCTCTTTGGGGGTGGGGGTGAGGAGACAGGGGTGGGCTCTGCATAATTTATTCTCACTTAATCTCATTAAGTGGAAGAAAAAAAGGGAGAGGGAGAAATGAGTGTGGGAATGCAGTGCCTGGGAGGAGAACTACTGCCCTGTCCTTTTCCAGCAGCTTTCTGCCACGGGACTCAATGGAGCCAAGTAGCATCACCTGTGCTTTCCAGGTGGGGAAAAAGAAGCACGGAGGAGGGTAGCTGAGGTTGCACGGGTCAGTGAGAGCTGGGAACTGAACCCAGGGGTTCCACACCCCCCCTACGCCTTCTCCCATGTGCCTTCTCTTCCCATATTATTCTGAAGAGTGGGATTGCTGGAGGGCTGGAGAGTTGAAGGGGTGTTGCAGCCATTGTGGAGCCAAGCATCAGGCAGGGCAGAGATGGGCCACGACCTTGTGGCGGCACCTCTTAATCTCAGGTGCTCTGGAGGAAATGGTGGCTCTGCAGTTATCAGCAGGCGATATGAGCCAGAGGTTGGGGACTGTCTGCCCTTGCGGTGCCTGGGATCCTGCTGGCATGCAGGCAGGCTCTGCAGAGGCTCTGTGTGCTTGTCCTGGTGCCAGGAGAAGGCTGTCCTTGCCTTTGTGGCTTGCTGGCTCACAGCCTCAGACCGGTACAGATGGGAATAACCCCTTACTTCCCCCCTTCCCCTTTCCCTGGGCTAAGCACTGTGTGACTGCAGTCAGAGGGACCCCCTGCCCTCCCCACTCCATGCCTGCAGGCTGAGCAGGGGATGCAGAGCATGAGGAGGGGTGTTACACTCGAAGCAAATTGAGGGAAGGGATTTGTGGTGCCTGGGGTCACCCTCAAACTCGAGTGGCTCCTTTGAGCCTCACTGATCTATTGCTGCAGCAGTGAAAGCGATTCTGTAGTCAGCAGGATAGTGATGTTCGTGCGTGGCTGCGCAGCCATTCTGGCTTAAATCAGGGTAAAAGTAAAGGAAAATAAGGAAATAGAATAACAGTTGGTTTTATCTTTGGGTTGGGTTTGGTTTGTTATTTTTCACCTTCTCTAAGAAACTTCCTTCTGTAGCTCAGCCCTGAGGAGCTCCTCCTAAAGAAGACACCAGAGGCAGGAGACGTAAGGACTGAGCTCAGCTCTGGCCTCTCTGCTGCGTGCCAGCTCAGCCGTGAAGGAAGGGCCTGTGGAAATGAAAGGGCTTTTTACCAGGGCTCTGTGGGAACATGACTTGAAGAAATCTGTGACTGCTGCAAGCAGAGGGACGGGGGATGCTGCGCTGACTGCGGCCTGGCAAGCTATGGCACAACTGGTGTGCATCAGAGGGGTGGCCGCAGCCTGTGGCCCCACAGGATTGATGCTAACGCCAGCCTGTGTGTGGATACAACCACGGTGTCAGCCCCATGAGGTCTCTGGGGCTGGGGCACAGTGGATCTTGGGCAGATGGGGTGTTGGGGAGCATCTCTTTGCACTGCCCCTGCCTTTCCTCCCCTCTGCTCCAGCCAGGAGGAGCAACAGGTGTGCAGGCAGTGTGGGGCCCTTCCCTACCTTGGGACACGACTGCTCAGGGATGTGGAGGGGGTCTGGCTCGCTGTGGGGGCGAGGGTGAAGGAAGGCAAGGATAACATCGCTGTTCCTTGAAGCTGTGAAAACCATATCCTGTTATCCTCTGGAGCAGAAAAAATTGCCATTCCTTCCCTCCACTGACCTGGAAATTGTTAACATGTTCCTGAGGCCTGTGGGTCAGCAGCGGCATTGCCCGGGTCGCCACGCCGCATTGTGCGGGGGGGAATTAGCCACCTGTTCCCCAGCCCTAATCCTGTGCGCGGGGCCAGGGCCGCTCCGCTCCGCCGGCCCCTCGCACCCTCCTCGCCACAGGCACAAAAAGGCCAGTTAACCTGGGAACGCCTTGTTGGAGGGTTGAGGGGAAGGGCTGGGGGGGGGTGTCTCCCTTTGGGAGGGGGATCGGGCGGTGAGGCAAGCCACGGGAGAGGAGAGCATTGCCTTGGGTAGGAGAGCCAGGCTTGTTCAGCAGCTCTGTCTCCATACCAAGGCCTTTGGTTGCACACACATCCCTGCGGGGTGCTGGGGCCTGCTCCTCAGCTTGCTTAGGCTTCTACACCACACAGGAGCTTCAGTCGTACCAACCGGCACAGACTAAGCATCATCTGAAGCCAGCACCTTCTAGGTGAGGTTTGCCAGCAAGGCAAGGCTGCTCGGCTCCCTCAGCACTGCTTGAGGCATGGCAGAGCTGTCCCTGCCGCCCTGGAGTCCTCTCCTTCCAGAGCAAATGGCCAGAGAAAAGAGAAAGAACAAACCAGCAGCTTGGAGATGTGACCAGGCAGATGGTGAGATCCTTTCAGTGGAGCCAAATTACTAGAGGTAGCGGATGCCCCGTCCCTGGGGGTGTTCAAGGCCAGGTTGGATGGGGCTCTGGGCAGCCTTGTGTCGGTCCAGGCCTGGAGGTTGGTGGCCCTGCCTGTGGCAGGGGGGTTGGAGCTCTGTGATCCTTGGGGTCCCTTCCAACCCAGCCCAGTCTGTGATTCTATGATTCTAAGAAATCCTTTGTCTGTGGCAAAGGGAATGCTGATGAAGTGGCTACAGGTTCCTGCAAGGACATCTCTGACCCATCAGAGCTGCCAGCTTTTGGCCTGCTCCCCGAGTTTCCCTCCCTGGCAGGTTGGCAGCCGGCTTGCCCATGGGGAAGGAGGCTTTAAGCATCTTCTGAACCAGAGCCTCAGCAGCCTGAAGTGAAAGGAGAGCAGATGGCCGAGTGGAAAGCTGGCAGCTCCATTGGGTGGTAAAATGGGCCATGAATTTCCCACAGAGGCGTGGAGAGCAAGCAGCCATAGCCCTGCTCAGTAAGTCAAACGGTAGCACTGGCAGCGCTCTCCAACTCTTTCTGGACTGCCCTCTGTTCCCATGGGAGCTCTGGAGCCATCCATGTGGGAAGCATGTGCTGCTTCCCATGCAGTGTGCCCTGCACATGCCTCTAGCACATGGAGGGAATGGGTCCAAAGCCAAGGGACCAAAAAAAAAGGGGGGACGGTGGGGGAATGAATGCCTGTGTTGAAAAGCTTTAATCAGCCCTCGTACTTCCATGCTTTGATGCATTACTCAGCCTAACCTTGGGCTATTGGATGCAGATGGGCTGAAGCTTTGAGGGATCAGACTGTTTCTCAGGAAGGCCCACGGCTTTATCAAATAGATATCCAGACTCCCACTGTGGGTGCAAGTGGTGGAGAAGGATGTCAGAGACATTTCAGTATCCCCCATCCCCGTGCTCTGTGGCACCCTCAGCTGGAGATCCGCAGCCAGGACAGAGACCTTTTTGTTAGGAGAAGCCACTGGGTTTTGGAGGCTCTTAGAAAACATCTGCTCATTCCTCCCTTCCATCAGCCAGTGAGAACAGCCACCAGGATACAGGGGCAGTCGGGCTAAGAGAACACATGACAACATCTGTGTGCGAGGGGCTGCCACAGCTGCTGCAGTGCCCGTGAAAGCGCCCCGTGGCTCCATCTGGTTTGGGGACAATCCCAGATCTTATGGAAACACATGGCTGACATCTGGGGAAACAGGAAACAGCGGCAAGGGTTGCCCCAGCAACGGCGTGTCCCTCTGTCTGGTCCCCCGCTGGGAGAGCCATGGGATCGGCAGCTCGCACCGCTCAGGGGAATTCAAAGTACCAGACCGAGGCGACTGATTGATGGGTCAGGTTCAATGGGGAGGGATATGATTAATAAGTGTTATGGCCCCATTGTCCCCGCTGTGCGGCTGTCAGTGCCGCTTAGCGCTGATGGGCGCTTTGATGACTCTATGCCCATGAGCGAGCCACCGACTTGATGAATCTCAGCCAGTGGAATAATATTTGCTATGAACCCCTTCTGCCTCCCTTGGACAATAGCAGGGCTGGCCTGCATTGTGTAGGGTGGGGGTGGATCTGTGTTGGGTACTGAGGTCTGATCTCTCTCCGGCACGGCAGACCCGCAGCACCCGCCTCTTTCCACCACATCACCCCCATTATGGGATCATCCTAGTTGGCAGCTGGCTGTGCCAGGGAAGGGAGGATAAGAAATTGAGGCTCTTTCTTAGGCTTTCTTAGAAATGCAAACACAGGGGCTTTCAGGCTGGAATGTCACCGTGGTCTGGAACCGACAGCAGAGTCCTTCTTTGTGCCAAACATTTGTGTATTGCAAACCAATGTGTTTTCTTTAGGCACTGTGCACCCCAGCAAGGGGCAGGAACATGCTATGGCTACGGCTTGTGAGCTGTGCTTTAACGAGCTCTGCTGCTGGCTCGCTCTGGATGTTCTGAACAGTCACATACCTGCCCTGAGCGCTGATCGCCCTCCAGCACTGGGGCTGCTGGGTGCTCTTTGGGACAGGATATTGCCACGGAGTGTACCCTGTCTCCCTGCTGATGGCTGCTGCAACCTGGACCATTCTTGCCAAAGAATTCTTGCCAAAGATGCCCTACAGCAAGCAGTAACTGCACCAGCAGGAACCTTCTTCCCAGAGCCATGTCCTGCTGCTCAGGACAAAGTGATTTCTCAATGCAGAGCTCAGTCGCGTTCTCTTTCTGCTCAGACCTGGGCAAAGCAAGAGGCCTGGGAGCGCAGAGGGAGGGGATGCTCAGCCAAGACTCTCTGCCCAGCACGGCTCATTGACTCCCCCAGTTTGTCTCCTGCTGGCTGGCTGTCCTTCCTGATGTTTTAATAAGGTTGGTGCCGCAGAGGGTGAGATAACGCTGGAGCTTCGCCTGTGCAAGCGGTGACAAAGTTTGCTTTAGGGCTGCTTCTACTCAGGTTGAGGGGAGAAAAGCCTACACCCCAGCTGTGCGCACCGGGCGCACCCCCGAGGTGTTCGTAACACCTCCAGCAACGAGCATCCCCAGCCTGGGCTGCAGCACGGATCGATCCAGAGGCGCTGCCCCGGGAAGGCGGCTCTCCGGGGGTGGGACGAGCCCTGCGAGCCCCCGCGGCTCTGCTCCATCCCTCCGGAGAGGGATGCGGCAGCCAGGAGCGGAGAGACGCGNCCTTCCCGGTGCTGGCGGGGGGGCAGCGCTCGGCCCGGCCTCCGGGGAGGGGCTGCTGGGGAGAGGGGATGCCCCGGAGCCCCACCGCCTGGACCGGGATGCCCCGGAGCTCCCCCACTCCCCGGCCCGGAGCGCTGCGGGACCTGCCGTGCGCTCCTCCTCGGGATGCGGCTCCGCGGAGCTCGGGGCGCTGGCCCCGCCTGTAGCTGGGTCGCCAAAAGCATCCGCTCGCCTTAGCCGTCACCCCTCCGGTACCCGGGGTAAGGGGCGGGGGGGCTCTGCTGGAGCCCGCAGCGGGAGCAGGAAAGCGTCCAAGAGGCGATGGCGAAGAGAGCGGTGCCCCCGCCGGGAGAGGGGTGCAGGTTCACCCCCATCTCCCACCGCGGGACACCTTTCCCAGACAGAAACAACTGGGAGCATCCTTTCCCAGCTCCGCGCCTGCTGCTTGCAGCCTGGGCGGTGCGCAGCGCGGGCACCGCAGCGTACTCACTGTCCCCCTTGGGCAGGGCGTCTGGTTCCCCCCCCCCCCCCCCCCCCTTTCATCCCGGAACAAGCTGGCAGCCCGGGCTGGGGGGCTCGGGCCGGTGCTGCCCCGCGGGATGCCGAGGTGCGGGCTGCGCTCTGCGCTGCATCGCAGCTTCCATCCACGAGAGGCCACCTTCCTCTAGCGTTTGCTGCTGCCGCGAAAAGCCTTCCCCAGCCCGGGGGAGCGCTGAGGGTGAGGGGCATGAGCTCCCTTGGGCAAACGAGCAGAGGACAGCCCGTGCCAGGCCTGGGCTTGGATGTGTCTCTTCCAGTATGCGGCTGGCTGCGCTCTCCTGCGCAAGCCCAGCTCCTGCCCAGCTTCTCTCCATCACTTCATGCAAGCAAGAGAGCCCTCGGGGAGAGACTGCACTGGTGGTTTTGTGGGGACAGTGCCTCTGTCCCAGCTGCTTAGGTACCTTATACCTGCCTTCAGAGAGCTGGGGGGGGAGGTCCAAAGAAGCAGCAGCACAGCTGGTTTTGGGGTTGCATCCCACCTTTGGTGTAAGTGCTGCTGCTGCTGTCTGTACCACCCAAGCAGCAGCAAGGCAAACTTTCTGCTGTACCATGCAGGAAAAAGACCCACAGGAGGGGACCTCGGTCATGTCCACCCCTTCAAGCCCACAGACAAAGTGCCTTTGTGTTTCAGGGGTGCCAAAGGGCAAAGGAGGGCTTTCAGCAGAGGGCTGAGCTCGAGGTGAAGCACTTCAAAGCTCCGGGGCCACTCCTGGCCATGGGCTGCCTGGCAGGCTGCAGGGGCAGCTCTTGGCAAGGAGACAGGCTGCTTAATTGGAAAGGCAAATGGCCCAGGGCCCTGTGAGCTTTAGCTCTCTCACAAAGGGATGCTCTGCACTGTCTCTCTCTTCCAGCCATGCAGCTGGATGGCAGCCCAGAAAGGCTCACCCTAGCATAAGGCACTGGAGCTGGAAAAGCCACCTCTTGTCTCTGGGAAGGGAGCAGGATTGGGTGTGCGGGGCTGCTCCCGGCAGCCAGAGGAGCAAGGCAGTGCAACACCAGCCTGACTCTGCTGTCTGGGTCTTGCCAGCCCAGAGTAAGACCAGGGCAGCAAATTGCCTCTGTGCACCCATTCTTACCTGTCCCTGAGAAAGGTCTGAGCCAGGCGAGCGTGCCACGGGCTTTGCTGTCAGGGAACAGGCTGAGACTCTCTTAAACACCTGTCACCATCGTGTGTAGCTCCGTGGTGACACACAGGGAGTCACCTGTTTGGGAAATCCTGCTCAGAGCAGAAGGAGGTTTGCTTGGTGGTCAGTTGTGTAGAGGCTCCTGTCCTCCCAGCTCTTCCCTTCTCCTCTCCTGAGCTTCTCCCCACCTTGTGCTGGTGTGTTAATTACTCAGGACCAGATTTCCAGAGGTGTTCCAGGCCAGGCTGGATGGGGCCCTGGGCAACCTTGTGTAATGAGATATTAGGGGGAAGCTCTTTACAGAGAGAGTGGTGAGGGGCTGGAACAGGCTGCCCAGAGAGGGGGGGGATGCCCCATCCCTGGGGGTGTTCAAGGCCAGGTTGGATGGGGCCCTGGGCACCCTTGTGTAGCTCCAGGCCTGGAGGTTGGTGTCCCTGCCTGTGGCAGGGGGGGTGGAGCTCTGTGACCCTTGGGGTCCCTTCCAACCCAGCCCAGTCTATGATTCTATGGTTCCTCCTTTCTGTGGCTGAGGCTGCATTGCCATGGCCAGCCCATAACTCAGCCAGCATGAATTATATCTGTTCTGCATCTTGGCATTGTTATTGTTCCCCACTTGGTAGAGGTTTATGGCATTTCATTTCACAGAAGCTTTCTGGCTGCCAAAGCCTCCAGCCAGCCTTTTACTTTAGCTGTATTAATTCTCCTGGGTCAGCCCTGCTTAGATTGTGTTTTTAATTGAACATTCTTTTCCTGTCTTGCTTTTGCAAATTCAGCCTTGGTTTTCTTTCAGTTTTGGAAGGAAGGAGAAGAATTACTATGGCATTGGCTGACCCAATGTAGCACCCACCTCCAGCTGCAGCCAGCTCCCTAAGCCAGGAGGGGAACAAAGTGGATGGTCCTGATGAAAACCAGTGGGACAGGAGTGAGGGGGGCTTGACTTGGAGAGAGATTTTCTCCTCTGGTCCAAGCAGAGGCAAACTCTGCCCTCAGATCCCAGGGTGCTGGGGTTACACCTGCTTTTTGCTACAGCAACCTGTCCTGCCTGGCCACTGCAGGCAGCAGCACTGTCTTCTTCCTCATCCAAGACCAGCACTGGGATTAGTTTCATTCTGAAGCATCTCATTGGCTTTGACAGGGTTTGTCTCTGTGCTGATGGGAGGGAAGGGGAGAAGGATGTTGCTTCCAGGCTCCACAGCTCCTGTTCCCCCCTCCCAGCCCAGCTGACGTTGCCCAGCCTACCTGAGCTGGGAGGAAAGCTGGAGGTGAACATCAGAGTGGTGTGAGAGGATTTCTAAAGCCTGAGATTTGTGAGCCTGCTTCCAGTACAGGAGCTAGCACCAGCAAGCCCAGTCTGGCCACGCTTCTCACCCTAAGTACAATTAGTGCCTAGGGAGAGGTGGGTGGGTTACACCAGTCTTCCTCAGACCAAGGTCAGCCCTGCTATCGCTGCTCTTGTAGCTCTCAGCATCCATGAGGAAGGCATCTGCCTGCTGCAGGGATATCCAGGGCACTGATGGTGTCCTAAAGTGGATTTGGCCAACTGAATTACAAAGCCCAAGCTGAGGGAAGTTGCTTGCAACAAATCCTCCTTGACAAGACTATAAGCAAGCCCTGGGCAAATCTCTGGTCCAAGGCCTGGACTTTGATTTGAACTACTAAACCAAGAGCAAGATTAGCTTCCCTTACTCTCCACCCCCCTCCCCAAGCCACTGGAGTTAAAACTTGTGGCCATTTCTGCACTATTCTGGCCCATTTTACCTTAGCTTTACCTTATTGACCATCCAATAAATCTGATGGGGTCAGCCTCAGTCCTGAGAGCTCTGCAATGTGTGTCTTATTCCTAATGCTCTTTACAGCTCTGGAAGGGATGAGAAGAGCTGGGAGACCTTCTGTTAATGGGGAAGTTCTTTACAGAGAGGGAGGGGCTGGAACAGGCTGCCCAGAGAGGGGGTGGGTGCCCCATCCCTGGGGGTGTTCAAGGCCAGGTTGGATGAGGCCCTGGGCAGCCTTGTGTAGCTCCAGGCCTGGAGGTTGGTGGCCCTGCCTGTGGCAGGGGGGTTGGAGCTCTGTGACCCTTGGGGTCCCTTCCAATGCAGCCCAGTCTGGGATTCTATGATAATGGGGACAACTCCAGCAGCTGCAGTCAGCTCACCCAGCCCAGGCACAGCAGGGGTCTGTTTACCAGGCCCTCCTTCCTGCCCCAATTTCCACCCTTGTCATTTTCCAGCAGTACCCAAGCATCCCTGGCAGAGGCTGCTGGGTTCCCCACAATGCCAGGCCAGGGGTGCTGCCAGCACCCAGCCTGGCTCACAGCAAGGGAGCTCAGCACTGCTTGGCTGCCCGGGCTGTGAACACACACACACAGTGTCTGCTCTGCCTCCGCTTTGGCATCGGGGAGCCTTGGTAGGGCTGGGACATGAGGAGCTGCTTGGTTTTAAGATCCTAGCACAGAGCTGTTCACCCTTGCAAAGGGCCTGGCTCCTCAGTGAGGATTATGTGTCTGAACAAGCCCTCAGCTCCCCAGCAGCTGTTTTCCAGCTATTGCCTAACAAAGAAAACTTTTATGAGGACAGGAAGAGATCAGGACTTGGCTTTTCTGTGCCAGCCATCTGATTTGAGAGCAGCAGGGCTTAGGAGTCACACCTCCCCAAACCCACCCACCCAGGGGCTGAGTCCCTCCTCATGTGTGGCCACAGCCCCTCGGTGCAAGCATCAGCCAAAGGACCAGCCGGCCAAGGATGCTGCTGGTGCCCACAGAGTGGGGACCCCCGTGAAGGAACCTGCAGCACCTTCTGTGCAGTGTGTGCATTTTTCTCCCCATCTAACCTGTCTGAAAGCACTGCCAGGTTTTCCCACTGCCTTATGCATCACACCAGCCTGCTCCCAGCTGCCTCTGTTGTTCCAGAGCTGAAAGCACAGCCTTCCCCAGGGATGCAGGATTTGGTTTATCAAGGTGGGGTTATTTCTTTCCCCTACCACAGACTTCATCCTCTCCTCTTCCTTTCTGTTTCTTTGTATTTTTTGAAGCAACCAATCTCCCAGCTGAAGCAGAACAGGGAGCAGACAGTCTGTGAGTGCCTGAGTCCAAGGAGCCTAATGGATAAGGCAGCAATTTGCTGGAGCACTTTGTTTAATTGAAAGGCTCTGCCTATCACTGCCAAAGGGACTTGGAATGTGGTTCCCCTGACAGGTCCTAAGTAGATGACACAGTGTGTGGAGCTCAGTCCCCACCCCTCCTGAGTTTGGCTCCTTGGCTTGCCTCCCACTCCCTGCAGCAAGCTGTCTCTTGGCAGGAATGCAGTCCCTTGCCTGAGGTCTCTGACTGTCTCATGGCTGGGCATCCCCTGGGCAGGTTCTTGCCCTGAAATGGGAGGGAGCTGACTGCTCCCTACCCCCCCCCACCACCCTGGTGCAGCAGCTTCTGAAGAGGGATAGATGGAGACCTGCACAGCTCTCCCTACTGTTCTCTAGGGCACCTGCCATGCTCTCCTCACCTCACCCTGGATTAGCAAAGGAGGTTGGAAGGGAAGGCTGATGCTGGGGAAGGCATTTGGTCCGGTTGATGCTGTGCCTCAGACTCCCTTTATCATTGCTTAGTGTTGCCAGTGCTTCCTAGATGGATGGCAGCAGGTAGAACCGGGCACGAGCTGCTTCACAGAGCAGTTGTGAAGAGAAAGGGGAGAGGAAGGGAGTTCAGCTCTCAAATGCTGCAGTGTGGTGGGAGCAGCTCTGATCAGGCTGGAATGGAGGGGGCTGCCAAAGCCCAGCCAGCAAGGAGTGCAGGGCGGCCAGCCACTCCAGGGCTGGGAGCAGGCAGGATCTCTGCTGGGAGTGCTGGGTCCATCTATCCTCCTGTTCCAACCTAATACATCACACCATGCTGACTCTCCCCTTTTCCTTGGGCATGTGCAGCTAATTTTTCTCTCCCCCCTCTTGTCACTTTTGTGATGACACCACTCCTTTTACTTGGATTCAGCTTTGTGCAGTGAATCCAGCAGACAGCTTCAGGGAAAGGAGGATTCTGGAGAGTCTGTTCAGTGCCAGCTGGGCAGCAGCACTTGGAGGACAGGCTGCCTTCCTCCATCCTCTTTGACCATGTTACACTAGGACTGGCAGATGCTTGGCAACGTGCTCCAGGTGCTGCTGAGGACTCAAAGCCTGGGCTGCTGCGTTACTGGGGAGGGATTCCCACCAGCACTCATCTGCCAGGAGGCAGCCAGCAGCCTCAGCTCCCTGGGGCTCCTGCCCCCTCTCCCTGCACACCCCTCATTAAATCTGGAGGTGTTAAGCTGGGGATGGGTTCCAGTTGGATGGAGAAGGGTGCCAAGTGGCATTGGGGATCTTGCTCTATTTGCAAGTCTAGTGTGAAGGGGACTGAAGCAGGACATCCCTGTTGCCTGCAGCGATGCCCGGGGATGCTTGGCAGCGATGCTGGGGAGGGAGGAGGCTGGCAGCTCTGCTTTCAGTGCCCCCCTGCCTGCCTTGCCTTGCCCACACCAACCAAATGGGCCAGCAAGACTCACACAAAGCTGCAGCATCTCCTTGACTCTCCCTGGGACAGAGTCCAGGGTGGCTTCACCAATTTTTGCCAGGGGAAGGTAAGGCAAAGAACAGCAGTGACTTGCCCGGTGCCCAGGGGCTGGGTGGTCCTGCTCTGTCTCAGCAGCATCCCTTCCCTTTGCTCTGGAACAGTGGGCAGCAAGAGGTTAACTCACCCAGAGTCCCGTGGAATAATGAATGCAGAGGGAGAGCATTTGGGAGAGTCAATGCTGGGCAGCATCGCCACAGTGCTGGCTTCTTTCAGCTTGGCACAGAGAGGATGAAATATTTCCCAGTCATTCTGTGTGTGAGCACTGAGGAATTGATTTGCAGATAGAAGAAGAAATCTTTTAAGAGCTGATAGTCTCAATGTCCTTTTTTATTT
>VZTU01021339.1:38767-53073 GCA_013400835.1 Zapornia atra | reverse complement strand
GAGTGGTACTAGGAGGAGAGGGGGGGGGGAAAAAAAATCTCTCAATCTCTCCAGGTTGCTTTTTATGGGCATTTCCCTCCTCCCCATGATGCGGAGCTCGCTCCCAACTTTCTCCGTGGCAGCGTTGTAGGGCTGCCGGAGGTGCGCGGAGCCGCTTGCTGGCTTCGTTCGGGGCTCCCCGTTCAGTTTTAGCAGCATCTTGAGTTCCTCTAGTTCGAGCTATTGTTTAACTACCAATCTGGCCTCTGGCTATGTTTTTTTCGTGGCTCTTTTTTTTTTTTTCTTTCCCTCCCCCTCCCACACTAAGCTGAGAGACTGTAAAGTACTGATCAACCTGAAATACCATCCTCCCGGGTGTCAGAACGCGTGTTGTATGGCTTAACCCTTCCCGGGGCAGGAATCAGGCTTGCGAGGACATGCAGCAACACTGCCTTTTCCTCTTTACCCCATCCCTTCTTCTCCCCATCCTTAAAAAAACCCGCTGCGGTTCCTGCCTGTGGTTAGTGCTGAGCTTGGCCCCCGGGGTGATGCGTTGGTGGGTGCGGAGGGAGGTTAACTTTACACCATGGCATCGCCCTCCCTTCTTGGAGCATCTCTCAGCCCTGGAAACTAGTTGACCAGCTCTTATCCGCCCAGCTGGTGCCTGCTGCTTCACGCTTGCCCCCTCTGCTCTGCCCCTTCGGATGCTGCGTGGTACAATCTGTACCCTGCTCTGGTAAATTAGATCACAGACCCTCCGGGCTAGCGCAGAGGAACCGTGTGTTTGCAAAGTGTCTGGCACATCCTGGGTGCTATGTGGAAAACTAATAAGCTGCTGCGAGCAGCCGGTGTCCTGCGGCAGCTTGGGGCACATATGGCTGCATGGATGCGGGGCCACCTGACGCTGGGGGTGAGGGGTTGTGGTGGGGGGAGGCTGGAGGTGGTCCAGTGAAGCTAGTGATGAGGCAGAGAGGCTCAAGGAAGAACTGGGTGTCGCTTCTCCCTCTGCGGACACGTAGCAAGGTGTCTGGCTGGTGGAAGATCCAGGCTTCCTCTCACTGCATCAGAGCAAGGCTCTGGGCTGGGGAAACTGTGTCCCTGTGATGGTTCATGTGCTCTGCCTTTGGAAGGGTGGGATGGAGTTTAAGGGAGGGTAGGTGGGGAGCAGCGTGTGGGGAGGAATCTGGTCTGCAGGTGATGGCTTTATCTGAAGCAGGGTTTGTGTTGCTCAGCTTGGGGAGAGGGTCTCTTGCCTCCCCCCCAGCCTTTCCCTGAGCCATCCCAGGCAACACTGTGGAGAAGGCTCGTGCTGCTCGCTCTGGAGTTAACCATGGGATTCTGCTTCTGCCGGTTACGAGTGTCACAACGGCTCCTGAAGGCCAGATCCTGTCCCCAGAACATCACTCCAGTCCTGGAGTCCTGTAAAAGAAAGTGAAAGGAGAAAACCCTTGTTTCCTACCCTGGATGACAGTGCCTGTCCTATCTCAATCCCATCGTGGCAGTGCTGCTGGCTCTCCCGGTTATGCTGTGACACTTAGTGGTTTTCTGAGAGCAGCAGTTCTTCAGTCCCTTGATCCACACATCAGTGTGTTCCACGTGCTGTTTAATGGTATGTTCATAGTGTGTTTGCAGGGAAAAAAAAGCTTTGAAATGGGACCTGGGGTGTCTTATGGGCCTGAAAGCAGATAAATCTCTCCTGGCTGTGACTGAGCAGGGTGTGATGCTCATGACTTGTCAACGTGTGACTCTGCAGCAGCTGTTGGCCTGTTTCACTCCAAGATCTCACAAAGTACTGAAATCACTGTGGGTTCTGCAGCAGTTGCAGGGCTAGATATACTTTCATTTTGGTTTTGTTTGGTTATTACCAAGCACCTAAGACTCCAGAAGGGGAAGTTTGGGTGTTAAACCCGACCCCTGGCTCCTGGTGCCACTGCAGAGCTGGAGCGAGCCAGGGTGCAGGAGGGATCTTGCTGCTTAGCTCGTGGGAAAACACATGTCCTACTCACTGTCCTACTCCAGTAACTGTTCCTTAGGCCCTGGGGCTACCTCCAAATACCAGGTTTATCTCTTGTCTGGCTCTTTATCTGAGGGGGAAAGGCGAGGGCCGAGTGTGAGGTAGGAGTTCCCTAGAGCCCACACCCAAAATAGAGTGTTACCAGTGCTGGGTGGTCTGTGAGGGAGCAGGCATGGGAATATCTGTGAGTGCTGCAGGAGTGTATTGTTCTTCCCAGTTAAACTCCAAACCCTCCCAGCTGAAGCCTTTGATGGATGAAGATAAGCACATTACAACACATCACATTACAAGAAATGTGAAGTTAATGTTAGATAAACACCCATAAATAGCTACAGCCCATTCATTTGCTACCAGAGGAGATGAATAATAAGGAGGAGCAGGTTGACAGAACTCCTGAAATCTAAATCCACTCTGAAACTGGCTCATGTGCTGCTTTACAGAGGGGTTTGATGCAGGAAAAGGGGCACTGGGCTCGCTCCTCTTCCCAGGCTCACCATGATGCTGTTCATCCTGTTGACAGCCCCTGTGCTGGCATTGTCCCTTCCTGCTTTGGCACTGTCCCTTCCAGCTTAGGAGTCCTCTGATGTGCTGTATTCTGGCCTGACCTGGTATTTATGAGGAGAGTGCCTATTTATAGGACAAATACAGGTTCTATATGTGCTATAGGAAGTGTTGCAAAGGATGTGGATCCTGTTCCAAACAATAGAGCCTGTATTTTGGGGGTAACAGTGGCTGTTCTCCAGCTGGGGTTGGGTGTGCAAGTTGCTGGGGGAGGTGGGTTCCATGAGCCACCAGCTCCTGGGGAAGGGGCAGCCAGCTCCTGCCAGGGAGAGAAAGGCACAGAGAGTGACAAGCAAGGGGAGGGGGATGATGCATGCTTGGGAGGGGGGGGAAGGATTTGGCAGCTTGTGAAGCTGCAAGCAGAGCTGATGCTAGCCCATACCCATCATCTTTAACAACTGCCAAAATCTAGTGGGGACCCTCTCCACTTCATCCTGGAGTGACAGCTCTCTTCCTGCGGACAGGGCTGGCTTTTCTCAGAGCATCTTCCTACCAGGAATTTGCCAGCCCTGGTCCCATTCCCTGCTTTGGGATGGACTCCCCCACAGTGCAGTAGAAAATCCTTTTATGTTCCCATTTTTTGTGCTACACTTAAAATACATCCTTGCAAGGCTCTGCTTCAATAAAGTCCTTGCTGTTCTTGCTCTGCCTCCCTGTAGCTGCCGGGAGCCTTGTAAAACAGTCTTAATCCCAGGTTTTATGTGCTTACTGGCAGAGAGCAAGGGAGTGAGCCTGCCATAGGGAAAGGGACCTCTTGGGTCTAGGTTCCAGTCTAGGTTTCTTTTTCTCTCTCCTTTTTCTTCCCCAGTCCTTGGTGAGGCAGGTGAGTCACCAGCGACAAAGTCTTAATTGTGTTTGATGATGAATGGGATGGCCTGCAGGTAATTGCTTGGTCTTTGGTGCCTTCACATCCATTCATTATGGAGGATAAGGGTGGGGGAGAAAGCTGGTGGACTCTGATGTTGCTTACGAATGCTGTGGCCTGGCTCTGAGGTGTATGACTAGAACAGCCATGCTAATTAACTCAAATTACCATCTGCTTCAGAGATGGGGGTAGGATTTAGTCTCCCCTCCCCTTTGTAGACCTAGCTGTGAGGATGCCTGACTACAGCCTCTTGGCTGGCACCTCTGGCTGTGCTCTCCACCTGCCTCCTGGATTTTCTTCACCCCTTTTTCTCCCCCCTCTTCTCTGTGTTGCTGGGTTTTTGCCCTGGTTGCTTGTGCACCTCACCTCTCTGCAGCGAGCGCCTGCCCTGCGGGCAGGAGGAGGAGGAGGAGGTGGGGCTGGAGGAAGGTGTCTTAACTTGACTGTGGGGAGAAGCACAACCACGGGGAGCTGTGCTGGTGTGAAATGCTGGAGAAACAGCTGGGGAAGCAGGAGGCTTGTGTGAGCTGGGGCTTGCAAGCTGTGCTCCTTAGCACCCTGCCTCCTCGGCTCACCTGGGGTGCTGTGTGTGCTCGCAGGTGGCCCCAGAATGGTCCTTTGGGGGAGGAGGAAGGGGTGTGTGTGTGTGTTATGTGGCACCACCTGTGTGTGATGGAGCAGATGTCTCTGTGTCTGTATGGGGATTCCTGTGAGATCAGAGGGGAGGAAAAGCTGCCCATTGCAGCTACCATTCCTTGCCAAATGAACCTCCCTCTGTTTGCTGATTGAATGCCATCTCTCTCTTGAGAAGTGAGCTCGTGCTGTTGGGGCAGTGTACAGCTCTCCAAGCTTCCTCATGGGCTGTGCAAGTGGCTCCAAAGGTGCTGCTGGCTCAGCCCCTCTCCTTAGGACTGTGCAGGGACCCATAGCATGCAAGCTGTGCTTGTTCTGCATGTGAGTTCTGCTCTGGCTGCTCTGGCATCGCTTAGCTCTGTGCTGGAAGACAGATGAGTGTGAGATGCATGTGGGTGCGATGCCTCTAGCTAACCTCTCTGCATCTGGGGACAGGTGAGGTATGCACAGCTTCTGCAGAGGAGCTGTCCCTGTGGTCTTTATACCTGGGGTGGGTTTTCATCTCAGGTATGCAGAAGGACTGGGCTTACCTCAGGGATACGCAGCCACTGCTGTTAGGATCACGGGACCCATTGGGCTGGCTGGGAACTGAGACCCATCAAGTACAGAGTCTTTCTCCACAGAGAAAGGTCTTTCTCCCTTTGGGAGAAGGGGTGGGAAGCAGGAGCTGAGACTAAAATCCACTCCCAAACTTTGCTCGTATCCTTCAGGTGCACCTGCAGAGTACAGTGTCACTGACTTAATTCCCTGGTTCAGCTTGATGTGTGGGTTTGAGCAGGAGGGGCTCCCGTGGCGGTGGGAAGGAGTGGTGGCTCAGAGGTCTTTCTTTGCCAAAGTTTAAGAGTCCATTTGTCTGTCTGGTCTCGCGGAACCCCAGAGGGGAACGCAGTGCCTGAGGCTGGGGCACTGCAGTTGCAGATAAAAAGGGTTAATTCCAGAGTGGGATAATGTCTCCTCTTGTACTTTCACATTCCTCACTGTGACCTGTATGTCAAGCATAGAAGCTGTAGTGTGAACTGTCTGCCTGCCTGCCACCCTCAGTGTCCCCAAGGTCGGGAGAGCCCTGGGTGCCCGCTGAGCATCCTTCCTCTGCCCCTTGCACTCCCTTCAGAACTGTGCTTCTAAANTTCATCTCTGAGCCACTGCCTCCCCACCTGCTTCAGCGCTCTTTGGGCAGTGAAGATCTCTGGAGAAGCCAGGTGACTGGGCGCTCGGGCTGCGGCAGGAGGGAGATGCTGGCAGCCAGCAGGATAAAGCATGCTCTGAGCATGCCGGGCCAGGGCTGCCTGCGGTCAGGGTAATACCTATGTGCACTACAGCGGCCGCCCTTGCTCCGAGCTGTAACCTCAGGCAGCTCTCTGATGAGCTGTTCCTATTCCATGCAACTCGCCTGCACAGCTCCACACCCAGCCTGTTTCTCCTACCACAGGACCGCAGGCAGCAAGGGGCTTTCTCAGCGACCAGGAGCAGATGGGGCCGTGTCTCTGGTGTCCTAAAGATGAATTTTTAGGGCTGTTTCTTCCCCCCTGTGCACTGGGAGAGCTTGGCTGGTGGTTGTGTGCAGATGTCGCCTTTTTTGGGCAGGGGGATGAGCTGGCAGTGAGGTCCAGGATCCGCTCTAGAACTGCGGGCAGTGGGAGGAGGGAGAGCGGGCTAGCTCCCGTGGCCAGGGCTTATTTTTCTTCTTGAAGTTTGGATGAGTAAAGGGAAATGGGCTCCCCCTGCCAAACCCTCTGTGTATTTTAGGGAATCTAGCCTGCTAATGCAAAGGTTTTTCTTTAGTTGCTTAATGGGAACGTAAGTGGCCTTTGACACCACTATGTGGAGTGTTCTCTGCTTTGCCTGTACCTCTTCCCAAGGTACCTGTGCCTTGTCAGAGCCAGAACACTCCCTCCTTGGTTGAGGACTTCCAGCCATTTAACATCCCCTTCAAAGGGTTTTTGTTGGTTTTTGTTTGTTTCTTTTTTCTAATTTGGGAGTGTTTTCTTCTCCCTCAATACATCTCACCGCTGAGATTCGGGGTGTCTCCAGGAGGATGGCACTACTGGGGTCTGTCACCTTGGTGGGTGCTGCCTGGGAGCAGAAGGGCAATTCCTCTAGTGAGGCTGAGACTTCATGCTGCCCTTGACAGGGCTTGAGTGGTGTCCCTGAACCTTGTGTCTGCAGGTGATGGGGTCGCAGCTCACGTGCATAGAAAGGGTTGGTGGCAGGTGAGTTGGATCTTGCTTGTGTCCAGAAGTGAATCTCCTATGAGCTGGGATTCTTTGTTAATAATGGGCAGGAATGGGTCAGTTCTGAATTATTTTTATAAGTTATTTTTCCTCCTTGAGTCCCTGCTAAGTGCTGTATCCCTTGTTGGGATCCATGTTCCCTGCCACAGCCGGTCAAGTGGCAACCGGAGCAGCTGCTGTGGGCATAAAGGTTAGGACAAGGTCTGAGGGAAGGGTTCCTTAGCTCACCCTCTGTCTTACAGGTCCTGTGTAGCAGAGGCATCTCTTTCTGCCAGGGAAAGTCTCCAGCAGCTTTCCAGGCCTGAGCTGAGCCAGGCTGCAGGGGTCTGCTCGCCCTTCTCCCACCCACCCCACCTCTGCCCTTGCCTGGCTGCTCTGCATCCCGTGGGACCCCCACCTTGCTGGGCTCTGCTGTGATTGCTGGGAAGCTGCATCTTATGTGGAGCCATTGTTCTTGCCCAAACAAAGGGAAGGGATGTGGTTACCCTACGCCAGCCCCCAGATCCTTTGTGCCAGCGGCTTGTTGGGTGTTTGCACTTAGGGTGGGCAAGGTGAGCCCTCCCTGGGGCTAGTGAGGAGAGGAAGAGGGGGCGTTTTGGGTTGGTGGGTCCCTCCAGGGAGGTGAGCCAGGGTTTGGTGCAGGGCAGCTCTTTGTCAGGCTGCTCTGAGCCTCCCACAGCAGTGACTGGGCTGGTGGCACGCTTGGCCTTGGGCTGGTGGCATGCTTGGCCTTGGGCTGGCGCCTGCTGCCAAGGGAGGAGAGGTGGGATGGGGCTGCAAATCCTACGCTGGGCACCAAATCTGCACTGAGGCACGCAGGGGGATGAGCTGTCTCCATCCCTTGGCGGAGAGCTGGCGTGGCTGAAGGGCCTGTTGTGACACAAGGCCTGTCCCCTTTTGCTCCCCACGATGCCGTGTGGGCAGTGGGGATGAGTACCAGGGCTGGAGAGTCAGCTCCAGCTTTGGCAGAAAGAGCAGCACGTGCCTTTAGGCTTTGCCCACACCTTTTGTGCTTGGAGAGGGGATGGCTAATGAAATCAGCTCTGCTGGGAGGCTTTGCCAGCCTGACCCACCCCCCTGTGACAACGTGGTAAAGAAACTTAACCCATCCAGAAGGTTCTGGTGGTCTCTGGCTGTGAAATGCTCTCACGTGTCCTTTCTCCTTCCCGCTCAAGGTGAGGGTCTGGCGTTACCTGAAGGGCAGAGACATCGTCACTCACGAGATCCTCCTGGATGGTGGGAACAAGGTGGTGATCGGTGGCTTCGGGGACCCCTTAATCTGCGACAACCAGGTCTCGACCGGGGACACGCGGATCTTCTTCGTCAACCCCGCCCCGCCGTACCTGTGGCCTGCACACCGCAACGAGCTGATGCTGAACTCCAGCCTCATGCGGATCACGCTGCGGAACCTGGAGGAGGTGGAACACTGCGTGGAAGGTGAGGCTGGAGCCTGGCTGCCCCCCTCACTCCCCCCCAACTCCCACCCTGGGGTGCTCAGAGGCCGCAGGCTGGGTTGGCGGCCTTGTCCTCTTAGCCTGTAAGTGGTTGAGGGGTGAATGGTGAGGTGCTCAGAGGCTGCAGGCTGGGTTAGCGGCCTTGTCCTCTTAGCCTGTAAGTGGTTGAGGGGTGAATGGTGAGGTGCTCAGAGGCTGCAGGCTGGCTTAGCGGCCTTGTCCTCTTAGCGTGTAGGTGGTTGAGGGGTGAGTGGTGAGGTGCTCAGAGGCCGCAGGCTGGGTTGGCGGCCTTGTCCTCTTAGCGTGTGAATGGTTGAGGGGTGAATGGTGAGGTGGGTGAAGCCTGCTGCCTGTGCCTGGGGTAGAGCTGCGCTGCTCTCAAGGCAGCGCCTGGCATTGACCTTGTCAAAGGCAGCGGTTACAACCAAGGTACAGCTAAGCAAAGTTCTCCTCATGTTGTATTTGCTCCGGGTTTGATGCAGGTTCTCAGTCATAGAATCACAGGCTGGGCTGGAACAGGCTGCCCAGAGAGGGGGTGGGTACTGTGCACTGAGCAGATGCTGCAAGGCTGAGACACCCAGTACATTGTGGGTGGCCAAATGTAATACCTGGGGACACGGTGGTCCTTGGAGCAGTCCTGTATAACACTGGTGTCCAGGCTGTGTGCATCCTTGTGACAGGCAAACTAGAGCAGTGAAGAGCCAACTTGGAGGGATCCAGATGCTTCCTGGGCAAGCCCTGATGTTTGCAGTGATGGACCAGCTGGTGCAGCACCTCTCTTCATAGAATCATAGAATGGCATGGGTTGGAAGGGACCCCAAGGATCACAGAGCTCCAACCCCCCTGCCACAGACAGGGCCACCAACTTCCAGGCCTGGATCTACACAAGGTTGCCCCTCTCTAAGGAGAGCCCAGTGGGGTTAGGAGCATCCTCACTGCAAGCCCTGCCCTAACACAAGCACATAGCTGGTGCTTACCAGGGAATTCGGACGTTTCACACCTCAATTAGATTGTTCCTGTAGGCTTAGACTTAATAAGTTAATGGTTTATCCTGTGGTGAAGATGTGGAGATGTGCCTCTCCAGAGAGAATTGATCTTTCTTCTAGTTGTTGCCCAAGTGTAATTCTGTAAGAACCCATTTGCTGGCTGTCCTGGTTTCTCTCTCCCCCTCTTATGCTTGTCCTGTGTTCCAGTGAGAGCTCTAAGCTCATGGGGGAATGTGGTGCCCCAAAAAGCCTTTTGCTGGGGTCTGAGTATGTCCAGATGAGTAAACAAGGGAAAGGAATGCAGGAATTCTGCACAGACAACAAATAAACACACAGATTGGCTCCCTCCTCCCCTTGGATGTGCTGGGGTGAGGCCATAACCCCTTTTTCCAGCTGTGAATGTTGACAGAGGTAAATGACCGAGCTCTGGGTCTGGGAGGCTGGAGGGAGCTGGCTCAGCAAAGTGCCTTGCAAGAGGCATCCATCTCAAGTGACTTTTGTAAGAGGGGTGGATGCTGGAGGTTTTCTGCCTCTCTATATAAATATCTATGTGTGTGTGTCCTCTGTTGCACCTGGAAGGTCTGCTCCATCCTTGCACCTGATGGGGAGGGAGGAGAAAGTGCCTGTGTGGTGGTTCCTGTTAAACCTGAGCCAATGTTTGGGAGAATTGTGTCTTCTCCTACCTTGCTGCGTTCTTTGAGGTGCTGGATGGGAGCTGGGGTGGCTGAGCTAGGTGGTTCCTATTTGTGCTGAGGGATGTTGGACCTTGAGGTCCTTGAGAGATGATGAGAGATGTAGTTTTCCTCTGACTAGTAGAGATTCAGTGTAGAATTTATCTTTGGGACCCATCCCTGCTTTTGCTTTTAGTAGGGAAAGAGTCCAGACTGTCTCTTGGGTTGGTGTAATGGTGGGTAGAGGCCCTGATGTGTTGGAGGTGGCTGTGTTTGGTGGGCTGGGACCTGCTGCAGTCAGGGGGACAGCCATGGACAGCTTTCCTTGCTGAGAGGGCTGGGGTGGTGATGGAACTGTCGTTCCCAGTGTCCTCTACTGCAGGCTGTCCTGGGGGTCCTGGTCCTCTACTGTGAGCTGTACTGGTGTTCCTGGCCCCAGGAGGGCAGAGGAGTGATGTGTCTGCATGCACCAGGCTGTAGGTGGATGTGTCTGTCTCTAAGCACGTCCTCTGACATGGTGCCATCAGGAAGACTTGCTTGGTGTTACTCCTGTGCTGTTGCACAAGGGAGCTGAAGGTGCCAGAGCTGGGCATGCCTGAACTCTTCACTGCATGCTTAAAATTGTGGGTCCATGCAGTTACAGGAGGGTTTATCTTTCCTCCCTGCTCTTGTTAACCTTTCCTGATGCCAGGGAGCTGATGATTCTTTCTGGGACTCCCCTCTTCTCTGGAGACTGCTTGCTGCACAGCTTGCTTCCCTAGATTCCTCTTCCTGATGGCTCACTGGGATGCTGTTGGCATGAAGATATGGGGTCAGTCTGGCTGGTGTGGGGAGAGAGGGGACTGGAGGGGACTGGAAAACAGCCACTGGACAGCTTGCTGGGTGAGACAGACCTGATTTCTCCACATGGTGTGGCTGAGGCATGACAAAACCAAGGCAGCCTTGAGTTACTGATGTCTCAGGTAGGTTCAAGAGTGTTTGGGGGAGATGCTGCCAAAACAAGCCTTGTTTCCCTTCCCTTTCTTGTAGGGGGTGGCCTTGCTTTTCTAATTCCAGCATCTTGGAAGCCTGGTGCTGGTGTGAGTATCCTGGGTGCTGGAAGCTTTGCTGGGGAGAAAACTTGACTCTGAAGTTCTCTGCTTCCTCTGAGCTCTACCCAAAGCTCAGACCCCTCCTGAGGTCCATGAATACCCCTTCAGTTCCTCCAGCACAGCTGCCCTCCTCCCTCCTGGGATGTGATGCAAAACCAGCCATGAGAACTTGCTCCTGCCACCCTGGGAACTGTTTGGGAGCTCTGAGTCGGAGAGTTTCACTCCAGGACTCGTTTCCCATCAGCAGGAGGGTTCAGAGCAGAGCTGCCCAGAAGGCTGCTCTTTGAGCTTAAAAACAAACCTTGGGACTGCTTCTGCAGAAAGAATTGGAAGAATGGTGGCAGCTGAGTGGGAGAAACAGGAATGTTTGGAGTATCTTTGTCTCCTGTAGCTCCAGCTTGGGAAAAACCTAGACATCAAAATCTTTCCTGGCTTAAAGAGGGGGGTTGGGGGGAGTTCAAACTGGGGCATCAGGTTAGGTTAGGGCAGCTGTGGGCTTTGGTTGTGCTTCATTGTAGGAAAAATGCTTTGAGTGGCTCTAGTTGAGGTGCAAGGCTTCAGCAAGCTGGCTCAGCACTGAGGGTACCTGGAGGGAGGGTTTTTTGGGGGGCTGAATGGCAGAGCAGCAGCTCTGGGGCTTGTGCAGGAGGCTGGGACATGGGCTTGGACTGGGTCCCTGGGTGAAGGAGGGTGTTGCCTCTGTGGGGGGGGGCTGTGTGGAAAGGGGCTGGCCTGAGCAGCACACTGTGTAGCACCAGGAGTGGGTTTCCTCTTGTTCTTCAGGACATCAGGATGAGGCATCCTGGGGGAAGAATTAACCATGGCTGTGCTGTGTGCGTGCCCTGGATGCTGGTACTGCACGAAGAGGGCTTGGAGCCAGGTGTTAGAGCATCCCAAGACCTGCAGCCAGGGAGCTCTGTGCTGGGTGTCTCTTTACCCCTCCCACCCTCCCATAACTCCATCAAGCAGGCTCTTCTGGAGTTCAACAGCTGACTAACCCCTGGGAGATCTTTCCCCTTTGTGTGTGTGTGCCTCACATTTCCCTTTGATCACAACTGTGCTTGAAGAAAGGATTGAGATCAGGATGATGATGATTATTATTATTATTTCTTCTTCAAGCATGTGTGCCTGGCTTGGGAGGGGCTGTGTGGTGACTCCATCCTGAGCTGTCTGGGTGGAAGGAAGCTCGGATCAAACCTTTGTCAGGGCCTTGGTTAATGAGAACCTGGAGCTCCTTTTAAATAGTGCCTGGCTTGTGGCATCATTTGCATTAAGGCTTGGGGCAATCACCCCAGCTGAGGCTGCTGGGCCAGCTCTGGAGGTGTGTGTGGACTTTGAACCTCCTGGGAACAGCCGTGTGCACGTTGGCTTTATGGGCACAGTGCTGGGTACAGCAGGCACAGGCTGTTGTACCAGCAGGTCCTGCTGTAGGTTGAGATCCATGTCCAGCATGCCTTCAAGGAACCCTTGGTCTGTGCAGTGTCAGAGAATCGTAGGGGTCAGAAGGGACCTCCAGAGCTCATGGGGTGCAACCCCCTGCCAAAGCAGGGTCCCTAGGACAGGGCACGCAGGTCGGTGTCCAGACGGGGCTGGAATATCCCCAGAGAAGGAGACTCCACACCCCCTGGGCAGCCTGTCCCAGGGCTCCCTCACCCTCACTGGGAAGAAGTTCTTCCCCACATTGGTGTGGAACTTCCAGTGCTCCAACTTGAGGCCATCACCCCTTGTCCTGTCCCCACAGACACTGAGAAGAGGCTGCCCATGTCCCCCTGTGTCCCACCCTTCAGATATTGATAACCATTGATCAGATCCCCTCTCAGTCTCCTCCTCTCCAGGCTGAACAGCCCCAGTTCCCTCAGCCTTTCCTCATAGTGGGGATGCTCCAGGCCTTTCATCACCTCTGTAGCCTTTGCTGGACTCTCTCCAGGAGATCCCTGTCTGTTTTGTACCAGGGAGCCCAGAACTGGACACAACCTCAGCCTCTCAGGTGATGTGGGAAATGGGGTCTGTGAGCTAAGTGGAGGGGGACTGTTGAGCCTTTTGGTAAGGACCCACCTGCCTGGCTCAGGGGCAGCAGGCAATATTCTGCCTCCCCAGTGGGACATACTCCAGCAGCGAGTGCAAGGCTGAGGACTGACCCACTCTGTGCACGTGTGGCATCCATCCCAAACCCTTTCTGGGGTACCTGCTAGCTTTGCAGGCTGCTGCCTGTAGTGCCTCAGCCACCAACTCCAGCCCTGGTCTGGCTGCAGCTCCAGGGCTGCTCCCTCGGGGTAGGCAGCACTGTTAGTGTGTGGTGCTGCATGGTCACCTTTGGGTGCTGTGTGTCACCCTGCCTAGGGACTGGAGGGGGCTGCTGGGGTGCCCTGGGGCTCTGCCATGCAGCCAGCATGCAGCCCTCTGAAACTCTTCCCTGTATAGATGCCTGTGCTCAAGCTGGCAGAGGCAGCTCTGGCGCCTGTTCAGCACGCAGGGCACTGCAGATGCTCCATATGTTTAGAGCTGCCACTTAACTCTTATTGAAATCCTGACTCCTGCCAGCCCAGAGCTCTCCTCTGACTCCTCATCTCTGTGGTGATCCTATTAATTACTCCTGTGGAAGCATTGCAGCCAGTCCTGCAGCCTCAGCCCTCCCATGTTTCTAGCCATGGAGACAACTTGGTGTTGTTCTCTGTGATGTCTTCCTGTGATGTGTGTTCTCCTCTGTGCCTCTTGTGCCAGGTTCTCTCCAGCTCTGTGGGCATCCCCCTTTGTGCCTCTTCTCTGCAGAGACAGAGAGAACCTGGTGCATCCCCCTGCTCCCAGCACACCCCTGCTTCTTGGAGGAGGCTGAGTCCCAGTGATGCCGTTGAGCAAAGGAGAAGCAGCCTAACTGGACAGTGCAGGTGCTGGGAGGGAAGCTGGGGTGAAGCCTGCCCATCCTTGGGGCTTCATGCCTTCTACTGGGGTGGGGGGGGACAATCATCTGTGGGTCCTGCAGCTGAGGCAATGGGGTGAGTGCCTGGAGGGGTGCAGGAACAGCCAGGGCTGAGGGGACCCTCCCATCCCAGCTCAGCTCATGAGGCCAAGCTCCTGTCTGATGGTAGCCCTGGGCTTCCTCCAGTTTTCTGGTTGGCTTGGGAACAGGGCCTCTCTGAAAGCATCCCCCTTGAAGTTACACTGTGCATTCTGTTTTGTCTTCTGCCTCTTCACTTTTATTCCACCCTCTCTTGCTTGCAAGGTCTGTGCCTCCATAGAACTGAGACCTTTTGCTCTTGTAAACCAGCCCATGAAGGATTCTCTTTTCAGGCTCCTTCCAGGGACTGCCAGGCATGCACAGTGGGCTCCTCTCTGCAAGGAAATCATCAGCACAGGGGCTGCATTAGGTGATTCAGGCTGTGGTCACTTCCCATGCTCTGGTGTCTCTGCAGCCCTTCTCCTCCACCCCTCCAACTATTTCTTTTGAATCCATCCCTGGCATCTCCCTGTGCATCAGAACAGGTGAGGGAGGGGGCTGGAGGAGGGGTAGCACGTGGGTTTCTTCTTCAATAAGGTTTTGATGATGTTGTTTTTCCCCTTCCTGCCTCTTCTTGGCTCTATTTTGAATTGAAGATAAGGAGAACAGCATCAGCACCTCTTGTCTTGGCAGGGTGAGAGTTACCCAGCAGCTGCACAGTGTCATAAACCACGGGCAGAGAATCCACCCCTGGGTGATGCTGGGGCTGGGAGGGCCCTTCCTGCCTCCCTGCCCATGGGCTGGGGCAGCATGGGTACAGCAGGCACCTTGGCTGGGGCTGCCACATGGGCACAGAGGAGTGTGAGGGCTTCGGGGGGGGGAGAGG
>VZTU01021339.1:15416-32880 GCA_013400835.1 Zapornia atra | reverse complement strand
GCTCCCTTCAGGGACTGGCAGGCTGCAATGAGGTCCCCCCACAGCCTTCTCTTCTCCAGGCTGAACCAGCCCAGCTCCCTCAGCCTCTCTTTGTAGGGCAGCTGCTCCAGCCCTCTGAGCATCCTCGTGGCTCCTCTGACCCCTCTCCAACAGTTCCACATCTTTCTTGTATTGGGGGCCCCAGCTCTGGACACAGGACTCCAGCTGGAGCCTCACAGGGCAGAGCAGAGAGGGACAATCCCCTCCCTGTCCCTGCTGCCACCCCTCTGCTGATGGAGCCCAGGATCCCATTGGCCTTGTGAGCTGCCAGAGCCACTGCTGGCTCGTGTTCAGTCTCTCATCCACCACATGAGAACATGAGCAGAGCTGGTTCCTGTCCTTATAGCATAGATGCCACCAATGAGATTTACCTTCCACTGAAATTCATCCCTTTCCACTGGAATAGAGCTGCAGACTGGAAGGACAGCTGGGGCTGCAGAACCCAAAGGCCTGGAGGGATGCTCAGAGCTTATTTGGAACTATAAAAGCCCCCCCCACCTGAGGCTAAACTCCTGTTCTGAAAACTGGTCTTTAAACTTCTTCCCAGCCTCTCTCATGCTGCAGCAGTGTGTGCAGGTGGAGGGGTGTAGCCAAAGCCTTTAGCCTGGCAGGGTATGTATTAACTCCTTCCCAAACAGAAACAGGCAGCTGCTCAGCTTTAGTAACCCAAAGGGTTGAGTAAACTGTGGGATTCCAGCACTTGGAGTACTGCTGAACCCCCAAACTGCAGAAGAGAAGTGAGGAGGGGTGTGCTGGGGGGTGGGAAATCAACCACTATGTTGCTTGCCAGCTCTGATCGAGCTGCCACATTGTGGTTGTCTTGGCTCTGAAGCTGTTCTCGTCCAAGAAGCACTGTTGCTTGCTCTGTTTCTGGGAAGAAAACAATGCTCTGGGGCCTTGGGTCACTTCAGCCCTTCAAAACTTCTGTAAAATCAAGGGATAACTGCACTTCAGAGGGTGCACCAGCTGCAGAGGGCTGGTGGTGAGGGTATAAAAGTGATCTGAGTGAACCCTCTGGCTGCAGAAGGCAAGCTGGGTCCTGGCTTCCCTCCCCAGACAGGACAGCCCCAAGCCAGCTTTCCCCATTAGCACAGCTTGGGAAGCAGCTGGCAGTGAGGGGTGTGGGCACAGGAAACCAAACCAGTCAGCTGGGGCTGGAAGGTGTGTTTCCAGCTCTCCTGAACATCCTCAGGCTCCTTGGTTCAAGCAGAAGGCAAAAAAAACCCACCAACAAACCCTATCTGAGCTTGGGAAGAAAGGAAAGGAGTGATAAAAGAGGTGAGGGCATGTCCTGGGGGCTGTGCTCAGTACCTGGGGCTCCCACCCCCAGCATGGATGAAGGGAGGGCTCCTCTGTAGCCTTCTGCAGACCCCCTGTGCCTGCAGCAGTACTTGCCCCGGGGTCCATAACGACCCCTGAAGGGTCAGGGTGGAATGGGGCTCGCCTGGCCTCATCCTTTGGGGGATGTTTCCTGCAGGGACCCATGGAGGCTGAGCAGGGAACCCCTGGGAAGGGTGTACCTCACCTGAGGGGTGCGAGGCAGAGTGGTTTTGGACCCCTTCCTCTAGTGTCTTTCTCTCCTGGGGGTTATTTCCCTTGTCCCTCCATGCAGCCAGCCCTGGAGAGAGGCACTTCCCCAGGCTTGGCTGGGTGCTGCCTGCCAGTCCCAGCCCTCCCCCTTGCACTTCTCTGCCCGGAAAGCCTCATCCCCTCCTGCACTGAGGGGCAGCAGCCAGGCAGGCAGCCAGGGCCTGCATTCCATTCATAGCTCAGCCAGGTAGGCTGGCAGGAGAAGCCCTGCTCGGCAGGATCTCTCAGCCAGGGGGAGGAGGAGCAGCAGCCTGCCTGCAGGAACGGGGTGGTGTGGGGAGCAAAGTGATGCTGGGTGCTGGGGGACGATGGCCCCTCAGCCATGGAGCTGGCTGCATGGGGTGCAGGCAGGGCTGGCATCCTCTGGTGTGTGTGGGGTGGTGGCTCACTGCTGATCCTCCCTTCTCTGGGGCCCTGTGGTGTTAAGTTGTGTCACCTTTGTCTGATGTCCTGGGAGAAGAGGACAGATGGACAGAGATGATCCCTGTCCATTATTGTGGTGGCCAAGGAGTGTGTTTTTCCTACAGGAGGTGCAGGATGGTACTGTGGCTCCAGCTCTTTGCCAGCAAGGTTTTGGCCAAGGGATTTCCTTGGGCTGGTGTTTTTCCTGCCACTTCTCATCCTGGTGGTGCCTGAAAACCCATGAACAGACCTATTAAGGGGTCAGAATTGAGGTCTTTGCCTTGGCTAATTGGCTGGGCTGTGGGAGCCATCCCTGTGGCTTGGGGACTGAGGAGAGCCGGGCCTGGGATGGGTTGGAGCTTCCTTTGGGATTGTCCTCCTGGTGAGTCAGTCTGTGAGAAAACAGGTTCTTTATCTGTTCTATTTGTCCACCTCCCACTTAAGGCCAGTTTCCCTCTCAGCTTTCCTTGTTACACTGGGCTGTCTGTTTATGTAGTGATAAAATCCCTGAGCAAATTGTTTTAACTGATGCTGTTTATCTAAGAGATAAACTAGGATCAGTGGAAGCTCCTGGCAGTGGCATGGGGAAGCTGAGCCATTCGAGCTCCATCTAGGTGAGATCTCGTGCTGCTTCCAGCATGGCCACTGCCTTAAAGGTGCCCCAGACCCAGCACAGGCCCTGAGGCTTGCAGAAATCCCCAGTTACTTGCTGCCTTTGCCTTGCAGTTGGAATACCAGCACAGGGGAGGTGTGCTGATGGAGGCAGGGCTTGGGGAGAGGGGTGTTTGCTGCCAGCCTGTGCTGGGGGGGGGGAACTCTGCCTGAGGGTGCTGTGGCTGTGTCTCAAGTAGCCTGCAGCCCTGTAACTGCCCCCAGAGTGCTGTTCCTTCCTTCCCCCATCCCTGCTTCTATGTTCTTTGGCTCTCATGGGTCAGGGGAGCCTGGGGGCTCAGTAGCCTCGTCAAACAAAGCTCTGGCAGTTACACATCTGCTGAGACCTTCAGATGCTGAGCTGATGCTCTGTATGCTGCAGAGATGCCTTGTAAGAGCGAAGAGGGGTGGATGGTAGGTGGGTTTTGGTGTGGGGAAGCTCCATGTGTGTGGATCTAGCTCCCACAGCTCCACGTGCCCTGATGGTGGGGTCTGGCAGCGTGCTGGAGCTGCGGGTGGCCAGCAGCCCTCTGCTCCAGGGCTGCCTGGTGTTTCCTCAGATAAGTAGCTAGGTCACTCGTGGCTTTGTTTAATAGCTGTCCTGAGGAGCAAGCTGGAAGCATTTCCTACCCTCTGCTTGCCTCCCTGCCCCCACGGGGCTGCTGCATTCCTGGGCAGTGAGGTTGCCTGCAAACAATGGCACTGGGATGGATGCATGTCCCTATAGGGTGATGGGTGACGTAACCCTGGGGAGGGAGAGACCCCCTGCTCCATAGGTTGCCCTTTGTCTCTGGCAGCTCTCTGGGATGTGTTTCCCTGCCTCTGGCTAAGGCTCCATCTTGGGTGCCAAGTTTCTGGATGCCCCCAGGCTTGGGAAGGGGGATGGAAATCTCTGTGCCTGGGGATAGCAAAGGGGCCAAGGGAGGAGGGAGCAGTGGGGCTGGAGTTGGGCCACCCCCTCTGGCAGGCCCTGGGGTTGGTGACTCCCAGCACAAGGGTGTGTGGCAGGGGCAGGAAAGATCCTGATGGAGGTTCCCAAGGTGGAGGCTTCCAGCCCTGCCTTTGAAGAGCAGCATCCCCCCCTCTCCAAAGCACTGCACATCTCCCCTGCCTCTGGGCACTGGCATGCTGCAGTGGGACCAGGCAGCCCATCTGCCTGTGCAGATGCTGGGGCTTCTTGGCTTGGGACAGGCTTCCTCTGAGAGAGGTCCCTGTCATGGGGAGAGATGTGGATGGGTGTGTAGGTCAGTGTTCTCCTGCTAAAGGCTGGAGGCAGGGAGGAGCTATGCAGAGGGCTTGAAGGAATGCCACTCAGAGGTGAGCTAAGGAGCTTGCTGGCAGTGGAGAGTGTAACAGGAATTTTAAGGGGTTGAGAAAGGATTAGTCAAAATCCCCATGAGTGGGTCAGTGAGTAACTTGGCAGTTGTGTAAGTTAAGCCTGTTCTGGCTGAGGAGGCCTGTGAAGAGCTGGTGGTGGGTGATATGGGGGACAGGCAAGCTCAGCCCTCACTTGGCTTTGACACTGCTGGTACAGCATCCACCACCAGGCTGTGAAGCAGCAGGGTGTTGGTCCTGCCACAAAGCCCCCTCCTCCTCCAGCACCCTGTCAGAGAAGTTTGGAAGAGGCAGCTGAGCTGCAGTGTGAGAGCAGTGCCTGTCACACACTCCTTCCCAGGCACAGGGATAGCACAGCCAGGCTCTTGTACAAGAGTGGCCAAGGCTTCTGTCCCCCAAACACCGTGTCCAGGGGTGCCCCAGCCTGAGTGCAGCAGGCAGGCTGCTCACCTGCCTGTGTGTGCTTGGGCACTCACTGCTTGCAGGGTGGGCACGTGGCTTCCTCTGCACAAGGCTGGGCAGGTCCTTCAGCTGCAAAAACTTGCTTAAGAAGTTGCTTCTCTCTCTCTCTCCAGTCCCTTCCTGGCTTGTTTTCCCTTCACTCAAGCCTGTCCTTCCCTACGTTGCTGCAGGCTTTGGGGTGTGTGATGCCTTGGCTGTGTGGACCACAGGTAGCGCCCCATCTTGTGTCATCCTTGTCCCTGCTCTGCTCTGTGTTGCAGGTTGGGAGGAAGGAAAAGGGGGTGCAGCAGCATCCCAGTGAGGCCCCTCTGAGCTTGTGGCTGTGGTGCCCAGACAAGGATGGCAATGCTGGCAGTGTAGCCCCTCTCCTCTCCTGTCTCTGGGAGAACTTGAGCAAGGTGAGGAGATGAGGTTGACTCTTTTTCCTCCCTCTGCAGTGCACAGAAAGGACAGATCTCTCTCACACTGACTTGGGTTGGTGGGCTGGAAGGGTTGGAGTGCTCTGCACCCCAGCTGGAAGGATTTGGCTTGAGGATCCCTGGAATACCTATGAAGATACAGCTCTTTCTCAACCTTTTTTCCCTTTTCCATGCCCAAGGCTGCTTTTCCTTTATGGCATGTGCTGTGTTTGTGTAACCTGTTCTGGCATGTGCCCTGCTCAGGTGGATTATAGAGCTCTGCCAGCCTGGAATGCCAGCTATGCATCCCTGAGCACCCTTGGATGCAGAGGCAGACGCTGGCTTGTGAGGATGCTGGTAGCTTCCCTGCAGCACTGGCGCCTCTCAGAGAGAATTTGGGTGATGCCAGAGCTTGTGAAGGGATGGGGGAGAGGTGGAGGCTGGGGAAGGCTCCTGGCTGGAGAGCGCTGCTGGTGCAGAAGAGGGGCTATGGGATTAGGGTGCTGGGGTGGTTAGGTTGGGTCAGGTTAGTCTGGGGGCTTCTTGTGTGGCCTTGCTTGGGTGCTGCAAGGCTGGGGGCTATTCTCTGCCCACAGGAGGTGTGGGAGGCTGTGGGGTGGGCAGCAGAGCTGGAGTGCTCTGCCTGTGTGGAGCAAGGAAAGCCAGCACTGCCCTGGAATGGCTGGAGAAACTGGGAGCAGCATCTGCTGGGAGGGCTGGATTCTGCCTTCCCAGGGGGGCTGCTGCTGGCTTGCCTGGAGAGCAGAAGTGTGATGTCTACTGTGCACGTGCTTCCCAGAGATCCCCTTCCCTCCCTTGGTGCTGGTTCATGGAAGAAGCTTTTAATCTCTTTATGGAGAGAAGCACTGGTTATTTTCCACTGACACCCAGGTGGGATGGCACCAGGCACAGCTCTGCACTGTTCTCTGCAGGAAGCTGAGGGTGAACCTCCTAATCCTGTAGAAAAAGTGATTTTTCCAGTGGAGGCAGTGCTGGGTTAGCCTGCAAATCCCTGTTCCCTCAGGGCCTGCCCCAGAGCAGCAGGTTCCTGGCTCCTGCCTGGTACCAGGGGGGCAGTGGGCAGGAGGCAGCTGATCCCTGTGGTGTTCTCACAGGCACTGGGGTTGTTCTTGGAGGGCTGGGCAAACCCTACAATATGATCAGGGTTCCTGCTGTCCTGTTGCCAGGGTTTGTTAGTAACCCCTAGGGACTGAGGTGTGTATTTAGCTCTCAGAACAAGCCCTGGTTGCCTTGGTGGAGTAGTGTGGTTGGAGGTAGTTCCCTGGGAGGGTGCTGATGGAGTGCCCTGTGCCTCTAGAGATACTCCTCATGTAAATCAGAGTTCTGCTGTACCTGGCCAGGTTCCCTGCTCATGGCTGTGCTCTGCTGCTTGGACCAAATCATCTGGGAGAAGAGCTCCTGGGGGGCAGCCCTGTGAGAAGGACTTGGGGATTGTGGTGGGTGAGACACTGAACATGAGCCAGCAGTGGCTCTGGCAGCTCACAAGGCCAATGGGATCCTGGGCTCCATCAGCAGAGGGGTGGCAGCAGGGACAGGGAGGGGATTGTCCCTCTCTGCTCTGCCCTGTGAGGCTCCAGCTGGAGTCCTGTGTCCAGAGCTGGGCCCCCAATACAAGAAAGATGTGGGGCTGTTGGAGAGGGGTCAGAGGAGCCACAAGGATGATCAGAGGGCTGGAGCAGCTGCCCTACAGAGAGAGGCTGAGAGAGCTGGGCTGGTTCATCCTGGAGAAGAGAAGGCTGTGGGGGGACCTCATTGCAGCCTGCCAGTCCCTGAAGGGAGCAGAGACACAGGAGGGGATTCAACTTTTTAAAAGGGCAGATAATGGCAGGACAAGGGGGATGGATTAAAACTAAAGGAAGGAAGGGGGCTTGCAGGAGGTGGGAAGCAGAGCAGCTTTGTGAGGCTGCCCCATCAGCCCAGAAGATGTCTGGATGCAGTGTGGTGTCGATGCAAGGAGCACCTTGTTGCTGTGCTGCCTGGGAGGGTGGCACGGCCTGGGCTGCTGGGAAGTGGAGCCAGGCTTGTTAAGCTGCTCAATGCTGTGGGCACAGAGGTTGTTAAAGGTCAGGAATGATGATGTAAACTTGTTTTTTTGGGGTGGCCTGTCTGAATGGTAGGAGCTTACACAGAGCATCTTACTTGTCTGTGCTGACATGGAGAGCAGCCTGCTTCCTTTTCTGCTGAGGAGCTGCTTGTGTCCTTGGAGGAGTTGGTCACCTCTCCACAGCCATTCCTCTGGGTTGAGCAGCCACAGCATTTTTAGCCTGTGCTCATCTGCTGTGGCTTCTGGTTTCTCAGGCTGAAACCCACGTTGTGACTGTTCTTTAGCTCATGTTTTCCATCCTGCTTGCTTTGTGCCTGTAGTGCTGGCTGTGAGGATGAGCTGGACAACATCCCACCACAGGTACCAGGGCTGGGCTCTTGCTCTCTGGGCAGGCTGAGATAAGGCTGTGAGGGCACAGCTACGTGTGTGCAGGGAGCAGCTTTGTTGGGACAGCTTTTCCTGGAGCCTCAATCCATGCTGTGGGCAGTCTGTACCACCCAGTCAGTGCTCTGCTAGCCCACCCTCTGAAAAGCAGTGGAAAAACCAGCTGCCAGTTGGTTATTGCAGGGACCACATGCAGTCAGCCTTCCATGGAGATGAAATTCTTTCCCACTTTATCCAACGGATGTGCCCTGTTGGGAGGTTTGTTTGGTGGGTTTTATCTCCTGTAGTCCATCTTTTGTTTTGGAGCCATGCAGTGGAACATCAAAAGCTGTTTTTCCANCCCCCCCCCTCTTACTGGGGGAAGTATGCAGCTGGCTGAGCCTGGGGCAGGGCTGCTGTAGGGGGAAACAGGAGCCTCCATTGGAGGCAACTGCCCCTTTTTGCTTCTACATGCACTGAGGGATCTTGAGTAATCACCCAGGCTTAACCTCAAAGGTATGGGCAGAAAGGCCTGGGCAAGCCTTCAAACCTGAGAGTGGGAGAGAGAGGATCTTCTGCCTGCACAAAAATAGCTCCTGAGTTCAGACCCTGTATCAAAGGGAGGTGATGCTTTCACTGCTCTGTGGAATGTTGAGCCCCTAAATGCTCCTGGGATGCTCGTGGGCCCCAGATCAAATTGTGCATCCTGATGCCAGGCTGCATGTGGACCCCGTGGGGCAGAGGGCTGAGAGAGCTGCAGGTGCCTGGGCATCCCTTGGGATCTGAGGCTGCTTTGCCTGCCTGCCTGGGAAACCATCAGGGCAGGTTCTTCAGGGCCTACAAGGACTGGCACTGGCAAGGACTAGTGTGGGGAGAAGCTGGAGCTGGTTCTAGCAGTTGGGCTGGGCTGGAGAGCCTGCATTGGGCAGAATCCCACTTCTTGTGGGCTCTGAGATGCCACCTGGATTGAGGAATAGATCATGAGACCTGAGAGGGACGTATGGTCCCATGTTGGTCTGTCAGCTGGTCTCACCCTGGATGTAGGCAGCAGCTTTCCTACTGCTGGAGAGACGATGGGGCTCTGTCTGGACAGAGCTGCTGGGAGCCAGGAGGCTCTGGGCTGTAACTTGTGGCCCATGGAACATTGCTGCTGGGCTCAGGGGCTTGGATCCCTATCTCCCCACCTCCCTTGCAGCAAGGCACTCTTGCATCTGCTCCCCAAGCCCTGCACAGGCTCAGGCTTACCTGCTGCCCTCTCAGTCTTCTCCCTGGGCAGAGCTGAGATGCAGCTCTGCTGCAGTGGGAGGACATCAGGAGGGCAGCGTGACCCCCTGCTGTAAGCTGCTGCTGGGGAGCGGCCAGGCTGCACCCCGCTTCCAGGGGCTGTGAGCTCAGCCCCTCTCTGAGTTGGGGAGCAAACCCCAAGGCTTACCAGCCACCTAATGCTGGTGCTACTCTTGTGGTAAGCCTGTGGCTCCAAAACCAAGCACCCTGCTACTCCTGGCTTGCTCACAGAAGCCTGGAAGGCTCTGTGTAGGCACTGGCTGATGTGGCACAGAGTAAACGTGCTTCCCAACCTCACACAAAGTTGTTTTTCTTTCCAGATTAACTGGATTTTTTAAATTTCCTTTCCCTGAGTACACTGAACCATCATCCCCAGGGAAAGGAGCTGTCTTGCTCCCTCATCCTTCACTGCAGTGTCCTGCCACAAGCTCGGATCTCGCTGGGGCTTTGACAGCTCCCTGGCTCAAAGGGTGTTCCTCCCCTCAGCAGGGCAGCATCCAAGACCAGCTCCTGTTCCAGGCTTTATTGGCTAACACACTGCAGGAGGGTTTCCTGAGCTGCCTGGGTGGGGTGAAGGGTCTAGATGTACACCTTGAGCTAGGCTGTGGTTTTTAAAGCTGCTGTTCCTTTGCCTAGCCTCAACTGTTGGGCTCTGCCCCAGGCACACCTGAAGAAGTGATGTGCTGCAGATGGGCCTGGGTCCCAGCTCTGCTTTCTCCAGGGGTAGGGCTGTGCTGGGCTCAGCAGAGGGGAGAGAAGCAGCAGCTTCCTCCATGCGTGGTTACGCTGTGACACCGCTGCCCTGCTTGCTGAGGGCTGTGTTGGGACAGTGACCCTGCAGATCTCAAGGGATCTTTGGGGTAAGGCACTGGGACTGAGGCTGTTTCTCAGCTGGGTTTCACAGCAGTGTGGGCAGACTGGCTTGTGCAGAGCATGGCCCTTCCATTTGAGGGTGAAAGCAAACCTGGGGGTAGATAGAAATAGCTCAGATTTGTTAGTGGGGGAAACTTTGGTTGCCTGGGAGCTTTGGATTCAAGCAAGGGGATGGATAAAACTGAATTCCTCCTGAACTCTGCCCTCATCCCAAGCTTCCTACTGACACCAGCTGATGTACTTCATGTTCGTCTGGCTCATGAGAACCCTTGCCTGCTGAGCTCAGAGCTGCTGGCTGGGACCCAGTTCCCAGGCACTGAAGCAGGAGAGAATCTAAAGAAACCCAGGCTGGAATTGTTTTTCTAGACTGATAATTTCTCCCAGACAGCTCTGTTAGACTCTTAGCCAGCTGGACTTGCACTTTCTCTGCCCAAGGGAGGCTCTTGGGAAGGCCCTGTGGAAGTGCAGCCTGTTTCCCTCAGGGCTGGGAGAGATGCTCCTGGCAGTGTCCTGTCTTGTGTGGCTCTGCTTGTAGCATCTGGATTGAAATGGCACAGAGGCAGAGGGGAGCAGGCAGGGCTGGTGGGAGCAGCAGCTGTGTGGAGGGTGATGTTCAGGCTTATAAAAGCTGGAAGCACCCCCTGCTCAGGGTGCAGTTCTGGGAGCAGCCTTGCTGGTGGGAGTACAGGGGGTGCTCTTCTGTGTGACGTGTAGCCACTCTGAATGCTTCAACTCCAGGCTGTGCTCCCCCCTGTGCTCCCAGAGTCCAGCACAGGAAGGGCAGGTCCATCTGGATTTAGCCCACCTGGCTTGCCTGCTCGTTGTTCTGTGTAGCACTGCCTGGGCTTTTACAACCCTGTTTGCAGGAGGGTGGAAGGGACAAAAAAGATGCTTTAAGGTGGCAGCTGGACCCCTCCTGCAAGCTGCCTCTGAGAGCAGGAGCCTGTGTTGCCTTGCTGGTGACAGCCCTGTGCTGCCCAGCTTGGCAGGGCCTGGCCAGCAGCAGCACTGGGCTGTTGCACACCCAAGGGGCTTGCACACCCACTCCCCCCCAGCCATGTGAGCTGTGTTGTGCTGCCTCTGCTAAATGTTTGCCTCTGGATGCTGGATGTCCCAGCCCCTCTGCCTGGCCCAAGCGTGGGAAGCCTTGGGTGAAGGGCTGGCTCAGAAAGCCCTCCCCTGGGTGGGATGTGCTGGAGGATGGATGCTGGAGGGTGAAGGGCAGCAGCAACAGCAGCCTGGGCTGCAGCCCCTGCCCTGTGAACCCAGCCAGTGAGCCTCCAGCCCCTGGGGACCCTCTGGCCATTGTATCTGTCACGATGGGAGAAAACACTGCTCTGGGGCTTCTGTTTCCTTGGCTGAGCCTTTGCTGGCTGCTTAGCACATGTTCTGTGCCTCTTGCTGGGCTTTCCAGCTGGGTTTTCCCCCCACCTCCCACCGCAGAGGTCTGCACCCTGACCCTCTGCATGCAGATTGGCAAGCACTGTGCTACACAGGCTTCCTGTGCTGTCATGGGTTAGTGGGTGCAGAGGGCTGCCTGGGGTGTGGGTCTGGACTAGGAAGGAAGGAAAGGGACTTCCCAGTAGCCAAGGAGATAGGCTACTGGGGCTTCTGTGCTAGGGAGCTGGGTAGGAAGGGAGATTTGGGAGCTCCCTGCTGGGACTGTGCACTGGGGGAGGAAGAAGGATGTTGCCACAGCTCTGGAAGGACAGCAGGGCTGGGCATGGGGATGGGCACAGCGTTACCAGGACTGATCCTGTTTCTGCCTAAAAAGGAGGGGTGCATGGCTTGCACCCTGCAGAGGGGCATCAGATGGAGCCTGGCACCATCAGGGCTTTGCACAGGGAACATTGGCTTGTCAGGAGGAGCTTCTCTTCCTCCTTCTGGTCACCCTGCCCTGTGGCTTCTGCACCCCATTAATGGGACCTAAGGGAGGTGGGACTCCAGAGCTCTGCTCCCTGCTCTGCTGGACAGGCTGGCCACGCTGTGTGGCACATCACTCACTGAGCTGCTGTGGTTCACACAAACCTGTGGTGCAGAGTCCTTGGCAGAAGTGGCTTCACCACACCTGACCCACGTGTGGCTGGTGCACACCTGCTGCTCCACACTGTGCCCCTGGGATGGGATGTGAGGTAGTGTTACAGCCGAGTGTATCCACACTACCCCACCAACTCCAGTCTGCACCATTCCCACCCCCACAGCGGTCAGTGGGGCTGGGAATCTCCACTGTCCTGGCTTGTAAGCACTACCCCTGCTGTCATAGAATCATAGACTGGGCTGGATTGGAAGGGACCCCAAGGATCACAGAGCTCCAACCCCCCTGCCACAGGCAGGGCCACCAACCTCAGGCCTGGAGCTACACAAGGTTGCCCAGGGCCCCATCCAACCTGGCCTTGGACACCCCCAGGGATGGGGCACCCACCCCCTCTCTGGGCAGCCTGTTCCAGCCCCTCACCACTCTCTCTGTAAAAATCTTCCCCCTAATATCTAATCTAACCCTTCCCTCCTTTAGTTTTAATCCATCCCCCTTGTCCTGCCATTATCTGCCCTTTTAAAAAGTTGAATCCCCTCCTGCTTATCAGCTCCCTTCAGGGACTGGCAGGCTGCAGTGAGGTCCCCCCACAGCCTTCTCTTCTCCAGGCTGACCCAGCCCAGCTCCCTCAGCCTCTCTTTGTAGGGCAGCTGCTCCAGCCCTCTGAGCATCTTCGTGGCTCCTCTGACCCCTCTCCAACAGCCCCACATCTTTCTTGTATTGGGGGCCCCAGATCTGGACACAGGACTCCAGATGGGGCCTCACAGGGCAGAGCAGAGAGGGACAATCCCCTCCCTGTCCCTGCTGCCACCCCTCTGCTGATGGAGCCCAGGATCCCATTGGCCTTGTGAGCTGCCAGAGCCACTGCTGGCTCATGTTCAGTCTCTCATCCACCACAATCCTCAAGTCCTTCTCAGCAGGAGAAGGACTCTCCTCCTGAGCAGCAGCCTGTCCTCTAGCAGCATATGTAGAGTTGAAAGGAGCTGGCACTTGCTTGAAGCCTGCCTCAGATGAAAGGCTTTCCCTTCACAGCCAATCTCCCATCTCTTACATCTTCACGTGTTACATTCTTTGCCCTGGAGCAGGGCTGGACACCCGCTGCTGTCACACCGACCTGTTAAGAGGGGTGGCAGGTTGCCTACCACCACGTGGGACATCTTGGGTGTCACTCTGGATGCTGCTCCCAACTGGGGGTGGGAACCAATTGGTTTTGCTCCCTGGGAGTCCTGGTCAAGGGCAGAGTCCCAGCTCAGGCTGTGGCTGGTGAGGGTGTGGGGTCTGTGTGGTGCTTAATGCCCGTAGGGGATGGATAATCAGCTCTGACCCTTCAACTGCACTGTGACTTGTGTGGGTTTTTTGGGGGGGTTTGGTGGCTGTTTTGGACTAATCCTGGGGCTTTGCTCTGCATCTGATGGCAGCTTAATGCCAGCTAACAGCCTTGCAGCTCGGACAGATGGTCTGACTCTGCTATGGGGGTGTCAAAATACAGGAATAATTGTTTACAGGCAGAAAACTGCCTACGTGGGAATCGACACCCAAAATTGATTGGAATTCACTCAGAAGGAGCCCGTGGACTCAGTCAAGGAAGGATGTGTGCAGTGGGCTCCCTCCCCTGGGGAAGGGGCTGTCAGAGCAGCTCAGAGATGGAGAATCGTGGGGCTGGAGAAGGGAAGAGCCATCACCCTGTGCCCTGGGCAAGCAGCGTGCCCTGGCCAGGCTGGTGGGCATTGTCCTCTGCTCCCAAGTGCCAGGCTCCTGGGAAGCAAGTGCTTAGAGAGCACGATGCTTCGTGGTCACAGCTCACTCCTGGAGGTAGGATGCTTCTGTGAGCAGTGGGGGTGGTCCCAGGCTGGGTGGCAGGTGAAGAGCAGCGAGGTGGCTGTGGGAGCACAGCCTCTCCTGCCTTGGCGGCCAGGAGCAGGGGCACATTCCTCTGCCCTGACTTCAAAGGTTGTTGCTGCATATACAGAGCCCAGCAGCCTTGGCAACCCTAGCTGGCTGGAGGGTTGGCAGCAGCTGTTTGCTGCTGTTCCCTGGCTCTGCTGGGCTCCTGCTGCCCTTTTGGCCTCACTGCTTTGGGAGAGATGCCCGCTCCCTCGCTACGGGAGCCAGGGTATGTGCTCTGGGTATGTGACTTTGCTTTCCCCTGGCTGCTCCCAAACCCCTTCCAGGCAGCTGGTGTTGTTTCTACCTGCTCTCTGAGTCTGTACTGTCCACTGTTATGATCTTAAGGGAATTTTGGAGCACCTCTAAGCTATGTTTTGGTCTTGGCACCCTCGTCCATGAGGAAAGACACCCCCAGTTTAGGGCCCTGTGTTAAAATGGAGTGAGATCAACCAGGTGATGGGACAAGGGGAAACGGCCTCGAGCTGCCCCAGGGCAGGGTCAGAGCAGATGGGAGGGAAAAGTTCCTCCCTGAAAGAGTTGTGGGGCTGTGGCACAGGCTGCCCAGGGAGGGGCTGAGTCCCAGCCCCTGGGTGTGTTTAACAGGCAGGTAGATGAGGTGCTCAGGGATCTGGTTTAGCACAGGACAGGAACGGTTGGACTCGATGATCTTAAAGGTCTTTCCCAACCTGGTGATTCTGTGAGATCAAGTCCCAAGGGCAGACCTGCCAGTAGGATGGGACATGGCTCCTGGTCTGCAGCATCTTCATGGCACACCATAGCCCAGAGGAACCGGCTGGGCAAGTGGCCTTGTCCCCACCTGCTCCCTGCTGCAGCACAGCATCCCGGCTCCATGCTTGGGCTGTGGGAGCTGGAAAGAGTTAAACATGGGGAGTCCCTACCAGTGTTTTGCATCCTGGGCTATTTGGGGTCCCAGGTCTTAACCTTTCTCCAGAGGGCAGTGAATCTGTGTCTGTGCTGCTTCCGTGGGGAGTGTGAGCTGCCCATCCCCAGGCACCTCCAGCTGAGCAGAGCAGGGACAGGCCACATCTCTACAGGAGGAGCAGACATAAGTGGCCACCTGAAAGAGAGGTGATGGGCACAGGTGATAGCTGTGTTCATAACTCACTTCTCAGGGCTGGGGCAGGGCCAGCAGGTGCAGGCCCAAGTCCTCCTGCCTTGCTGCTCCTCCACACAGTTAACAAGACCTGTGTCTGTTCCTGTTGCTTTGTGCTGACACTGGGCAGGGATAGTGTCAACACTACCCTGTGTTGACAGCAAGCTGCTCCCTTCAGCCAGGAGCTCACCTCGTGCAGTTACATCCTTAGGTGTCTCAGGTGAGACATGGTGTCCTGTGGTTTCTCTCCTGACTCAAGCAGAGCAATATCTGACACAGGGGGACATGGCCAGCCTCTTCTCAGTGTCTGTGGGGACAGGACAAGGGGTGATGGCCTCAAGTTGGAGCACAGGAAGTTCCACACCAATGTGGGGAAGAACTTTTCCCCAGTGAGGGTGAGGGAGCCCTGGGACAGGCTGCCCAGGAGGTGTGGAGTCTCCTTCTCTGGAGAGATTCCAGCCCCATCTGGATGCTGACCTGTGCACCCTGTCCTAGGGACCCTCTTTTGGCAGGGGGTTGGACCCCATGAGCTCTAGAGGTCCCTTCCAAACCCCACAATTCTGTGAATATCCCTCAGGGGAGGGGGAGTGAGAGTGCTGGGCTGTCCTGAGTGCTGTTGAAGGTGTTGGGATTTTCCAGCCCTGGCTCCTTGCCTAGCTTTTCCTGAGCCATCCAGGTGACTTCAGCTGCATAACCCTGTCCCTGTGCTGGGAGTGCTGCTGCAGCCCAATTAGGAGATTAAAACCTGCTATTAGGAGATGAGATTGATGCAGTGTGGGCCAGCACTGGTTTCTTGCTCTCAGCTCCTCCAGCTGCCTGTGGTTCATTGGCTCTGTCAAGTCTCCTGAGCTCTGCTTGCTTCAGCTCAGCCCTTGGAGGGGACTGCAGGATGAGGCTCTTGTCATGGATGTGTCTCTGCCCCACAGAGCAATGTGGGTACATCCCTTGTGGTGGAGAAGGGGGCCTGACTGTTGTATGGGATAGATGTTGTGGGTGTTGCACACCACTGGGACTCTTCCTGGCCACCAAATACATTCTCTGTGTCCTTGTCTGGTTGGCTTGAGCACTGCTCAGCCATCTCTTCTCCTCAGGGAAAGGCAAATGCTCTTCTGTCACTTAATGTGTCTGCTTTCCCCCTTACTGGGTTAACTGGTGCTGTAGCACATAGAAGAGGTGTGGGTAGGTTGTTCCTCTCCCCTCCCCGGTGCTCATTCTGCAGGGGGGGTCATGTCAGCTCCTAGAGCCATGGCAGGATCTGGGGGCTCTGCTGTCCTCTTGGCCACTGATAAGGCTTATCTGCCTTCTGCTGGAGTCCCTGTGGATCTGCAGGGCTCAGGATCTCTCCCTTGCTTTTATCTAGGCTGTTTTTATGAGGCTTTGATCTGACTTCGCTCGCTGAGTCGGGGTGGGTGGGGGGATGCTGCTTTGTGGGTCTGCTGAGCAATGGGCTGCTCTTGGGGGGCTCCAGGCCCTGGGAGTGAGTCAGAGTGGGGTGGGAAACCTCCTTCACCCCCAGTCCAGCGAGCTCTTCTCTGTGGCCAGCACATCCCCCCTGCACTGCCTGGGAAGGAGGAGTGGGACAGGGTTTACTCTGGTCTGACCAACTGTTCTTGCTCTGTGTTTTTTTGCATGTGCTGTCCTCTCCCACATGGATTCTGGATTATTCATTCCTAGGTAAGTCCAGTGTTTATCTCCTTTCTTGGATGGGAAGTGGGGCAGGGGAGGCTGGGATGCATTTGGGCTTGACATACAAGGCTGCCTGGTGTGATGGGAACTCAGAGCTTCAAGGGAGCAGAGTACGTGTGTGTGGGAGGCTGACTGCTGGGATCAGCCCGTTCCTGGGCAGTCACTAGCCCAGCCAGTGTGCGTGGGTGCCTGGAGGGCTTCTCTGCAGGGAGGGGGGGTTCTGCACAGGGGGGAGAAGGGGAAGAAAGAGCTGGTCCTATCTTCCCACTGCCACAAAGGAAACTCCCCCTGCTGCCCCTCTCCTTGTTGTTAGAGTGGGGTGGGCTGTGTCTGAGCACCAGCTGGCTCAGAAGGCATCAGTGGTTGGGGAGAGAGGGTGAAGATGGAGATAAGGATAGCTGGAATGCTGTAAAGTGGGGACAGTCTCTCTTTCTGCCCCAGCAGCTGGAGTTGGTTGCTTTCCATCCTGGGAAAGGTGGCAAGCCTGGCTTCTCTTGATGCTCTCACAGTCCTACTGCCTGACTGGGACCCCACACCAGACATCCCTTGTAGATGGACCCAACCTTCCTTCTCAGTTCAGCTGTAAATCTTCTATCAAAAACTAAAATCTTGGCCACCTCAGCTTCTTGCTCAGGCTGCTGATGCTGTGTGATTGCAGAGAAAACTGCAGCTTGTCTTCCTGGTCCTTCTCCAGGCAGAAGTGATGCCCTTCCAGTTCTGCAGAGAGCGTGCTAGGGCTGGGCAAGTGGTGCTGAGGGTTGCAGGACTCTGTGCTGTGTGATACTGCTGTGCTCTTGCCCTTGTCCCACCAGCAGTATGGTGGCTGGGAGGAGCAGGGGAGAGGCAGCTTTTCATGAGGTCTGGTTTGGGTTTTACCTCATCTTACCCCGAAGGCTCCAGAGTGGGCAGCTCTGAGTCCTTCACTGAACCTCACTGCCAGCTCTGCTGGCCCAGAACTGGTTTGCTTGGAGTGACTGGCTGGTGCCTCCCTGATCCTGCTTCACCTGGCTGTGGCTTGCTGTGCTGTGCTGTGCTGTCTGCCAGCCTCTCTCCTCTCACACTAATGATCCCTTGTAACAGCCCCGTTTGCTCACAGCGTTGTTGTGGGGACTGATCTGCATCCTGGCATCTGTCTCTGGGATCTTCCTGTGCCCTGAAGCACATGTTGCCTCAGCAAGTACCTGATGATCCAGAGCTGGGAGGGGTGGCTGACAGGCAGGACACTGCGCTGCCATCCAGAGAGACCTGGACAGGCTGGAGAGCTGGGCAGGGAGACACCTCAT